>VZQC01015183.1:1173598-1289396 GCA_009823505.1 Rhizomys pruinosus
GATGAGTGTTCCCCTTTCCCCACAACCTCTCCAGCATTGTATCATTTGTTTTCTTGATCCTAGCCAGTCTTATTGGAGTAAGGAATATCTTAAAGGTTTTGATTTGCATTTCCTTAATTATTAGCAATGAAACACTTCTTAAAGTGTTTCTCAGACATCTTTCCTTAATTCCTCTCTTGGGAAGCTCAGCTCCTTACTCCATCTTTGAGTAACTCATTTCTTTTCTTTTTTTCTTTGTTTTTTGAGTAGTTGATATATTCTGGAAGTTAATGCTTGTCAGATGTATCAGCGCTGAAGGTTTCCTCCCCACTCTCTGGGTTTTCTCTTCACTTCCTTGATTGTTTCTTTCCTGTTACAGAAGCTTTTGAGTTTAATTGAGGTCCCATTGTCAATTGTCGACCGTATTCCTACGCAGCTGCTGTCTGATTAGAAAGTCTTCCAGCCGGGCATGGTGGGCACGCTTTTAATCCTAGCACTTGGCAGGCAGAGGCAGGCGGATCTTTGTGAGTTGAAGGCCAGCCTGGTCTACAGAGTGAGTTTCCAGGACACTGGGGCTACAGGGAACCCTGTCTCCAAAAAGAATAAAAAAAAAAAAAAAAAAAAAAAAAAATCTTTTCCTATGCCTATAGTAAAAATGTCCATTCTACCCATATTAATATACAGATTCAATGCAATACCAATTACAATCCCCAAGAATTTCTTCACTGGGTTGGAAAAAAAAAATCCTTAATTTCATATGGAAAAACAAAAAACCCTGAATAGCCAAAGCAACCCTGAGCAAAAAGAGCAATACAGGGGGGATCTCTATACCAGACTTCAAACTATACTACAGGGCTACAGTCATAAAAACAGCCTGGTACTGGCATAAAAACAGACCTGTTGACCAGTGGAACAGAACTGAAGATCCAAACTTGAACATATACAATTTCAGCCACCTCATATTTGACAAGGGGGCCAAGAAGACACAATGGAGGAAAGACAGCATCTTCAGCAAATGGTGTTGGCAAAAGTGGATCACCACTTGTAGAAGAATAAAATTAGACCCCCTACCTCTCGCCCTATACAAAAAATCAACTCCAAATGGATTGAAGACCTCAACATGAAACCCAATACTCTGAAGGTGATAGAAGAAAAAGTTGGCAGCAACCTACAAGAATTTTTAATTTTAATTTTCTCCTATTTTAGAGGCTAATGTAGGTTGCCTAGATTAACTTAAGAGCATTTTCAGAACCCTTGTCTTCCTTCATAGAAGATTCTCTGACCATTTCAGTACTTATTAAATTCTCCTTCATGTTCAGTGGATGAAATATTAAAGGAGTCAATTCTGGTTTTTTTCTCTTTTAACCTTTTTTGTGTCTGTGTGGGGAGGTGTCTGTGTCTGCGTGGGCAGGCTTTTGTGGAGGTCAGAGGACAACCTGTGGGAGTCAGTCCTCTCCTGTCTTGTAGGTCCTAGGAATCAGACTCAGTCCTCAGACTTGGCGACCAACGTCTTGTAGGTCCTAGGAGTCAGACTCAGTCCTCAGACTTGGCGGCTAACGTCTTGTAGGTCCCAGGAGTCAGACTCAGTCCTCAGACTTGGCGGCCAACGTCTTGTAGGTCCCAGGAATCAGACTCAGTCCTCAGACTTGGTGGCCAACGTCTTGTAGGTCCTAGGAATCAGACTCAGTCCTCAGACTTGGCGGCCAACGTCTTGTTGGTCCTAGGAATCAGACTCAGTCCTCAGACTTGGCGGCCAATGTCTTGTAGGTCCCAGGAATCAGACTCAGTCCTCAGACTTGGCGGCCAACGTCTTGTAGGTCCCAGGAATCAGACTCAGTCCTCAGACTTGGCGGCCAACGTCTTGTAGGTCCTAGGAATCAGACTCAGTCCTCAGACTTGGCAGCCAACGTCTTCCCTGCTGACCCGTCTTTCTGGCCCCCATCCTGTTTTTGTTTCTTCTCAACAGAAGCAATTAGTTGCTCAAAAAATTCACATAGAAGAAAATGAGGACAGAGACACAGGACTGGAACAGAGACATAATAAAGAAGATCCAGACTGCATCAAAGCCAAGGTGCCCTTAGGGGACCTGGATCTATATGATGGCACATACATAACTTTGGAGAGCAAGGACATCAGGTAAAATGATTCTCTTTCAGAAGCAAAGTTGTTTCCTCAAATCAGGAAGAAGTAAAAGTTAAGTTTCAGTCACTGATGAATTTATTGAAATTTCAAAGTTCAAAATACATGTCTATGTATATACATGTGTGTAGAAATCTTGCAACTCATTTAAGTATATTTAGTACCACAATATACAATTGAGTTATTAGTAAAAAATAAAATATATTTTACATGTTTATTGTGACCAATAAACATGTAGAAAAATATTCTTCAGAATTGATCAAGTACAGATTAAAACAGTTTCCATCTACTATGCTACAAAAAAATATTTTAAGATCAGTAACTAGTAGAAATGTTGAATCTTTCGGTGGAAGTAGAATTGATGTAATATTTCTAGAAAGAATTGAGCAGTCTTATTACTGTGCTAGTTTTTGGAAGCCCACCATCTTAACTACTGGTATTTCTTAAGTCTTGACTTATCTTTTGTAATTTGAACTCCCAAAATAACTGACTTTCTATGGCAGCTATGTGAAAAGTTACCAATATTGATTAATTAATATTGATTATAAAGTTGAGCTGCAGGGAGAACATGAGAAAATTTGACACTTCTTAAAATACTGTTTATCACCTTTTTCTTTCATTCATTGCTTTCTGCTTTGTGATTTAGCCCTGAAGATTATATTGACACAGAGTCTCCTGTCCCTCCAGACCCAGAGCAGCCTGACTGTACCAAAATTCTAGAACTTCCTTATAGTATCCATGCTTTTCAGCACTTAAGAGTAAGTAGAGAATATGAGGGCATGGGCTTGCTTTCTTTCTCTTTCTTTCTTCCTTCCTTCTTTCCTTCCTTCCTTCCTTCCTTTCTTTCTTTCATCTTCCTTCTTCTTTCTCTCTCTCACTCTTTCTGTCTCATGCTACTAAAATTTATTTTTTCTCTCCCAAACATTTTTATAATTTTTTTTTTGAGACAGTGTCCCCCCGTAGCCCCAGCTGGTCTGGAACTCACTCTGTACACCAGGCTGGCCTTGAAGTCATAGAGATCCACCTGCCTCTGCCTCCTGAGTGTTAGGATTAAAGGCGTGTACCACCATGCCGCTTAAAGATGGTTCTTAGCCACCATGTGGGTGCTGGGAATCAAACCCTGGTCCTCTGCAAGAACAATCAGTGCTCTTAACCCCTGAGCCATCTCTCCAGCCCTATTTTCTTTTTCTTTTTTTGAGATTTTTTAGACAGGGTCTCCCTTTAGTCCCAGCTGGCCTAGAACTCACAGAGATCCACCTGCCTCTGCCTCCCAAGTGCTGGGATTAAAGGCCTGTGTCACTATGCCTGGTTCTAGCCCTATTTTTTAAAAATACTTTAAAGGTTACAAGATTACTTGTAATCGTACATCCTATAATATCTTACTGTTTTTCAAATCATTTTCCTCTTTAGGGTGTACAAGAGAGAGTTAATCTTTCTGCCCCTCTGCTACCTAAAGAAGATGCAATCTTCACATATTTGTCCAAGCAGTTAGGAAGGAGTATAGACGATTTAGGTCACCTCATTCATGAAGGCCTCCGGAAGGTAAGTCACGAGTGACTAAGCGAGCAAGAGGCTCTGTGTGAACGGGGTACCCTCTCAGAGAAGACAAGACAGCTGTCTTTCTTGTTTTCACAGAAGATGATCTAAAACTAAGGTTACATTGTAGACTGACTCTTTAACAGGGCATAGACAGAGTAGTTTCCTTCACCAGGAAGAGATACTAAAAATACTCAGTTCATAAAGAAAAAACTAATAGAATAGGGCTTTTAAAATAGATTATACAAATCAAATTAAACATTGGTGTATCTGCACTAATAAGCAAGTCACCACTGTGCCCTTCTCTAGACAGTCGCCACCAACAGCAAGAGCTTTTGTAAATTTTCTCTTTTTTAAAAAAAGAAAAAATTGGGGCTTAAGAGCATCGACTGCTCTCGCAGAAGACCCAGGTTTGATTCCCAGCACCCACGTGGTAGCTAAGAACCATGTTTAAGCCGGGCGTGGTGGTGCACACCTTTAATCCTAGCACTCAGGAAGCAGAGGCAGGCTGATTTCTGTGGGTTCAAGGTCTACAGAGTGAGTTCCAGGCCAGCTGGGTCTATAGGGAGTCCCTGTCAGAAAGAAAAAGAAAAGAAAGAGGAGGGGAGGGGAGGGGAGGGGAGGGGGAAAGGAAAGGAAGAAGAAGAGAGAGAGAGAAAGAAAATTTTTATTATTTTTATTTTATTTGTACAAGTATATTGCTTTCATGTAGGTAGGTACACTTGTGTCATGCAGTGCCCACAGAGTCAGAAGAGAGTGTATTGGGAATCAAACCCAGGTCCTCTGCAAGAGCAGCCAATGCTTTTAACCAGTGAGCCATCTCTCTAGCTCCATAGTTTTTTCTTTTTTTTCTTTTTTTTTTTATTAACTTTATTTATTTCTGTTTGTGTATGAATGTACTGTCTGCATGCAAGTTTGTGCACCCGTGTCGTGCAACGCCTCGGAGGTCAGAAGAGGGTGTCGGATTCCCCTGGAACTGGAGTTCTCCTGGAATTGGAGTTTCAGACGGTTCTCAGCCGCCATGTGGGTGCTGGGGATCGAACCCGGGTCCTCTGTAAGAGCGGTCGGCGCTCTTAACCGCTAGGTCATCTCTCCAGCCCCCTCCATAGTTTTTTCTTAAGAGAACTTCTACATGGTAAGGTCTGCCTATGGTCCCAGCTACACAGGAGGCTGAGTTTGGGGATCTCTTCAACCCACAAGCTACAGACCAGCTTGGACAATATAGAATGACCCTATCTCAAAAAAAAATAAATAAAATAAAATAAATGAAGTAGGAAATTAGGCAGCATGAGCCAGGAATTTAACTGTATCATTCAGGATAATGCAAGAATTTAAGTCATTTTTGCTCTTCTCTTTCTCGTGCCTAAAGACTGTCAGGAGCTAGGAATGTAGCTCAGTTAGCAGAGTGCTTGCCCAGCACACACGGAGCCCTGGGTCCCAGGATCACCACTCTGTAAACCGGGTGTCCTGGCTGGCACTGCCTGTGATTCCAGCACCCTGGAGGCCGAGGGAATGATCAGAAGTGCAGAGTCACCCTTGACTGCATAGCAAGCTTGAGGCCAACTGGGTTACATGAGTTCGGCCTCAACTCAAAACTAATGCTAATAAAAATGGTAGTTTCTAAGCAATATTAATTATAGTGATATTAAATGAAATATAATTATAAAATTGATATATACTAAAAAAGGGGGGGGGGCTGGAGAGATGGCCTAGTGGTTAAGAGCACCTAGTGGTTAAGTTCTTGCAGATGACCCAGGTTTGATCCCCAGCATCCACATGGCAGCCGAGAACCGTCTTTAACTCCAGTTCCAGGGGAATCCAATGCCCTCTTCTGACCTCCGCGACATTGCACAACGCAGGTGCACAAACCTACATGCAGACAGTACATTCATACACATACAAAAATAAATAAAATTTAAAAAATTGATATATATACTTTATTCAAATACATAGCTCTGTATATTAAGAGAGTGGAATTTTTGGATAAAAGAAAAAAATAGTTTGGTTTTCAAATGCATTTTGTAATTATTTTTATACTTAAGGTACCGTTGTCTTCTTGTCTTTCTGAAGGTAATATAAATGTTTGTGTTCCCAGATCTTAATGAGTAATGAGGGAACATTTGTCTGGGGTTTTACAGTGTCCTTCAGAGGACAGTTAGCTGAGAGCAGGCTATAACAGTAAGTGTCCTGCAGAAAACCAGAATACGGCGTGCCCAGGGGCCTGCTTTAGATTGAGCAGTTATAGCTGTTTTCTCTGGAAATGTAAATGTTAAGCTCACAGCTGAAAAATAAGAACCAAGAAAACTAAGCTATGGGAAGAACATTCTAGGCCAAAGCAAAGGCCACAAAGCCTGAATGTACCCAAGAGGTTGCTAGTCTTTCAGGCTGCCACACAGACTACTCCAGTCTCACTCTACCTCACAACACTTTGTCAATGAATTAAAAACTATCCAGTCCAGCAGGTCTTCAGCTTTTCAGGTACTGGCTGTGAGTTCTGTAATGTTTTTCATTTCTTTTTTCTTTCTTTCTTTTTTTTTTAAGACATTGTTAAGTCTTTATTTATATGGTGGTGTTGAGTGGTCCATCTTTGGTCTCTAGTGCTCTAAGTAAAGCAGAGCTGAGCCTTCAGGAACATGAGAGCATCATCTCACAAAGGTGGCAGATGCTGCTCCTCAGTTGAAAGGTGTACCCTGGTTGTGGTAGGGCATGGGTTCCAGCTCTTAAGAATGGAAGTTGAGGGCAGGAGAGATGGCCTATCGGTTAAGAGCGCCAACTGCTCTTACAGAGGACCCGGGTTCGATCCCCAGCACCCACATGGCGGCCGAGAACCATCTGAAAACTCCAGTTCCAGGGGAATCCGACACCCTCTTCTGACCTCCGTGGCATTGCACGACATGGGTGCACAAACTTGCATGCAGACAGTACATTCATACACATACAAAAATAAATAAAATAAAATAAATAAAAAAAAAGAATGGAAGTTGAAACAAACTGCTTTGAGAAGGCAGCTGGGCAAGAGAACCTAGCAAAGTGGTCTGGGGGGGAGAGAGCAGGGACGATGAAGGGGGACGACCCCAGCAAGGGACCAGGCTAGGTAGTAGCTATTTGGATCCCATCAGGAGGTGCCAGACCTGGTCCACGAGCAGCTGCAGGGAGTGGATTGCTGGCTGAGAATGGATGCGCAGCTTACTTCCCAGCCTATGGTACTTCCTCATGGTTGGCCTTCCTCGGGTTTTCATAATCCAGATCAGCTTCATCAGTAATGGATCAGAAGTCAAAGAATCAAAGTCCATTTTGAGGAAGAAAATTCCAGATATGAAAAAAGAAGCCTGTCTGAGCTTTGTTTTAACTTGACTGAACAATATGCTTGCAGAATTATTATATACTAAAGATTTAATTTTTAACACCTTAAAGTATCAAATTAGATTCTAAACACATAAGAAAATGGCAAATAAAAATTAAACTTTTACAAAGTCTAAAGTCTGTTTGCTGAATTTAGTTACCTTCACTCAGATATTATATAAATAGAAAGCTTTGTAAGGTGTTCATTTTAGGAATTCTTGTTAAAGCAGTTGATATTTCTAGTAGGTTAAGTCTTTTAAAGTCCTGAGGTAGGGCCTGCCAGGTTGTGGCCACGATGGGCATTTCAGCTCTGTCTCCTTGGCATGCTAGCTTGTAGCTGGTTGTCTGCGCAGAGTCGTACCTTTGTATTCTCTCTAGCTAATGACTGTAAGACTCTGCTTACTTAGCTTCCTTGCTGGTTCATGAGAGACAGGTTCTTTTTTTTTTTTTTATGTCTATGAATGTACTGTCTACATGTAGGTTTGTGCACCCTTGTCATGCAATGCTGTGGAGGTCAAAAGAGGGTGTCTGATTCCTCTGGAACTGGAGTTAAAGATGGTTCTTGGCTACCATGTGGGTGCTGGGGATCAAATCCAGGTCCTCTGCAAGAGCAGTCGAAGCTCTTAACTGCTAGGCCATCTCTCCAGCCCCGAGAGACAGGTTCTTACTTTGTAGCCGGGGCTGACTTCAAAGTCATGGCAATCCTGCCTCAACCTCCCGAGCACTGGAATTACAGACAAGAGCCACCACATCTGGCTCTACAGGGCTCTTTGAATAGGTTCATTTGTACTTTATCTTCTGTGTTCTTATTTCTGTGATTAGTCTTACTTTCTTCATCTTGAATTTCAGAAGAGCCACAGTTTTAATGGTGCTCATTTTGAATGAGTTAAGGGAACTGTCTTCAGTTGTGTTTGATTATTATTTTTTTTACTGTCTAGAACTCTTCCTCCTGGGTACTGTACAACATGGCCTCATTTTACTGGAGGATAAAAAATGAACCCTATCAGGTAGTGGAGTGTGCCATGAGAGCACTTCACTTTTCTTCCAGGTAAGATCCCCTCCTCAGGACCTCCCGATCCTTCCCCTCATATATAAGAGAACAATAGGAATCGGCATTGCATTATAATTATTATAATTATATACTTCTCATATCCTTACTCAAAAGAATTAGTCTCAACACACACACACACACACACACACACACACACAAAAGCAGTTGTCAAGGAAGCTTCTTAGTGCCACAGATGGAGGCTACTGCAGTGGTTCACAATTGGTCAGACATAGAGAATATACAAGTGAGAGATGCAGTCCGGGGTTACACATCTACAGTGGAAACTGCATGTAAGGCTCATGGAACAGCGGAGCAATAGGTAGAGAGAAAATTAATGCATCCCTCAACCCTCACCAAGAAGCTTCATTATGCAACAGAGTGCAGTGCATATAGAAGGCCAAGTTTTAGAGAATAAGAGACTGCAGAGTGTGTGTCCCTGGGCAGGACTTCTGTACTGAACCTCACCCACCTGTAGCTAGGGACCACTGTGGAAGAGTGGGCGGAAGGATGGTCAGGGTCAGGCCTGGCTCATGAGCACCGGGGATCAGAGGATTGTAGGCCACTGGAAGCTGGCAGTGGTGGCATTGAGCTCAGGGCCCATGCCAACTCAGTTAAACAAGGATCCAGAGGGGAGAAGAGAAATGGGTGGTGGGCCAGCCCTAGTCTGAGAAATACTGAAGACTGATTGCTACTTTATAAGGGAGAGCATACCTTACTCAAGGATCTCTAGATCTCTAGGTAGGCCAACTAGACTGCAGTGGATGAATTTTCTCTTCAGGACACTGGGTGCAAATGCTTGACTGGATTTGTCTTACCCATGTACGGCAGAATACATGAGGTCTGGTGGGGGGTTGGAGGGGTATGGATGGAGGAGAGGCATCTAAACTTGATTGAGAACTGTGCTATGAAATTATAAAAGCTTAATAAAAATGGGTATTTTTTTTTAAAGGCAAATATCAAAAAGTTCAAGGTGATAATTATGTGATATACTTTCCATTTCATTTAGGAAAATGTATCTTTAAGGTGGGACTGAAACTGGAGGAATTGGCATAAGTTAAAATTAACTTATATTTATGGTTGTGTGTGTGTGTGTGTGTGTGTGTGTGTGTGTGTGTGTGTGTGTATGAATGCAGCTCCCTATACCTATGTGTGTATATACAGGGGCCAGAGATCAACATAGGGTGTTGTCTTTAATTGCTGTCTGCTTTATTTTTGAGGCAGGGTCTAACTGATCCTAGAACTTGCTAGGGTTTTTTTTTTTTCCCCCAGACTTGTTACTTGGTCAGCAAGCCCCTGGGATGCACTGTTCCCATTCAGGGTTGCAGGCACACACTGCTTTTATGTAGGTGCTGGGGGGGTCCAAACTCAGAGCCTCCTGCGGGCACACTAGCCCCTAAAATGGACTTCCCTTAAAGCCAATATAAACCATAAATGAAAATTTAAATCATAAAATGTCTGCCAGACCTTATTTTTATGACAACATTTGTACCTTTGAGATTAAGGAAGCATCATCAATAATTTAAGAATGAAACTTGAGACGAGGTTAGATAGAATCGTGGAGCAGCACCCTGACTCCAGCTACTTTTCTCCTCTTCCAGGCACAATAAAGACATTGCCCTGGTCAACTTGGCAAACGTTCTGCACAGAGCACATTTCTCTGCTGACGCTGCTGTAGTGGTCCATGCAGCTCTGGACGACAGTGACTTCTTCACCAGCTATTACACACTGGGCAATATATATGCAGTAAATACTTTTTTTTTCTTCAGCTATACCAGTTACTATGATGGAATGGGCTTTGTTAGTTTAGTTTTGGTTTTCCCACAATACAATGTTTCTTTTTTCTTTTCCATTTCTGTCTGAACCAGGGAAATGAATTCATTGGTGGTCGTGGGGGCGGGAGGGATCTACATACTGCATCATAATGCTCCTAGCCTCTGAACAAAAAGAAAAATAAATTGATTAGACTTTTTAACTGCAGAATAGACCTCTTAAAGATAACAGTGCCTTCCAACTATAGTATGCCTTCATATTGTGAGGATTTGTGCATGATCAAAATAATCTTCAGTGCAGAGTGATACAAGATTTCATAAATCGTAAGGGGTTTGGACAGATGCTACCAGCCATAGCTAACATTTCTTCTTCTGTATGTTTGTTTTTGTCTCTTCAGATGCTCGGGGAATATAACCACTCAGTGCTCTGCTATGACCATGCTCTGCAGGCCAAACCTGGGTTTGAGCAAGCTATAAAGAGAAAGCATGCTGTGCTGTGTCAACAAAAACTAGAGCAGAAATTGGAGGCTCAACATAGGTAATTGGAAGCAAAAATGTCACTGAGGCACCAGCACACAGGCCCTTAGGTTAGAACTGTGTATGGTGGTACTACTTTTAGTTTGGTCATTAGAATTAAGGAGAAAACCTCTAATGAGGAACACCCATCCCTGTTTACTAGATTCAGATGGTTGAACACAGTTCAGTTATTGTGCAGCATTACTGATTCCAGGAGAACGGCAATAAAAACCTCCCACCGCCATCTTTGCTTGCTCACTCAATGGTTTTAAGACAAGTTCTAACTCTGTAGCCCAGTCTGACTCAGAGCTCACTGTGAAGTCCACCCTGGTTGTGAACTCTCAATAATCCTCCTGCCTTAGCCTCCCAAGTTCTAGGCAAGAGGCAACATGGCCAGGTGAGATCATCAATTCACATGACTGTGAATTACTGTCAGGAGGCTAGATCAAGGTGATGAGACTACAAAAATGCAGGGGTTCTCTGGATTACATTTTTATTTCTATAGAAAATGCCATGTCAATAAAATCACTTGTATGCCCAGCATTAGATCTTTCTTAAAGCCTTTGACATCTAGAATCAGGCATGTTAGTTAAGTGGCATTGAGGAAATATTATTTAGTTTACTTCTTAATTGGATTTGTGTGTTAAGTTGTACAGTAGTGGAATTACTTTATATTTAAAGGTTTGGTTGCATAAATCATAGGGCCAGATAAGAAACTTCATTTGCCTGTCTTTCGCACTGGAATCTGCCCCTAGGTGAGATTTACTTGTATCAACAAACTATGTGAGATGAACCCCTGAGATCAAACTCATGATAACAAGAACTTGTGATATTTACAGAACATGGGGACCTGAGAGTGGCCCTGAGAGATGATGTCACTCTGCTTACAGAACATGGGGGTCTGAGAGCAGGCCTGAGAGATGACGTCACTCTGCTTACAGAACATGGGGGTCTGAGAGCGGCCCTGAGAGATGACGTTACTCTGCTTACAGAACATGGGGGTCTGAGACCAGTCCTGAGAGATGACGTCACTCTGTTTACAGAACATAGGGGTCTGAGAACAGGCCTGAGAGATGACGTCACTCTGCTTACAGAACATGGGGGTCTGAGAGCGGCCCTGAGAGATGTCACTCTGCTTGTATAAACATGGGGGTCTGAGAGCGGCCCTGAGAGATGACGTCACTCTGCTTACAGGACATGGGGGTCTGAGAGTGGCCCTGAGAGATGACGTCACTCTGCTTACAGAACATGGGGGTCTGAGAGCGGCCCTGAGAGATGCCGTCACTCTGCTTGTATAAACATGGGGGTCTGAGAGCGGCCCTGAGAGATGACGTCACTCTGCTTACAGAACATGGGGGTCTGAGAGCGGCCCTGAGAGATGTCACTCTGCTTACAGGACATGGGGGTCTGAGAGCGGCCCTGAGAGATGACGTCACTCTGCTTACAGAACATGGGGGTCTGAGAGCGGCCCTGAGAGATGTCGTCACTCTGCTTACAGAACATGGGGGGGTCTGAGAGCGGCCCTGAGAGATGACGTCACTCCGCTTACAGAACATGGGGGTCTGAGAGCGGCCCTGAGAGATGACGTTACTCCGCTTATAGAACATGGGGGTCTGAGAGCGGCCCTGAGAGATGACGTCACTCTGCTTACAGAACATGGGGGGTCTGAGAGCGGCCCTGAGAGATGACGTCACTCCTCTTACAGAACATGGGGGTTCTGAGAGCGGCCCTGAGAGATGACGTCACTCCGCTTACAGAACATGGGGGTCTGAGAGCGGCCCTGAGAGATGACGTTACTCTGCTTATAGAACATGGGGGTCTGAGAGCAGGCCTGAGAGATGTCGTCACTCTGCTTACAGAACATGGGGGTCTGAGAGCGGCCCTGAGAGATGTCGTCACTCTGCTTACAGAACATGGGGGTCTGAGAGCGGCCCTGAGAGATGACGTCACTCTGCTTACAGAACATGGGGGTCTGAGAGCAGGCCTGAGAGATGACGTTACTCTGTTTACAGAACATGGGGGTCTGAGAGCAGACCTGAGAGATGATGTTACTCTGCTTCTATAAACATGGGGGTCTGAGAGCGGCCCTGAGAGATGTCATCACTCTGCTTCTATAAACATGGGGGTCTGAGAGCGGCCCTGAGATTTGACGTCACTCAGCTTCTATAAACATGGGGGTCTGAGAGTGGCCCTGAGAGATGTCGTCACTCTGCTTACAGATCATGGGGGTCTGAGAGCGGCCCTGAGAGATGACGTCACTCTGCTTACAGAACATGGGGTTCTGAGAGCAGACCTGAGAGATGACGTTACCTTGTTTACAGAACATGGGGGTCTGAGAGCAGGCCTGAGAGATGATGTTACTCTGCTTCTATAAACAAAGTGCTGTGAATAAATGGATTCTTCTTTACCATCAAGAAGAAAAGAAAAACTTCATATAATTCAGAAATAAATTTTTATTTTCAGGCTACTTGGGTTATTAAAGACTTACTATTTTCAGGCTACTTGGGTTATTAAAGAATTAAAGAGGGTCTGGAGAGATGGCTCAGCAGTTACGAGCACTGACTGCTCTTGCAGAGGACCCAGCTTCGATTCCCAGCACCCACATGGCGGCCGAGAACCGTCTTTAAGCTGGGTGTGGTGGTGCACGCCTTTAGTCCCAGGACTCAGGAGGCAGAGGCAGGCATATATCTGTGAGTTCAAGGCCAGCATGGTCTACATGGCTAGTTCCAGGCCAGCTGGGACTAGGGAGACCCTGTCTCAAAAAAAAAAAAAAAAAAAAAAAAAGAGAGAGGCTTAGAATTGATTAAACTTGTGGCTTTGTTTATTTTATAATCTGTTGAAAGCATGATGTAATGGAACAGAAAGAAGGAAGACTAGCTCACCTGTTTGTAGGGGCCTCTGCCGTACTCAGTCAGAACCTACCTGGCTAGCCTGATCCATTGCGTGTCTTAGTAACTGAGCTCACTCTCAGTCTTTATACATGTCAGTTTTCCATGTCACAGTATAATGAGCAGTAAGGTGTTGGTGACCAAATGTAATCGGGCAGCTGATTTATTGAATCAGGTGATAAAGAGTATTTCTAAGCAGCATTTCTCTGGTTTTTCCCAGACTTCATAAACCATTAGCTAGAATATAGGAGAAGGAAGGAAGACAGAAGGAAAAGACTTGCATTCATGTTTTTTCTCATGTATTAATGAAAACTTGCTTTTATTTAGCATTGCTTTCTTGAACTTGTGGTACAGAGTTACATATTAATCACAAACTGCTTAGAATCATAAGTCTATACATTTAAATAAGTTTCAAAATTTGGGATTTAAAACTCTGGCCTTCCCTGGTATTCAAACACTGTGAAGATCCCTGCAGAGAACACTGAATGAGCTGAAGGAGTACCAGAAGCAGCATGACCACTACCTGCGGCAGCAAGAGGTCCTCGAGAAGCACAAGCTGATGCAGGAGGAACAGATCCTGAGGAATATCATCCATGAGACCCAGATGGCCAAGGAGGCGCAGTTAGGTACGTGTGATTCCACGGAGGTGAAGGCAGGAGGGACATCACTGATAGCTGCTGTGCTGCCATGACTTCCACCAGCCTTGAGCAGAGTTAAGTTGTGCTTAAAACTTTCCTGTATCTAATGCCAAGATGCATCAGATAGGTCTACCAGGAGGCTGGGGAGCTGCTTTGGCTGACTTCCATTTTGATTAAGACTGTGGTAGTCAGGCCTAGACAGATGGCTCAGCAATGAAGGGTGCGTAGTGCTGTTGCAGAGGACCTGAGTTCAGTTCTCAGCACCTACATCAGGCAGCTCACAGCCTCCCGTAACTCCAGTTCCAGGCGATTTGATGCTCTCTTCTGAGCTCCGTGCGCACCTCCACTCACACATGCTTACACCTACACACAGACACACACAGACATACACAAGGAAAAAGAAAATAAATCTTTTTTAAAGCTTTAAATTTTTTTAATTAAAAAAAAATTCTACTGCTGGATATGAAAGTGAATGCCTTTAGTCCCAGAACTCGGGGCAGAGGCAGGTAGAGTTCTGTGAATTCAAACTAGCCTGGTCTACGTAGAGAATTCCAGGCCAGCCAGAGCTACATATGGAGACTTTGTCTCTCTCTCTCTTTCCCTTTCTCCCCTTCCCCCCTCTCTCTCCCTCTCCCTCTCCCTCTCCCTCTCCTCTCTCTCTCTCTCTCTCTCTCTCTCTCTCTCTCTCTCTCTCTCAATATATGTATATATGTATATAATCTTCAATTTCTCCATCTTTAACATGCATCTCATCCACATCCTTGAGCTCTTGGTGGTAGAGTACAGACTCTGGCACAGATTGTGTGAGGTGGGGCCTGAGTTTCCACCTTCCTAACAAGCTCCTAGCGGATGCCTGTTACTGCTTTTCTAAGCACTACATTGTGGGGTATATACTAAGCAAATGCAGGTAGATGTGGCAGAAAACAACACATTCTCTCCATAACATTGTTTTCCTTGCTCTCTTAAAAAACAAACATTATTTTAAATTTTTATTACATTTTACTTTGTGCATGTGATTGTGTGTGCATGTGGTTTTGTGCATGTGTGTGTTTGTGTGTGTGTGTGTGTGTGTGTGTGTGTATGAATGCCAGCTCATGTGACATTCAGAGGACAGCTTGAGGACCATGCTTCTGTCCTCCTGCCATGTGGGTCCCAGGGGTTGAACTCCAGTCATCCAATTTGACTGCAAGTGCTTTTACCCACTGAGCCATCTTAACAGCTCAGCTCAGAGATGCTATTTTAGAAATCAGAATTTGGGGAGCTGGAGAGATGGCTCAGCAGTTAAGGGAACCTGGGTTCAATTCCCAGCACCCACACGGCGGCTAAGAACTGTCTTTAAGCCGGGTGTGGTGGTGCTCGTCTTTAATCCCAGCACTTGGGAGGCCTAGGCAGAGGCAGGAGGATCTCTGTGAGTTCAAGGCCAGCCTGTTCTACAGGGCCAGTTCCAGGCCAGCGGGGCTACAGGGAGACCCTGTCTCAAAAACAAAAATGAAAAAAAGAAAAAAAAGAAAGAAATTAGAATTTGCCTCAGGTAGGAATTCTTAATCTGGCCCAATGGATATATTCTGAAATCATCTCCATGGAGAATTGCTTATGTGCACAGTTTTTTTCTAGGAAGGTAGTATATCACTTTAATACCGCTTGGAATTTGGTACCCCCAAAATAGAACCACTGGTCTAGGAGAACTTAGGTCAGCAGGAATCAATGATTTGATTGTATAGAATATTTTGTTTGTGATTAAATCCCAGGAACGGATCTGACAATTTAACATTGGAGAATAAAATAATAGAATGCCTTAAATTATATCCTCTTCTCTTGGTAAATATAATGGTCTGGAAAGACTCCTAAGAGTTGAAGCTTAGCTGTGGCTCATATATTGCCTGTTTTAAGGTTCCCCTAACAGTTTAACTTTGCCATTTTGAATATAAAGAATATGTTCAGGTTTTAATCTGTACTAAATGGAGTCTTCATTCTTACATATAAATTTGAAACTAAATTAGAAACTGTATAAAGCAAATTCTTTCTAGAGAGATGGCCAGAGAGTTTTCAAACTGTGTGATCAACACGTTCTGCAAACATAGAATGTAATTGCTAGAACAATCAGCTAGTGGAGCCTCCTTGTGTTGCAGGGAGAGAAACGGGAACTTCCTTAGTGATTTAATGTAATTAATCATTAGTGAATGTTTCTATCCATAGATTCCCCTGAGTACTCCAGGTTAAGATAAACATGTTGGCCTTGCTTGACCTCAACCGTCTGTATACTTCTTTCTTCCTGCAGGAAATCATCAGATATGCCGTCTGGTCAACCAGCAGCATAGTTTACATTGCCAGTGGGACCAACCAGTGCGCTACCATCGAGGCGATATCTTTGAAAACGTGGACTATGTTCAGGTCTTTTACTTGGTCTCTTCTTGTTCTCGTTAACTGCCCCAAATCTGGAAATAATACCATGTTTTCTTCCTTGGATTCCTTGTAAATTTTATTGCTAAAATTCAGAATGTCCTATAAAGCTTTTAAGATTTTGAGTGCCCTGTGTATCAAAGTAGATTTGTTGGGTACTCAGCTGCATAGACAACACTGTTCCCCAAAGTACTATCTGTACCTAAGCATATGCATTTGATTTATTTTTCCTTTTCCATGGGAGCTAGAATTGGGCTGTTAGTACTATTTAACTCAAAGCCTTCCCCTCTCTCCTAAGCTGTGAGTAAAATTTTTAAGTATGTAGGAGACAGCTCTCTTTTTTTCCTGGAGTCACCAGTCCTGTTATGTTACTTCAAAACACTGTTAAAGTTTAATAATTGTCTGAATAGTCCTTTAGTCATGCGTGGTGACATCCACATGGTGTTCTTCCCTTCTTGCATTTTCCGAGGCTGTCTCCTGCCTGCAGGCAGACAATCTCTCAGCTTAGCTCTGGCAAGGAGGGGGGAGGGGACCGTGGGAGAATTACAAAATAGAAAGACAAGGAAATAAAAGACGATGGACTCAGAGGGTAAGGTCCAGGAAAATAGAGTCTCCCTTTATTTATGCTAGCAGTGTGCTTATATACCAAAAGTTACTGTGTTCTGAGTAAGGAAGTAGGGGGCAGGTGGAAGGAAGGGGCAAGGCACCTTGGCTCTAATCAAGGGGCTGCAGAGCTCCTGTTTGTGCAACAGGTGAACTAGAGGTGCAACATTCTGCTCAGTGCCTCAAGGGAAGGGGCCATCCGGTCCTGGAACTTTGTGCAGAGATTAGGCGAAGCAAGAAAACATTGTAATATCCCAAACCTTCGGGGGAGCTACAGATAACTCAGAGAGGCAACTGAATGCCCACAGAGATATCAGATAACCGGAGATCTTACGGGACAGGTCTTACAAGCTCTTGCCTCAAGCCACACACAAAGTTCCATTCCCACAAAACGCCAACAAAATTATCATCACTAAAAAATATTTAGTAAGCACCAATGCTAGGTGTATTCTTTCTCTCACCTGTCTATATATGCACACAGCACACACATTCATCTGCATGCGCATGTGCATGCATGCGCTCATACACACACCATTTTGGTCTGTTTTGGAAGAAATAACTTATAATGATAACTCTTGCTAGATATGGGATATAGGGAGTAACCACAACCAGATTTCCAATTGGTATAAAAAAGGACATTGACAGTAAAAACAGGGGCTGGAGAGATGGCCTAGCAGTTAAGAGCGCCGACCACTCTTACAGAGGACCTGGGTTCTATCCCCAGCACCCACATGGTGGCCGAAAACTGTCTGAAACTCCCAATTCCAGGAGAACTCCACTTCCAGGGAAATCCAACACTCTCTTCTGACCTCCTTGGCATTGCACGACACGGGTGCACAAACCTGCATGCAGATAGTACATTCATACACATACAGAAATAAATAAAATTAAAATAAAAAATAAAAATAAAAAAAGAAAGTAAAAACAGCATTTATCCTGTCCTACATCAGAGCCATTGTGCACTAGTAGATCTAGAAATTTCAAGAGACAAATAGTTAAACTAAAAAAAAAAATAGGCATAATTTTTAAAATAAGTCTTTAAAAACAAAGAGTGCCCTGTGTATCAATATTACTTCTAATATTCCGTAGTCACAGAATTACATCACCACTGTATAGCTAGAGAATCTGTTACTGTCATAAAGATCCAGTGCTATAAATACAATATGCTCGTCCTTTGTCTCACGTCTTTCCTATTCCATCCCATCCCTGGTCCTTTTCTCTTCATTAAGCATAAGAACCGTGGTGTCATGCAGGTACAGCAGATGTGTTCTCTTAGTTTGGAGGAAGGCTGTATATGTTGTGTTCCTTCATTTTCTAGTTTCTCCTTCTTAACTCTAAAGCTTGTCTAAAATCTCTAAATGAAGCCGGGCGTGGTGGCGCACGCCTTTAATCCTAGCACTTGGGAGGCAGAGGCAGGCGGATCTTTGTGAGTTCAAGGCCAGCCTGGTCTACAGAGTGAGTTCCAGGACAACTCGGGCTTCAGGGAGACCCTGTCTCGAAAAGACCAAAAAAAAAAAAAAAATCTCTAAATGATAGCTGCTTTCAACCCTTAAGAATACTTTCTTAAGCTTCCTTGCTTCCAACCACAGCAATTGTTTTATAGAATAATAATCATTTTAGTGTAGGCAAGGTAGAGCCATAAATTTCTAATTTAGTTAATCATTGAGCCTGAGAGAGATTACATCATAAGCAAGAAGTAAAGGACAGGAAAACTGTCCATGCTATTTTTTTCTCGCCTTCCAATGACAAAGTTGAGTAAAAGTTATTAACTATGTGTCCATGAAACAATACTGTTGGGGATAGTTCTAAAAAGTGAAAGACCCTATTGCTTTGTGGCTGACCTGCCTTCTGATTTTCTGTAGATCAATGATGAATATTTACTAGATTCTTTAGTAAAATCTCGCTTATAACCTCATTTCCACTCAGTTTGATTAAACTTTTAATTTTCTAGTTTGGTGATGATTCATCAACCTCTAGTATGATGTCAGTGAACTTTGATGTTCCCACCAATCAGAGTGACATAAGTGATTCCATCAAGTCCCCTGTAGCCCATTCTATTCTGTGGATCTGGGGCCAGGACTCCGATGCATATAGGGTAAGTATATAGAGAATAATCAGTGACTTTTCTCCAACAGACAAGGACTTTTAAAGTTGATAAATGCATTTCTAGGCTACCTTTGAAGAAGTTACCTTGTATGTTAACCAAGGCACACGGACAGAAATACATGCTTTTATTTACCATTACATTTTCAGAATTTAATTGGGTAGTCTAACAGAATAGTAATTCAGTCATTAGAGTTAATTATTACATAGTCCAGACTCCTCAAAGTTCAGTAACTTTTAAAATATAACTGCTCTACTACAGTTATTTGTTTATTTTTGGTCTTTTTGAGACAGGGTCTCCCTTTAGTCCCAGCTGGCCTGGAGCTCACTATGTAGACCAGGATGGCCTTGAACTCACAGAGATCTGCCTGCCTCTGCCTCCAGAATGCTGGGATTAAAGTCCTATGCCACCACGCCCATCCATCTAGTACAGTTACTTATATGTAGAAAAATGATTACTAATGAAAACAAACTAAAAAATAATTACTAAACAAATTATGAAACTTTGGTATTTGACAGAAGAAAATTCTTTTCTGTACCAGTGTTACGTGCTTCAGGTAAAAGCCCCAGTCTAGGCCTCTAGTGGAGTTTAAGAAAACAAACAGTGTGCCTATTAGTGCATGAAGCCCAGGGGTAGACAGAATCAGCTGCAGGCTGGGTTGACCAAATGCTCAGTGATGTCACTTGCTTCTCTCCTTTCTTTACTGTGCTAACCAGAGTGTTGGTTTCACCCATAAACTTTATTTCCTCATGGTTCCAAAATGAGCTTCAGCAGCAACAGGAGCAGTGTGTTTTCTTGTTCACAGGATACCAAGACTCGCTTTTCTTCCAGAAATGCCAACCAGTCTGTCTTTGTGTTTCATTGGTTCAACTCGATTAGGTCTGCCCAATACTGAACTAGTTCGTCATGAAGCAAGTGGAATAAGTGCTTTAGACTAATAATCTAACAGAAGGAATATTCTAAGGTCTACCAGAGTATCTGAATTTATATTTTAAAAATTACATTTCCATTTAGTTATTCTAACTGTACCTAAATCTTTTGAACAGTTTGTTTAATGTGCTGAAATATTGAATCCAAAGTAACCTGTGAGAAGTTTGGTTTCTTTCACAGGACAAACAACATATTCTGTGGCCTAAAAGAGCAGATTGTACAGAAAGCTACCCCAGAGTCCCCCTTGGTGGGGAATTGCCAACATACTTTCTGCCTCCAGAGAACAAAGGACTCAGGCAAGTGCTGACGGACTTGACAAAGCACCTGACTCTGCATGATTATCACCTGGCGGTTCTTTGAGAGCACCAGCCTTGGACTTGAAAGGTTAAGTCTTTATCTTGAACTCATCCAAATTTTGAAAATGTGAATCTTGTTCCTTTTTCTTGTGCCAGGATCCACGAACTCACCAGTGATGATTATTCTTCAGAAGAGGAGGCCCAAACCCCTGACTGCTCCATAACTGACATCAGAAAAAGCCACACTCTGTCCTACTTAGTCAAAGAATTAGAGGTCCGCATGGATCTGAAAGCCAAAATACCAGATGGCCATGCACGCAAAGTAAGGCTCACTTAGGCTGGTGTTTGTTGCCGTCCATTCTGGGTCCATTCAGAAGCCTCTTAGATGGAACAGAAATGTGAAGGAAGGCACTTAGCTTTAAGTCTATCAAACAAAGGATAGAATTAAGAATAGCTTCAGTCATTGGGAATGTCAGTCATGCATTTATTAACAGTGCCAGGAAAAGCTCCTCAGGCTGCAGGTTACACAGTCCACTGGAGCACTGTCTGTTCCTCAGTGGGTTCTGAAGACAGTAACACAGAACCCTGTACCTAATGGATCAGTCTAATGGGGGCCGTCCTGCCTGCTTCAGCTTAGCTCTGCGTCCTCTGAGCCTCCACAATTTGTAGAAATTAAACGCTTGAAAGTTGTCTTTCCCTGGCTTTGTCAGCCCTGCCTGGTCTGCCCTGGTCCAATGTGAGTTCCTTAGGGATCGTATCACTCGGAGGACCCTTGGCAAAATGATGAGTAAGTCCTGGTAGTGCTGCTTTCTTTAGCTCCTGTTAGTTGTATATGACCAAGAATGTTTCATTATTTAATGTAAATTACGATGTTGGATTACTAGATTGTAACTGTTCCATAGATGTGTATTCTGTAGATATATGTGTGAGTTCTGATTCTGTAGTTACTAGATTAGCAAATGTAACAATTTCATTAATACAAATGAAACCATCACTATTAGGTTTTTAGGATTTTTTAAATTAGCTATATATTTATGACTTGAGTTATGAACAATTACATAAATATGCTGAGAAAATACAGTAGATTAATTGGGGATCCAGTGCTCTCCAGCTAGGGAAGAGAGCCGATTGCCAGCATATTCAATATTGCATCTCATTGCTTCTGAATAATTTCTCATTAGGTTCTAGACACATAAGTTGCCTTAATGGGATGGATGGATGGATGGATAGATGGAGAGACTCTTAACTTTTGTTAAAGGACACTAATGCACATACATGAATAGGTCAGTACCTGTTGGTATATGAATAAACTTGTGTTGTAGACATGATTATAAATATACCTCAGTGTTTGCCACACAAGCATGAGGACCTGAGCTCTGATCCCTATCACCCATGTAAAAAGCTGGACAGATGGAGGGTATCTGTACCCCCATTGCTAGGGATTTGTGGGGACAGGAAGATCCTTGAACTGTGCTGGCCAGATAGTCAGCCAGTCGATGAGCTCTAGGTTAATCGAGAGACTGTGTCTAAAGTGCGGTAGAGAACAGGAGAAAGGAAGACAGCATTGACCTCTGGCCTCCACATGCCCCACCCCCCACATTTACATACAAAGGAACGTGTACACACACACACACACACACACACACACACTATACAAAAGGGAAAAAAGGAGGCTGGAGAGATGGCTCAGAGGTTAAGAGCACTGACTGCTCTTGCTGAGGACCCGGTTTGATTCCCAGCACCCACGTGTAGCTACCAACTGTAACTCTAGTTCCAGGGGATCTGTCGCCCTCTTGTGACCTCCTTGGGCATTACACAGTATGGGTGCACTTACACACATGCAGGCAGTACACTCATACACATAAAATAAAAATTTTAAAAAAAGAAAGTAATGAACTCACTACATAGACCAGGCTGACCTTGACCTCACAGAGATCTGCCTGCTTCTGCCTCCTGAGTGCTGGGATTAAAGGTGTGCACCACCACGCCTGGCAAGAAGTAGCAGTTTTTATATGTCTTCCCTGTTATTTTCAATTGAGTCAGTCTTCCTTTTGATATTTTCAGATTTTGCTTTCCCGTATTAAAAACTATACTGTCCCAGAGGAAGAAATTGGGTCTTTCTTATTTCATGCTATTAACAAGGTAAGCCATTTGTTTGGGGCATCTAAAACTTTAATGCTTACTAAGTGTAATTCACATTCAAATGTACTTGTTAAAGATCCTATTTAGAGCAAGTACTGTGTTTTTAACTAGCTGAAGTTCTTTGACATTTTCAGCCAAATGCCCCTGTCTGGCTCATTCTCAATGAAGCTGGGCTGTACTGGAGAGCCGTGGGGAACAGCACTTTTGCCATTGCTTGTCTTCAGAGGGCCTTGAATTTAGCTCCAGTTCAGTACCAGGACATTCCTCTTGTCAACCTTGCCAATCTTCTGATTCACTACGGCCTCCATCTTGATGCCACAAAGCTGCTCCTGCAAGCCCTGGCCGTCAACAACTCTGAGGTGAGCGTTTTCATGGACCTTTGTATGCGCCCTGTAAGGAGCTCCATTTCACAGTACAGCTCGTATACGCCCTGTAGAGGAGCTCCATTTCACAGTACAGCTCGTATACGCCCTGTAAAGGAGCTCCATTTCACAGTACAGTTCGTATATGCCCTGTAAGGAGCTTCATCTTAGAGTACAGCTCGTATACGCCCTGTAAAGGAGCTCCATTTTACAGTACAGCTCGTATACGCCCTGTAAAGGAGCTCCATTTCACAGTACAGTTTGTATACGCCCTGTAAAGGAGCTCCATTTCACAGTACAGCTCGTATACGCCCTGTAAAGGAGCTCCATTTCACAGTACAGCTCGTATACGCCCTGTAAAGGAGCTTCATCTTAGAGTACAGTTCGTATACGCCCTGTAAAGGAGCTCCATTTTACAGTACAGTTCGTATACGCCCTGTAAAGGAGCTCCATTTTACAGTACAGTTCATATTTTTCTGGGAAGTGGATAAAAAAATGCCATGTTTGTTTTTCAGAATAGTGTTTTCATATTTCAGGAGAACAAATAAATGTATTTTATTTTGATTGTTTATTTACTTTGAGACAGCATCTGTTTTGTACCCAAGATTTGCCTTAGTTCACAGTTCTTCTGTCATGATCTTCTGAGCAAGATTACAGGCGTGTACCACCATGCTAGTCCTTTTTAAAATGTTTTAGAACTTCTATTATCCATATAGCATTTTTTATGATTATTTTCATTTGTTCAGATGTTCTGATTGCTTTTATGGATGTTGGTTGGTATGTGTAGTGCCTTTCATGGATGTCGGTTGGTGCGTGTAGTGTCTTTCATGGATGTCGGTTGGTGCGTGTAGTGCCTTTCGTGGATGTCGGTTGGTGCGTGTAGTGCCTTTCATGGATGTTGGTTGGTGTATGTAGTGCCTTTCATGGATATTGGTTGGTATATAGTGCCTTTCATGGATGTTGGTTGTGTGTAGTGCTTTTCATGGATGTTGGTTGGTGCATGTAGTGCCTTTCATGGATGTCGGTTGGTGTGTGTAGTACCTTTCATGGATGTTGGTTGGTGTGTGTAGTGCCTTTCATGGATGTTGGTTGGTGTGGGTAGTGCCTTTCATGGATGTTGGTTGGAATGTAGTGCCTTTCATGGATGTCGGTTGGTATGTAGTGCCTTTCATGGATGTCAGTTGGTGTGTGTGGTGCCTTTCATGGATGTCGGTTGGTGTGTGTGGTGCCTTTCAAGGCCAGGAGTGGGCAACCAAAGTGCCACATAGGTGCTGGGAACTGAACCTGGGTCCTCTGGAACAGCAGCAAGTGCTCCTAACTCCTGAGTCATCTCTCCAGCCCCCTTTTTTTTTTTTTTATTTTAAATGAATAAAAGTTACACTTACACAGTTAGGGTATTCTTTTTTTTTTCTTGGTTTTTTTGAGACAGGGTCTTCCTGTAGCTCTGGCTGTCCTGGAACTCACTACGTAAACCAGCCTGGCCTTGAACTCACAGAAGTCTGCCTGCCTCTGCCTCCCAAGTGCTAGGATTAAAGGCATGCGCCACCACACCTAGCCCTAGTTAAGTTTTTAAAAAATTATATATAAATAAAATGGCATAACTATAAAAATAAACTAATTTAGTTTGGGGCCGCTTGATCTACATAGTGAGTTCTCTGTGGGCAGAGCTACATAGGGAGACCCTGTATCTAAACAAAACCCCCAAAAGTGACACCCCCCTCCACCTGGGCCTGCACACATTGTTATTTTGTTTTGTTTTGAGACAAGGTCTCCCTATGTGGCCCTGGTCTGGAACTCACTTTGTAAACCAGGCTGGCCTCAAACACAGAGATCTGTCTACTGCCTCCTGAGTGATAGGATCGTAGGTGTGCCCTACACTTGACTGCTGTCACTTCTGTCAGCCTGAAACAGTTGGTTCTCATTTCCTACTCAGCACTGAGTACACATTTTGCTTAGTATATTACACTGTTTCACAGATTTAATATTTAATTTTTAGGTATAATTATCCAAGGCAAAACACAGTTGAACAGTTGTTTTTTTAAGAATTAACGGGCAGGGCACTAGAAAGATAACTCAGTGGTGGAGCACTTCTTAGCTTACAGGGCTCCATGGTTCCATGCTGAGGTTACAAACACGCACTGCCGTGCCCAGCAGCAGGGTTCTGTGCTGAGGTTATGGACATGCATTGCTGTCACTGCCGTGCCCAGCAATGGGGTTCCGTGCTGAGGTCATGGACACGCACCCGCTGTGCCCAGCAGCGGGGTTCTGTGCTGAGGTCACGGACACGCACCCGCTGTGCCCAGCAGCGGGGTTCTGTGCTGAGGTCACGGACATGCATTGCCATGCCCAGCAGCGGGGTTCCGTGCTTAGGTCACGGACACGCACCACCGTGCCCAGCAGCAGGGTTCTGTTCTGAGGCTATGGACATGCATTGCTGTCACTGCCGTGCCCAGCAGCAGGGTTCCATGCCAAGGTCACGGACACGTACCCGCCGTGCCCAGCAGCGGGGTTCCGTGCTAAGGTCACGGACACGCACCCGCTGTGCACAGCAGCAGGGTTCCATGCTAAGGTTATGTGGACATGCATTGCTGTCACTGCCGTACCCAGCAGCAGGGTTCCGTGCTGAGGTCATGGACACACACCACCGTGCCCAGCAGCAGGGTTCCGTGCGGAGGTCACGGACACACACCGCCATGCCCAGCAGCGCGGTTCCATGCTGAGGTTATGTGGACATGCATTGCTGTCACTGCCGTACCCAGCAGCGCTGTCTTCTAACTCTTCTTTCTTCATTTTAAGGCACTACTTTTTTTTGTAATATTTTTTAGCATCTGTGAAATTATAATTGACCTTTTTATTTTGTCATACTAAGTTTGATGCATGGTTATCATAAACATAGGGGGGCTGGAGAGATGGCCTAGCGGTTAAGAGCACCGACCGCTCTTACAGAGGACCCGGGTTCGATCCCCAGCACCCACATGGCGGCCGAGAACCGTCTGAAACTCCAATTCCAGGAGAACTCCAGTTCCAGGGGAATCCGAGACCGTCTTCTGACCCCCGCGGCATTGCACGACACGGGTGCACAAACTTGCATGCAGACAGTACATTCATACAACATACAGAAATAAAATAAAATTAATTAAAAATTAAAAAAATAATAAACATAAGGTTAAATTGGTCTTAACCTAATACCTGAGTATTTATATATAAGTGTTTTGTGTCTGAGGAATACTTTAGACAAGGTAGGTACAAATAGCTTGGGTTTATTTAAAGTATCCCAAAACTAATTTTTTAATATATTTATTCTTTTTTATTTTATGTGTGTGACTGTATTGCCTGCATGCATGTGAGTGCACCATGTCATGCAGTACCCAGAAGAGGGCATTGGATCCTCTGGAGATGGAGCTGAATACAGTTGTTGGCCACCATGTGGGTGCTGGGATTTGAACCTGGGTTTTTTCCAAGAGCAGTCAGTCAGTCCTTTTAACCACTGAGCCATCTCTTCAGCCCCCCCAAAATGATTTTTTTTTAGCATAAAAGAATATTGCCTGTTAAGCTTCCTTTGGAATACACAATTTTACAACTGGATTTTAAGCATAAGTTTTATCTCTGTACTGTCCACCTAGTCAGGTGGCTAATATGCACATAAAATATTTACACAATGCTTTCTCTGCACCACATGCTTATGCAATGAGAACATACGATATTAGTACAGTGTGGGATGTGCTGGGTAGGCATCCCCATGGAGGGCTGGTACTGCCATATTCCCATGAATGCAGTATGTATTCCCATGAATGTTAAATATACAGAAGGATTATGAGATTCACCAAAACTTACCAAGCTTCAGTTTGAACTCAGGGGCACTGACCACAGAGCTCTCACTCCTCAGTGATGGTATACTGCCTCTGACCTAACATTTATAAAACTAGTTTACTTATTGTAAAATTCCCACTTTTGTGTTTTCACCTTTTAATCTTTTTTTCTGTTTTTAGGCAGTCTCACTGTGTAATTTAGACTATCTTTGAACTCAATGATCCCCTGCCCACAATTGCTCAAGTGCTGGGATTATAGGCATGTACCTCCATGCCCAGTTTAAAAAACATGAATGAATTTTAGATTAAGTAAAAGGAGCTATACAAGAATACATTTTATATTTACATGTAAGAGGACATGCTATTTGAGTCTATTCCTTCAAGAGAGCCAAGGTTAATTTATGGTGATAGAAGCCACTATCTCAACAGTGGTTTCATTTAAGATAGGGTTGGGAACCCACTGGGATACTGGACACATTCTAAATATCTTTTATACTTGGTTGAATAGCAGTTACCAGGATCTGCTATGTGTAATAACTCATTGAGTTACATACTTAAGACTAGTATATATTGGATACTTTAAACAGTTTTTAATCTTTGTATGTTTAGAATTGTTTTGTGCATAGCTGGGTGTGCTGGCACATAGCTTTAATCCCAGCAGAGGCAGGCAGATCTCTGGGAGTTCAAGGCCAGCCTGGTCTATGTAGTGAGTTCCAAGACAGCTGGAGCTACAGGGAGACCCTGTCTCATAAAGACCAAAAAAAAAAAAAAAAAAAAATTATCTTGTGTGACTAAAATGAACAGTTAGCAATGATCTTTATGGGGGCAATCTAAGAGAAGCCCAAAGAAAGGTACTGTAAAGGTTTTATAACTCAAAAAATATTAAATCATTTACATTTTGCTGATTCTTACATTTTTTTTTCTTCTCTTTTCTTTACAGCCCCTGACCTTTCTGAGCCTGGGAAATGCTTACCTTGCTCTGAAGAATATCAGTGGTGCACTCGAAGCCTTTAGACAGGCTTTGAGACTGACGACTAAATGCCCGGAATGTGAAAGCAGCCTGAAGCTGATCCGCTGCATGCAGTTTTACCCTTTTCTGTACAACATCAGCTCTTCTGTTTGTAGTGGTAAGCATCTGTCCAGTGCTAGAGAGATCAGGAGCTCAGCCAGTGCTTGCAGTTCTGATCAGCAGAACACAGAAGATGATTTTATGAACTTTCTCCATGGCTTTAGAAAGCTAATGTAATTCTAGGTATTTAGCAAATAAGTTAATTCATTACTTACTTTAAATGCCTTAGGAATTAAGGCTTAATTCTCTTCCAGTTAAGAAACACTAACTAAAGTATATAGTGTATTCATCTGGAACTGAGAGATTGTTTTCCCTGCCCGTTAAATCTCTGTTAATAATGGCTGGTATTCATGGCAAAGGATTGCTCTTCCATTCATGAAGTCAGTGTTGCAACATGAGAGCAGCTGTTCTACGTATACTGAACTAAGTCCCTGGAGTATGCTCCCTCGCCTTTCAGTGAAAATGCTTTAGCTGTGCTGCACCTTTAAAATCGTTTCCCTCATGATAATAGGTATCCTTTTCCTTCTGAGCATATCTACCTCCAGAGAGCTAATATTGAAACCTACCGCAGAATAATGAATTAGAACACTTTCTAAAAGTCAAGAATTTTATCCATTAACCTTCATAGAAGAAAAAAAAAATCATGTACTTTATATTCTGCCTTTGAACAGTTCACATCTGTGGATGTTCACCTACTCATCACTAGCTAGAGCAACAGTGGATCTTCCATGAATGTTCAAACTAGAGTGGAATGTCCAGGCAGAGAGCTAGCATTCTAGCTCCTTCCAAATCCAACACCCAGTTGTTACGTTACCTGTCTAAAAGACTAAGATGGTTTAGAATAGATTCAAGAGCAGAACCTGGTTTTCCTAGTTCACCTCAGCATTCTGACGGAATCAGGAGTAGATAGTACTTGCGTTCTTAAATATCAAGAGTCTTGAAGTCTCTCAGCAGCATAATGTCATAGCTCAGTTGCACATCAGTGGTGGGCATAATACGACCTAGAGTTCTCATATGAACACTGAAGGCTTGAGGTAGTATTTTAGTAAGGCAATAGGCAAGTGGCTGGCACTAGAATGATACAGACTCCTGCCTGAGCACCAACTCTGCCATAACTTTCTGATCCCAGGAGAGCAGCATATCCTTATCTGTGCAGTGGAAGACAACGAAACCTGTGCC
The DNA here is from genome assembly GCA_009823505.1 of Rhizomys pruinosus. Taxonomy (NCBI): domain Eukaryota; kingdom Metazoa; phylum Chordata; class Mammalia; order Rodentia; family Spalacidae; genus Rhizomys; species Rhizomys pruinosus. The sequence goes on from VZQC01015183.1 coordinate 1,202,351, forward strand.
ACACGCTTGCTGAGAGAATTATGTGAGATCTTTATCAAACAGCAGATATGATAAAGTAAAAGTAAGCAGTTAGAAAGCATAGCAAGACCAATGAGATGGCTCAGCAGATATGCCCACGTTCAGTGCCTGGAACCACGTGCTGGAAGCCCAGGACCAGCTCCCTCCTGGCATCCTTGGCCCTCCACATGTGTGCCAGGCATGCGCGCGTGCGCACACACACACACACACACACACGCTCACCAAATAAAACTGTAGTTTGGCTGGGCGTGGTGGCGTACGCCTCTAATACTAGCACTCAGGAGGCAGAGGCAGAGGCAAGCAGATCTTTGTGAGTTCAAGGCCAGCCTGGTCTACATAGTGAGTTCCAGGACAGCTGGGGCTACAGGGAGACCCTGTCTCAAAAAGACCAAAAAAAAAAAAAAATGACTGTAATTTTGAAACACTTTTTTTTTTTTTTTTTTTGAGACAGGTTCTCCCTATAGCCCCAGCTGGCCTGGAACTCACTCTGTACACCAGGCTGGCCTTGAACTCAGAGATCCGCCTGCCTCTGCCTCCCAAGTGCTGGGATTACAGGCATGCACTACCACGCCCAGCTGATCTAACTCTTTTTATCAATAGAAACACTATCATCTCTCTCAGATTCTTAAATATTCAGTTACCATGGAAAACAAATTTATGTGTGTGTAGTGACCATCTTCTAAAAATTCTTGTTCTTAGCATTAGTTTCACAAATTTGTGGGTAGATCTAAAAAATCATTCTGGTATACATTAGAAAAGAAGCTAGCGCACAGTAGTCTTATTCCAGTGGAACCACTGTAGCATCTCCTAGGCTTGAAAACTCACTGACAGCACTAAGCCAGTTTTAGTATTGAAATTTTCTTTGACAGTGTCTGTGTGCTATTTCTAAAGCAGTCCTGTTCATTTTCAGTATTTTTGCTGAGCTGTAGCTTTGACAAGCTGAAACATGAAAGGAGCATGACACCTCAGTAGAAACTATGAACTTCTTACATTGCAGATATCAACATGTGAAAGTGAAACTTTTACTTGTCGTCTCTGAGCTTTAATTGATGGATGAAAAGACACAAAGCCCCTGAATAATGACTAACATGAATTCAGAGAATTCTGCTGGCTGCTTTCTCATTTCTGAATTATTAAGATCAGCCTCAGAGGTTACCTTGCCTCATATACTCTCCACTTAAGGGTTTGTTTTTATGATGCAAAGACTTCAGGAAATCGCCACAGCTTGTGATTATGTTACGTTTATTTGTCTGTGCATGTGTGCTTGTGTATGTTTGGGGGGTGCCTGTGCCATGGAGGTCAGAGGATGACTTGCAGGAGTAAGTTCTCTGCTTCTACCATATGGGTCCAAAGGCTTGAACTCAGGTGCTAAGTGCCTTTACTACCAAGCCATCTCACCAGCCTAATTTTTTGGTTCTTGTTTGTGTTGTTTTGTATTTTTGAGACTGGGCTTCACTCCCTAGCCTAGGGTAAAGTCCAACTTGCTATGTACTCCAGCTTTGCCCCAAATTTGCAATTCTGCCTCAGCCTCCTGAGCTGAGACTGTGTTGTGCACACCACACATTGTTTTGCACTATGCAAGGATTTAAGGTAGTTATCTCTGGGCTCCATCATGACCCTGTGGAATTCTTTTATGAAAGTCATTTTTTTTTTTTTTTTTCCTTTTTGAGACAGGGTCTCCCTGTAGCTCCAGCTGGCCTAGAACTCGTTCTGTAGACCAGGCTGGCCTTGAACAGGCAGAGATCCGCCTACCTCTGCCTCCCAAATGCTAGGATTAAAGTCGTGTGCCACCACGCCTGGCCATGAAAGTCTATTTTAAAAGCTTCACAATTGAAAGCTTTTCATATAAGCATTTCAAGACTAAAATTTCAAAACTAAAATGGAAAAATTTTAAAGAATAATTTTGCTGACTACTGTTATTTTTCCACAAATTCAAGACTCATGTTTAATAAGGATATATACAGCAATTTTTGGGGGGGAGGGGCTCTTTTTGAGACAGGGTAGCCTGGAACTTGCTATGTAGACCAGGCTGGTCTTGAACTCACAGAGATCCGCTTTCCTTTTGCTCCCAAGTGCTAACTCAAAGGTGTGTACCACTTCACCCAGCTATATAGCAATGTTAATGCAATGTAGTATTTTCCATAATATGAGCTTATTGGTCAAATTGTAAGCAGTATATTAAGATCAATAAGTATTTTACTGGTTTTCATATTTAATGAAAATTTTATGCAAATTTTTAGTTTTTGTTCCTTAATAGATGTATATTCTATTCCTATTAAATACTGTTTCACTGGACTTAAAAATTGATAAACACTGTACTCAGAAAATGTTCTTACTTTTAGAAATTCTCCAGGATGTACCAATTAGTGCAAAATTACTTAACTGACAGTTTTTCCAAGATTTTATTTACCAAAAAAATAATTTTAATGGTTACTGTTATAGGTTCTTGTTTGGTTTGAGTCAGGGTCTCTCTGTAGCCCCAGGTGTCCTGGAACTCGCTGTGTAGAACAGGCTGGCCTTGAACTCACAGAGATCTGCCTCTGCCTCTGCCTCTGCCTCTGCCTCCTCGACTCCTCTGCCTCCTCTGCCTCCTGCCTCTGCCTCTGCCTCCAGAGTGCTTGTTACTGTTTCTTCTCTGACTCCATTTACTCTCATTTCTAAATAGTTTGATGTCAACCACCAGAGTTTCAAGGGTGTTACAATGAAAGATTTAAAAGATGGATTGTTTTTTATTGCCCACTCTTAAGGTGAATACAAGAGAAGTTAACTCTTGCAGTTCTTTTGTCTCTGTCTGTATTTATTGTGCTGCATAGACTCCAGGACCTTGCCGCTACTAAGCAGGCTCTTTAATACCAAGCTACCCATGAAGTTTCAATTATACATTTTATTTTGGCCATTTTGAAATATATACCTTTTCCACATTTATAAATTTACTGTTTTATAATTTTATTTAATTTAAAACTCAACTGGTCATTTTAACAAACTCATTCTTTAGTAGCAGCTTACTTGGTTCTTTTAAAAAGTAAAATAGAGTCTGTCAGCTGGGCGTGGTGGCGCACGCCTTTAATCTTAGCACTTGGGAGGCAGAGGCAGGCGGATCTTTGTGAGTTCAAGGCCAGCCTGGTCTACAGAGTGAGTTCCAGGACAGCTGGGGCTACAGGGAGACCCTGTCTCAAAAAGACCAAAAAAAAAGTAAAATAGAGTTTGTGAAATGAATGTGTAGTGATTTTTTAATATGAACAAGGTTTCTAAAATGCCCAGCACTAAAAAAAGGACTCTGTGTGTTCTCGTGTGTGTGTGTGTGTGTGTGTGTGTGTGTATGTTTGTGGGTGGGTACATTTGCACATTTAGAAGCCTAAGGTTGATGTTAAGATATGTTCTTCAGGGGCTGGAGAGATGGCCTAGCTGTTAAGAGCGCCGACCGCTCTTGCAGAGGACCCAGGTTCGATCCCCAGCACCCACATGGCGGCTGAGAACCGTCTGAAACTCCAATTCCAGGAGAACTCCAGCTCCAGGGGAATCTGAGACCCTCTTCTGACCTCCACCGCATTGCACGACACGGGTGCACAGACTTGCATGCAGACAGTACATTCATACACATACAGAAATAAATAAAATTAAAAAAAAAAAAAGATATGTTCTTCAGTGGCTTCTCTACCTTATGTTTTGAGATAACATGTCTCATTGAACCTTGTTGTTTCTTTTTTATGTGTATGAATGTACTGTCTGCATGTAGGTTGGTGCACCTATGTCATTCAATACCGTGGAGGTCAGAAGAGGGTGTCAGATTCCCCTGGAACTGGAGTTAAAGACAGTTCTCAGCCGCCATGTGGGTGCTGGGGATCGAACCCAGGTCCTCTGCAAGAGCAGTTGGCATTCTTAACTCCTAGACCATCTCTCCAGCCCGAACCTAGTTGTTTCTATCTGAACTAGTTAGCCAGCAAGTTCCAGGCATCCACCTGCTTCCTCCTTCCCGTGCTGGGATTCCAGGTTCACATAGCCTTGACCAGCTGTTACCTGGGTATTGGGGACCTAAACTCAAGTACCTTATGTTGGTATAGCAAGTGCTTTAAACCATCTCTCCAGTCTAAGGGTTTTGTTTTTTGCTTTTTGTTTCTTTAGTAATTCAAAAGAATGAAGGGATAAGGCTGGAGAGATAGCTCAGTGGTTAAGAGCACTGGTTGCTCTTGCAACAGACGCAAGTTTGATTTCCAGCATCTTCATCATGTCTAACTGTCCGTAACTCCTGGTCCAGGGGATCCGACGACCTCTTCTGTTCTCCATGGCATTGTACAACATAGGTACACTCATACATACAAGCAATGCACTCGACACAAAATTAAAATTAAATTTAAAAAAAGGGATCACGGGGCTGGAGAGATGGCCTAGTGGTTAAGAAACTGGCGGGGCTGGAGAGATGGCCTAGCGGTTAAGAGCGCTGACCGCTCTTGCAGAGGACCCGGGTTCGATCCCCAGCACCCACATGGCGGCCGAGAACCGTCTGAAACTCCAATTCCAGGAGAACTCCAGTTCCAGGGGAATCCTGGGACACCCTCTTCTGACCTCCGCGGCATTGCACGACACGGGTGCACAAACTTGCATGCAGACAATACATTCATACACATACAGAAATAAATTTTAAAAAAAATTTTTTAAAATGTAAAAAAAAAAGGGATCATGAAGTAGTAGGGGTGATCTTTTCTGATAGCCAAAAAGGGGGAAAATAACTTTTAATAGTAGAATGAGCAGCATTGTTAACTACTGATCTATAGAAGATTCTAGAAATGCCTTGAGATGGTACTTTAACAAGATAGAGATTTTCTAAGCATTTTCTTCTCTGAAACATTGTTAAAATGCTTTCCTTTTTCTACTTTAGTAAGTTTGCAAGTAAAAATAAAAGATATTTCCTCCCACTAAATAGTACAGATTATCCCATTATTATTTATAATAAGAATTTTTTAAAAATATTCTTCAGTGTTATTTTTCCTTTATTTGAAACCACAAATCCTGGGGCTGAAGAGATGGCCTAGTAGTTAAGAGCACCGACTGCTCTTGCAGAGGACCTGGGTTCAATCCCCAGCATTCACATGGAGGATGAGAACCATTTTTAACTCCAGTTCCAGGGGAATCCAACACCCTCTTCTAACCTCCGCAGCCTTGCATGACATGGGTGCACAAAGCTACATGCAGACAGTACATTCATACACATAAAAAATGAATTAAATTTTTAAAGAGACCATAAATCCTATATATATATATATACACATATGTATATATGTGTGTGTGTGTGTCTCAAAAAGTCATATATATATATATATATGGTCTACATAGCGAGTTCCATATATATATATATATATATGGAACTCGCTATGTAGACCAGGCTAGCCTTGAACTCACAGAGATCCACCTGCCTCTGCCTCCTAAGTGCTGGGATTAAAGGCACGCATCACCACTCCCGGACCAGTGTGGCTGGTTGTATTTATTAGACCTCAATTGCATGATATGCTTAGTTATTGCCACAAACAACAGCATTAATGTTTAACAAAAATAATTGAGCATTAAACCTAGGATTTTTGAGCTCTTTTCTTGTTAATTTACCAAGATATCTACTTAAAAGTATTTTACTGGATCTTTAGAAAATATGAATAAATGTTCTACAAAATAACTCAAACTTGAGTATCAGCATAGTCTTAGAATTTTATGAAATTTTTTATATACTGTGTATTTGATAGCTTTTGCATCTAGAAAGACAAAAACAAACAGAACCATTTTCTTTTCTTTGAGACAGGGTTTCCCTATAGCCCCAGCTGGCCTGGAACTCACTCTGTAGACCAGGTTGGCCACCTGCTTCTGCCTCCCAAATGCTGGGATTAAAGGCGTGCACCACCATGCCTGGCTTAACGATGGTTCTTAGCCTCCATGTGGGTGCTGGGAATTGAACCCGAGTACTCTGCAAGAGTAGTCGGCGCTCTTAACCACTGAGCCATCTCTCCAACCCCCAGCCATTTTCAAGACATGTACATGAACTTTAATAACTTGCAGAGTGCGGGTGGATTATCCTGTATTCTTTTCACAGTGTTACCATTTATCATATCCATTTGCAGAAATCCTATCTCCTTAAAAGGAGATATATAAAGAACATTTCATTGCCTTTGGTTTTAGTCTGTGTTCTCCAATTTTAATTTCTGTAGATTATGACTTGTAGCTTAAAGCATTTTGCATTGGCATTTAGAGCTGAGAGAAATGCCGCACTTTGCTGCCCTCCTGTGGTCTGTCCGTTTGCTGCCCTCCTGTGCTCTGTCCAGTGTGTAGCACCCGCACTTTGCTGCTCTCCTGTGGTCTGCCCGTTTGCTGCCCTCCTGTGGGCTCTCCAGCGTGTTGCACCTGCAGTTAAGAACCCTTGGTTTTTCACTTCCTTCCTCTGAATTGCTAGGATTGTGTTTGTTTTTGAGATAGACTTATAAACCAAGTTTTGGGGAAAATTTATATGCAGTTTGCTCCCCTCCATTTATTTCTATTAAAAGCATTAAATTTCCTGCCTCAGCCTCCTGCATGATGGACTAGAGGCGTGCATCAGACCCAGCCCTGCTTGGGGATTTTATTATGTCTTTTGCCCTGCATGTAATTCCTTTTCCTTTTCAGGAATGAGCCGTCTGAACCTTACCTAAGCTCTCTCCACAGCTACCCGTCCAGTCAGTACAGATCATTAACCTAGGCTCACATGTGGGGGTGGAGTGCTTGCCTAGCGTGTACAAGCCTGCGTCTGTCCCCAGCATAAGTAGGGGAGACAGAGAGGGAGTCCTTGTGGAATATACCTAAGAGAAATGAAGTTAATGCAAATTAATTGTGGTAGTGGCTGTGGCTACCATCTATTCCTTTTCTCCCTGCTGGGGTTGAACCTGGGCCCTCACACGTGCAGGGCAAGTTTCACTGCTGAGTTGTTTCCCCTGCAGTGACAGTGAATGTAATCTCATTTAGATTTTCACTTATTCACTTGTGTGTGTGTGTGTGTGTGTGTGTGTGTGTGTGTGTGTGTGTGTTACAGCGGGGAGAGGTAGGAGTGCACACATGCTGTGGTTCATGTGTAGAGTTCAGAAGGCAACTGCAGAGTCGGTTCTTTCCTTGCTCCTTTATGTGCATCCCTGGGGATCAAGACAATCATCTTTTCCCGCTGAGCCATCCTACTGGCCTATGATTTTTCTTTCCTTTCCTTTTTCTTTTTTTTTTTTTTTTTTGTGAGACAGGGCAGGGTCTCACTGTGTAACCCTGGCTGGCCTTTAGACCAGACTGGCCTTAAATTCAGAGATCTGCCAGCCTCTCCATCCCAAATTCTGGGATTAAAGGTGTATGCCACCATGCCAAGATTGTAAATATAATCTTTTTTTTGCTTTTTGAGACGGTCTCCCTGCAGCCCCCGCTGACCTGGAACTTACTTTCTAGACCAGGCAGGCCTTGAACTCACAGAGATCCACCTGCATCTGCCTCCCAAGTGCTGGGATTAAAGGCGTACACCACCATGCCCAGCTGTGAATGTAATTGTTTAAAGCAACAAAATAGTACTTGGTTGCTTTCATCCAAAGAACTTGGATGTGGTTTATTTATTCATTCAACTAATACTGTATGCTAGGCAGTCAATGTTCTTAGAACAAGAAAATGAACAAAGCTCCATCTCTTATGCAGCTAAACTCTAGCACTAGGGAGAGAGGGTCTTTGTAAGCATACTTACTTAGTATTTTAGAAGATGAGAGCTCTGAGAAGACTGCACAGGAGTGTCAGCAGCATCTCACTGGAGAAGTGACGTTTCAGCAAAGACTTAAAGCAGGCTCTGGGCCACGTACATAAGCAGCATTAGAGCATTTCAGGCAGAGATTGGTCATTACAGGCTTGGGCAAAGAAAAGACCAGAAGTAAACAGGTGTGGCTGAAGTCGAGGTGGAGGAAGAGTGAGAGCCACATGTTTACTACCTGGTAGGTTGTTTTGATAACTGGGACTGTTATTCTAAAAGATGTATTATTTGGAAGGTTTTAAGCACAGGAGTAAAATGGTCTAATTTACCTTTTACCAATATTCCTTTGGTTACTCCGTTTACAGACTGCGGTAGTGTAAGGGCAGGGGGCAAGAGGAGTCCTCGGGGTGCTGTTGCAGAAGTGTTCGTGAGAGGGCCCGGGAGACGGTGATAGTATGCCTGGTCCATAAGCATGAGGACTTGCGTTTCAATCCCTAGCACACATGTAAAAGCCAGGCATGGTGGTGCACATTTAGTCTTCATGCAGGAGGTGGGGGATGGGATTAGAGTTGGGGCAGAGATAGGTGGACCCTAAGGGCCACTGGCCAGCCAGCCCAGTGATCAATGAGCAGCAGCTTCAAAAACTAAGATGGAAAGAGATAGAGGAAGACACCCAACATGGAGCTCTCCTCCACATGCATATGCACATGCACAGGTGAACACACCACACATGTACACAGAAGTATTCATGAAAGAGACAGAGATGTGATCAGGGGCGCGGAAGAGAAGAAAGTAAGAAATGATCATGTTTGGGATAAAGCAAGACATTACTAGAAGGTTCTGGAACATGAAGGATAAATAGGTCAAGGAGGTCAGTTGGGATCTGAACACTGGACAAAGTGTATAATTTAACAGGCTAATAAAGGATGAGGAATGAGCAGGGTTAAGGAGGAAAATGTTTGGTTTTAGACAGATTACATTTGAGTTGTCTCTTTAAGAATTGTGTAGAGATGTTGAGTAAGTGGTTGGGTAAATGAATATTATAATGTATTATAATGGTCAGTGAAGAGATCTAGGCTAGTAATAATAATTGCCAGGAAGTACCTAAGTAACTAATACAAAATGGAGAACGAGTCACTGATTCATTATTAGAGCATTTTGGCCCACACTTTGAGACTAGGAAGATGGAGAAGACTGCACAGGAGTGTCAGCAACATCTCACTGAAGAAGGGAGTAGGCACCCAGGTGGGTGTTTACCTCAGAACCCAGGTGAAATGTTTAAAAGCATGAGCAAGAATATCATTGTTCCACCAGGTGATACATCCTGAGAGGTTGAGTTGGGTGAAAGCAGAGTAAATCCAGTATTTAGTAACAAGGAGGTTGTTGGTAGTCTTCTGAAACCTGGTATGACCTGGGGTTTGAAGAGGTGAGAAAATGGGGCTGGCAGGCCATAGTGGGGTGCAGCAGGCAGGGTACAGTTGGGGGGCACCATGGGGTTGAGGGTGTTTGCTTTGAGGCTCTAAAAGCAAAGCATTTCATCATGTTTGTCTACGAAAGATAAAAAGATAGATGCAGAAAAAAGTTCATTGTGTAAACAAAGTTGCGGAGAAGAGGAGAGGGGAGGTGTGGGAGGGAGAGTAGGAAAGGTGAGGGAGGCAAGGCACAGAGTGCAGTGGTCATCAGGTGGAAGGCCGCCCGGACAGCATGCAAGCAGAGTGCAGGTTGTCATTAGGTGGAAGGAAGCCCAGACAGCATGCAAGCACAGTGCAGGTTGTCATCAGGTGGAAGGAAACCCAGACAGCATGCAAGCACAGAGTGCAGTTGTCATTAGGTGGAAGGAAGCCCAGACAGCATGCAAGCAGAGTGCAGGTTGCCTTCAGGTGGAAGGAAGCCCGGACAGCATGCAAGCACAGTGCAGGTTGTCATCAGGTGGAAGGAAGCCCAGACAGCATGCAAGCACAGTGCAGGTTGTCATCAGGTAGAAGGAAGCCCAGACAGCATGCAAGCAGAGTGCAGGTTGCCATCAGGTGGAAGGATGCCCGTACAGCTTGCAAGCAGAGTGCAGGTTGTCATTAGGTGGAAGGAAGCCCAGACAGCATGCAAGCAGAGTGCAGGTTGTTATTAGGTGGAAGGAAGCCTGGACAGCATGCAAGCACAGAGTGCAGTTGTCATCAGGTGGAAGGAAGCCCAGACAGCATGCAAGCACAGAGTGCAGTTGTCATCAGGTGGAAGGAAGCCCAGACAGCATGCAAGCACAGAGTGCAGTTGTCATCAGGTGGAAGGAAGCCCAGACAGCATGCAAGCACAGAGTGCAGTTGTCATTAGGTGGAAGGAAGCCCAGACAGCATGCAAGCAGAGTGCAGGTTGCCATCAGGTGGAAGGAAGCCCAGACAGCATGCAAGCAGAGTGCAGGTTGTCATTAGGTGGAAGGAAGCCCAGACTGCATGCAAGCAGAGTGCAGGTTGTCATTAGAAGGAAGGAATCCCGGACAGCATGCAAGCACAGTGCAGGTATGCTGAAAGACCTGGTGGTGGAACTGTGGGGAGCAAAATAAGAAGTGAGCTGCCAGAGAATGAAGAGCAGCTGAGGATGTCAGGGATTTAGCGGAAGAAGAGGAAGTGAAAATACTTGTTTATTATGTGAATTGACTGGAGAGGTTTCTCACTTTGGTAAGTAGATAGATGTCAGTGTCATAATCAAAAAGGAAGGACAGAGGAAGAATCATCTGTACACTGGTGCTGTGCTGGAATAAGGAATTCATGGATGGACGTTCATTGTTGGTGCCTCAGGTTCCCTCAGGAAGAATGTTCAGGCTGGGGCTAGAGAGATGGCTCAGTGGTTGAGACCACTGGCTGCTCTTGCAGAAGACTAGGGTTCAATTCCCAGCACCCACATGGTAGCTAACATCATCAGTAACTCCAGTTCCAGGGGATCTGATGCCTCTTCCAGGGGGTCTGATGCCCTCTTCTGGCCTCTGCAGGCACTGCACACCTGTGGTATGCTTATGTCCAGGCAACATTTATACACTAAAGTAAAACATAAATGAAGAATAAAAATTTTTCAGAGAACATGCAGGTGATAAAAGAAAATGCCAGAAACAGAGTGTCAGGAATGCCACTGTTTAAAGAGCAGAGACAGGTGAGAAAAGAGAGGTATTAGTAAACCAAGGAGCTGGGTACTAAAGTTTAGAGGAACAGTTAGAAAAGGAAAGAGGTCAATAGGACTGTGTCCTAGATCGTGACCCAAATCCCACTGGGAATATGCAGACTTCTAGTGATTTATCTTAATGGGCATCAGACAAAATACATGACTAACACACCAGTCCTGTGATGTATAAAAAATGGTACGAGTATTTTTTCTCCAAAATGCTTAAGACCAAAAGTGTTTTATTTAGATTTATTTATTTTCAGCTCAAGAATATCTGCATAATAGTGAGATCTTAGAAATGAGACCCAACTTTTAAGTCTTACAGTCTTTTGTTTTTGTTATTGTTAAAATCTTTTATATGGGGCTCTCTCGAGAGGCCTAGCGGTTAAGAGCGCCGACAGCTCTTACAGAGGACCCGGGTTCAATCCCCAGCACCCACATGGCAGCCGAGAACCGTCTGAAACTCCAATTCCAGGAGAACTCCAGTTCCAGGAGAATCCAACACCCTCTTCTGACCTCCGTGGCATTGCACGACACGGGTGCACAAACCTCCATGCAGACATTACATTCATACACATACAGAAATAAATTTTAAAAAAATTAAAAAAATGAAAAATCTTTTACATAAGCCAGGCATTGTGGCCCATGTCTATAATCCCACACTTGGGAGGCAGAGGCAGGTGGATCTCTGTGAGTTCAGCCCAGCCTGGTCTACATAGTGAGTTCCAGGACAGCTTGGGGCTACAGGGAAACCCTGTCTCAAAAAGACCAAAAAAAATCTTTTATGTGTCACACATGCCTTACACATAGCTTGAAGACAGTTTTCTACCGTGTTTAGAACACACTGTGCTTTGAGACCTGTCACTTGAGGCCAGGTGTGGGACTTTCTGCTTATGGCATATTAGTGTTCACAGAAGTGTGGGATTTTCAGTTAAGGATGCTTGACCTATGCTGGGTTTTTTTTTTTTTTTTTCCTTTTAACGTAAATTGATGTGAGGTTAAACTGTTAATCCATCAGAGAGAAAGATTGTATAAGTAATGATACTGTGTCTATGGGGAAAGTATAATAGTATTTCACAAATTAAAATGTGATAAACTGGGTTTAACAATTTAGAAAGCCTTCGATGGCTTCATTCTACCCAAACATTTCTATAAAGTGAGGAGGTACGTTCGCTAAAACAATATGGATAAATGACTTTTAGGATAATGGAAGTGCTAAAGTGAGTCCTGTAATTGAATTACTTTTAGTACTGTTGGCTTAATTTCTAAAATATAACTCATATTTCATCCTACCAGTAAGTAAAATAACTTCAAGGTAAATAGGAAACAATGCCAGAAATCATTCTTTGGAAAACATATGAATAATCGGACACAAATACAAAAACATTGGTTAAAATTTACTCATTAGAAACATGAAAAAGAAATCACATTTGAAATAAAATATTAGAAAGACTTGATAAGTAATCGAAGAAATGGTACCTGTATCAGGAAGATATTCTAAGCGCAAATGTGTACTGTCCACAGAGCAACTGTACACTGTCCACAGAGCAAGCACGTACTGTCTACCAAGCAAGTGCTTTGTTTCTCCAGGGCCGTTGGAGCTGAATCACTGCAAACTTGGCTTCTGGACTGAGCCTAAGGGCAGCCACTAACCTGTCAGGTGAACAGCAAAGCACTTCTTGAAAGCTGCCGGGTGGGAGCACTGCAGCTTTATGTGCATTTATAGAAGTCTTAGTGCTTATTAACTAATAAGGTTCAGATTTATAGTCTCAGAATTGCAGAACTTAATCCATCAAGTGTGCAAATCATCTGTGTGAGGGTTGCTGTCTCCAATCTCTAGAAGGAAGTTGTTAATGGTTTGGAGAAGAGTAAATTAGGTTGAAATCACAGTTCTTTTCTGCTCTATGTATTATGGGGACAAATACTGACAGGCGTTATTAATAGGAAAGTTATATCAGGAAATATATAATTGGGAGGGATATGATAGGAAAGATTCGACACCTTTGCCTGAGGGTCCCCATTCTGCATCAGGAATTTACATGATTTCTTGAATTCACATCACAAAGGGCAGTGACTCTACAAAGCAGTAACAGCCAAACGGAAGGCTCAGCAGGGCAACTTCCCAGTTCCCATTAACCAGTGAACAAGGGTGCTGTGGCCTGGGGACTGGCTTCTGCCTCTCTACTCTTAACATTCTGTGTGTTAAGTCAGGCCAGTGCACTGGACTTTTGACTTGTTTTAAATCTTCAGTTTTCATTCATTCTACATGTTTTTGGAGACAGCCAAGTTTATGTGATGTTGAACTTTACATGAAGTCTTCCCCTTTTAGAAAGATTCCTGACAGAATACACACAGTGCACATGCAATATCTGTTCTTCACTGACCAAGGGCTCTTTCTCATTTTTTTAAGTGATTTGCACCTTAGAAGATGCTTTGTGTGTATTAGGAGACAGCTTAAATGATTCCTGACTTGGAGGCTTCTTTGAAAATCAGTGGGCACCAAGTATTTAATCCCAGATTTGATCAATGGATGGTGCCTCGGGAGTTCCATGGCCTGATACAGAGAAAACGGAGCCTCTTGGGGAAAAAAAATCATGAGATTTCCAATACAAATGACCAAGGGACAGCTCCTACAGGTGTGTGTGTGTGCGTGTGTGTGTGTGTGTGTGTGTGTGTGTGTGTGTGTGTGTGTGTGTGTGTGTGCGCGCACACGCACTCCTGCTGGTGTGGGTGTTTTGTCCCCTTTTTTCTTTCACCGTTAGTACTGATTACTAGTGGTTGAGTTTATTTCATGCTAAATTTTGTATTTCATCATATTGAGTTATTATGTCCAACTTTCAGGAGCCATATGAATCACATTTCACACCTACTCAGAGCTTAGTTTGGTTCTGTTTTTTTTCATTTAATTGTCTTTAGAAGGAAGACCTGGGCTGGGGATGCAACTCATTTGGCAGAGTGCTTATCTAGCATGCACAGAGCCTTGGGTTCCAAACATCCCAGCATGTTATATGTGGGGCCCGGTGGCACATGACTGTAGTCCCAGGATAGAAACAGGAGGATCAGAAGTTCAAGGTCATCCTTAGCACTTAGAAGTACTGAATTTAGTGCCAACCTCAGCTACATGAGACCCTGTTTCAAGATATGTATATACATGTAAATAAAACTCAGATTTGATATTCCAAACAGGCCCTCCTCAAAGCCATTTAAACCTCTGCAGCTGTTGGGCACTGTTTAATAATCCAGTCACATCCCAAATATCCAAAGTGATAGTCTAGAACCTAATAAGCACAGCAAACCAGGAGACAGGAACTAGAGGGCGATGGGAGCTGGTGGGGTGCTGGACAAGTGTTCTGGTTCCCGATGTACCTGCAGAGATGTGAACACAGCAGGCACGAGGCAAGGGAGCACAGCTCTGCAACCCAGATGGACAAAGAAGATTCCCCTCAGGATAGAGTCCAGCTCCAGAATGTGCAGTATAAGGGAAACACTCACATATTCACACGTGTTTAGGGGTCACATGCTTTCCTCATTTTTTTCTTCTCTCTCCTACTCTCTTCTGACTCATTTACCTCACCAGGAGGAAATCCCAGTGTAGCCTATGATTGCTAATTTCGTGTCAAATATAGTCTGTCTCTGGCACTGCACTTTTAAGGTCAGTCAGTGTATAACCATTACTCTAAAGTCTCCTGGGAAGACTTCCATTGAGCAGTAATTGCTGAATAAGAGCTGATCTCTGGAGCCTTTCCTGCTGATGAAATCATTTCTTTTGTCTTCACAAAGGAGAGGACATCTCCGGGCACAGGAAGTGAGGCTCCTTCATTTGTGTCTTAGCGGCATTCCTTAGCAACTAAGCACTCTCCCAAATTCAAGGAGTTCCATGTTCTTATTTTAGAAGTGGTTTTAATATTGTTTCCCAAGAATCTCCTTACTTAAGGACAGAAGTTTATCTTTTCATTTCAAATAAAGAAACTAGACATAAATAGATCGTTGATTTGCCTAAGTTCGTATTCTAAGACTTTAAGTAAAGCAGAATTTAATTTCATGATATGGAATGTTCTTCTTGGTTAGCAGAAGTGGAGTGGGAATCTATACTGTCACTTGTCACCACCCCTGGAGATAAAAGTCAAAAAAGGGGTCTGTTGCCAGTAAGGTTTCTTTTTTCTCTAGTAGCTTACCTAGTCACTCTGTGTGACACTAAAGCCCTGCAGACTGCCCTTTAAAAATGTGCTGATGATATTTTAAAGTCCTTTTGTGTAAGAGCAGTGAGCCACTGAAAGGTATGTTTGTTATTTTTTCTAAAAAGATAATTGTTTACCAGAGAAAGAAATATGAAACAAGGTTATAACTTAAAAAGAAACAGTTACAAGGCTGTATCTCTGTTACCTGTTTGTAAAACAAATCTCAGTTTTATAATTATACAATTTTGAGTAGAAAAGTAAAGGAGAAAGAAATATTAAGGATAACTCACATTCATTAAAAGGATAATGGTATCTGTATTCTCCACTCAAGGACCTTATATTGACTTAAACCTAGCAGAATGCTTTCTAGAAGGTAACATTATGTAAAAGCCAGTAAAAAGGAGACGGCAGCATGCTATAAGCTCTTAGAGCGAGGCAGTGGGCAAACCTTTGGAATAGTCTACTGTTGACAAAGCCCATTTTTTTTCAATCATCAATTTTGTTTTCAAATACAAATCCAAGCACCCTCTGTCATCATATAACATGTATCTTGGAATTATAGTCTTGTTATCTGGGAGGAAAAAGTATCTTAGTGAGAGCAAGATTTGGATGAAGCACTAAAGCCTCTGAGCAGATTGGAAGGTGGTGTTGAGTTGCACAGAACTGAGTGTAGTCAGTTCATGCAGTATCCTGGGTCAGCGCTCCTGTTCCAGGGCAATGTGCTCCCACGATTACAGTGCCCTCAGGGACACAGAGCCAACTGAGGCTTATTTCTTACAACAAATGTCTTAGGGCTTAGAAATGCTAAGCAGCTTCATCTTAATTAATTCATGTTTCCTAAAAGACTGGTAGAAGGAACTCTGTGTGCCTGCACTATTCCCTATACACAAGTGAGCACACAAACATGCACACACACACTGCACATACTGATTAATAACTTCTAGTTGCCAGTGGGTCATACTAAGAGATTCTGCTATAGCCATAGCTAGATGACCTTGTTTTTTTGTTTTTGTTTTTTTATTTTATTATTTTTTATGTGTATGAGTGTTCTGTCCGCATGAAGGTCGTGTCGTGAAGTGCCGCGGAAGTCAGAAGAGGGCATCAGATTCTTCGGGAACTAGAGTTAAAGACGGTTCTTAGCCTCCATGTGGGTGCTGGGAATCGAACCTGGGTCCTCTGCAAGAGCAATCGATGCTCTTAACTGCTGAGCCTTCTCTCCAGCCCCAACCTTGTTTTTTTTTTTTTTTAAATCACACTGGGACAACTTCTTGTTCAGTTGTAACTTTTCAAGGTGACAATAACACCAGCAGCTTGTTACATGCTAGGCAGTGGTCCCAGTCTAAACATTGAACTCACAACAAATAAGGCGCACTATTATTAAACTCAGTTTACAGATGAGGACACTGACACACAGAGAGATTCAAAGTAACTCCTTCCACTTAATGAAACCGGGAGGTTCTGAAGACGGAAGTGGAGCTAAGGAAACCTGGACCCTGCTGTGGCCCTGCCCATGTGCTGCCAAGCTGAAGGAGCTGTGCTGACTAACCGGGGTAGACATAGTTCCTGGGCTCCCACAAAATCCTCGTGCTCCCGTGTTTTCTCACGATCCCCAGAACATCCTAAAGCCAGGATTTTTTTTTTTTCACCAGTTTAAAAGATTCAGATTTTTTTTTTTTTTCAGACAAGGTCTTTTTCTGTAGGCCTGGCTGTCCTCCACTTCTCCATCCCATGCCTCAGCCTTCCTGTGCTGGGATTATGTGCATGGAGCACCGCAGCCAGCTAAGGGTTAACATGTTAGGATGTAGAATGCAGTCTTCTGGGCACTTTGTGAACAGAATTCATATGAGAGGAAAAGAGATTTCCCTAACCTTAAAAATGATTGGAACTTAATTTACTCTGAAAAATTATCCACAAAATCAGTTGTGCTTTTATTGCTCACAAGACTTACACTTTGACAAGGAGCATTAAATATATTTCTTTCCTGGAATACCCTGGTAAGGTAGGTAAATATTAATAACCCAGTGTATGCAGCATATTCTCCTGGCATGTGGTGAAGGTCTCAGAGCAGCTGCAGAGTCAGACGTGCCCTCGTTAGAGTCTCGTCCTTAGCTGGAGTTGCCCCATAGTCACACTTCTAAGAAAACAAATTGTTAGACTTGAACTAGATGTGGAGTGCTTTGTAAGCAAGTCCAGAGAATTATGCACAGAGAAATGTTTCCTTTTCACCTGGGACCTTGTTATCTAAAACATTTCATTAAAATTGTGTAGTTTTAAAAAATTATGACATGCATCTCAAAGTTAGTCTAAGCCATAGGATTTCTTAATTTTTGTATCAGTACAAATAAGGTCTATGCATGGAAGATTGTCTGTTACTCCAGATGTCTTTTACCCCCTCTCCCCCATCTCTCTCTCTCACACACACACACACACACACACACACACACACATGTACACATCTCTGTGTGTATCCCAGGCTAGCCTCAAACTCAAGATCTTTCTGCCTCAGCATACCCAGATCTTTTGGGTCTTATTTTGTGGTGTTGAGTCCAGTAGATTCTTTAATAAGAACAGCATCCACCAAGAAATGAGGTCATAGTTTTCTATGGAGCCAGGCCTTGTCAGTACTCTGGAGACTTTGGCTCTGTCTGAAGTTCCTTGCTTCCCCCGTAAGCAGCTCAACATGTAATTTTTTTTATTAATTTTTATTTATTTATGTGTATGAATGTACTGTCTGCATGCAAATTTGTGCACCCGTGTCGTGCAATGTCACAAGGGTCAGAAGAGGGTGTCGGATTCCCCTGGAACTGGAGTCCTCCTGGAATTGGAGTTTCAGACCGTTCTCGGCCGCCATGTGGATGCTGGGGATCGAACCCAGGTCCTCTGTAAGAGCGGTTGGCACTCTTAACCGCTAGGCCATCTCTCCAGCCCCCTCAACATGTAATTTTGAAGTTAGGCATCAACTTTCTGTTAACCCGGCTACTTAGGCAAATCACACCTTAACTCAAAACCAGTCTGTTTTTAACTATTGACATAAGAAAGTTAGTATTCGTAGTTCTTACTATTTAAAGCACTCTGTTTTCATTGGGCTATTTTTATGCTTCCTTCTTTTAAGAAATACCTTGTTATAAAATGACTCCTCATTCTTCCTTCCTTCTCTTTTTCTGATTTCCTCTAAGAGATAGTGGCCCAGGTTTCTGAGTTTAAGGATAAGGCATTCTTTGGCTGCACAGACTTCAGGAGAGTGTCCAGATTGGAAGCCAGGCAGGGGAACTAATTTTCACCTTGAAGTCTTTAGAAGATAAACTCATACAGATTGCCTCTAAGGCATTTTTTTTTATAATGTGCACATTTAAAAAGATGAAACATTTTTCCAGTAGGAAAAAGGAAAGAAAGAGAAGAAAAGTAAAGTGGAGTGGAGGATAGCCTCAGAAAACGGGGTTGCCTTGACTTCAGTGTCACATTTTACACGGCCTGCATCAAAGTGAAAAGGATCTACTCATCATCCTCAATATCAGTATTTCTTCTCTGCTTTTAATAGCCATGCTTATTTATATCCCAATTAAGCATTGTGTCTGAGAAGTGTGAGTTCTTCATAGTAAAATAGTCAGTAGGGCTGGGCATGGTGGTGCACACCTTTAATCCTAACACTCAGGAGGTAGAGGCAGGCGGATCTTTGTGAGTTCAAGGCCAGCCTGGTCTACAGAGTGAATTCCAGGACAGCTGGGGCTACAGGGAGACCCTGTCTCAAAAAAAAAAAAAGACCAAAACAAAAAAAAGGAGGGTGTGCAGGTGTTGGTTGTCAGTGTTCTGGGCTTTTCTGTTGGAACGCGTGGTTTCTCTGACTCTTCATACTGCTTGGTAAGAACAGAAGAGAGGCAGATCAGCAAGCTCCGTCCTCCTACAGCTGAACCTGGGGAAGAAGGCAACTACCATTGCTCATAAGATTCTTTCCCACAGACCCTCCGTGGACATGCAAGAGCGAACACACACACACACACACACACACACACAGAGTCTTCTATCGGTTGGATTCCCCACTGTTGCCCAGATACAAGGAGGAATTTATTTTCCTTTTGCTCCAACACATTATTCTTCCTTGACTGCAATCCTTCCTTCAGACTACAATGCTTCTTTCTCTTAGGAGGACTCTCAACTAGTGATGACAGGCCTGTCTCAAACCCCTTACTTCCTTGTAATCCCCCCTTTTGTAGGCTATCCTTCAGAATTCAAGTTCTGGCTTTTCAAAGTTTTTTCTCTGAATTACTTACTGGGTACACCATGCTGCCTCAGTATTGTTTGCTTTATATTTACTATCTTCTGAAGTTGCTTAAGTTTCTTGAAAGCTAAAACTCTTGAAACCAAATCCTCAGCTTCTGACATGTTTTTGTTGGCCGTGCCAGCCTGTAGTGTGTGAGGGCACAGAACTGAGATGGGAGAGTGGCTCCCTGAGCATGCGGTCAAGTTTCAGAGTCCTGGTAAAGAGAGCAATGATTTATACACCCTAACCAAGGAGTTGTCGCCAATAACAAAGCTGTGCCCCTCTAGTGACTGCGTCTTCATTAACGATATACGTAGGACAGAAGGGACAGTGTGAGCCAGACACTAGCCTGGAGTAAAGCATTGGCAAAGGAGAGATGGCATAGGTGGGTCATTGTCCCAGCAGTCATGACAGCCTATACTCTCTTACCCAGAAAATGACCACTAGCTGGGACTTATATTGGGAGTTGTTCATGGTAACTAAATCCGTGTTAAGATCAAAATCCTTGACTCACCGGCAGGACTGTAGTAGAGATCAGTTCTACCATATGAATCAGAAAAGTACCCAGTGGTGCTGGGTCTTGTTCAAGTGACATTTTGAGCTTAGAAAATCTTTATTCATATAACTAAAATTTGATTCCTAAAAGAGAAATATTCTCCTTAAATTGAGTCTTAAGTGTGGAGTCTATGCTACCTCTCCTTTCAGTCCTTGGGTTTTTTTAATGTAGAACTTTAGTTGTTTGTTTGTTTGTTTGTTTGTTTGGTTGGTTGGTTTGTTGGTTTTTTGGTTTTGGTTTGTGTTTTGTTGTTGTTGTTTGGTTTTTTGTTGTTTTTTTGTTTGTTTGTTTTTTTGTTTTTTTTTTTGTCTTTTTGAGGCAGGGTTTCCCTGTAGCCCCACCTGTCCTGGAACTTGCTCTGTAAACCAGGCTGGCCTTGAACTCACAAACATCCACCTGCTTCTGCCTCTCAAGTGCTAGGACTAAAGGTGTGCACCAATACGCCTGGCTACAAAAATTTTGTAATGATCTCTGGAGGGCCTTTTTGTGTGTCTCATTTTAAGCTCTGATAAAAGAATAGTATATTTCTTCACTGTAAAATTCGTCATTCTCAGATATATTCATCTAATACAATTCTCATCTCTGGTGGTATTTGTAACTTCAGGGGAATATTTCACAGCCACTATGGGTGCAAAAGATCGACCTTGGGGCTTGATCTTCATTGCTGGCTTTGCACCAAAGTACTTGATTCTTACACTACCAGAGCAGCAAAACTCGAACTTCAATGCACATGCTTGAGTCACAAGCACTCCAGTTCACTGACATCTATGTGTGCTGCATTTCACCGTTTTCTCTTGGTATTTAGGGACCTTGCATTATGAGACAACACTGGAGAGGTGTTTCTAATGTGTATCTCTGTGTCTCTTGTCATTGAGGTCATTGTCATGAGAAAACCCTGGACAACAGCCATGACAGACAGAAATATTTTGACAACCCAGAGTCACTGGATGCTGCTGGAGAAGAGGCCTCCTTGCAAGGAGCAGAGGAGAACCCTGTGCTTTCTGTTGAGAACTCAGGGAGGGACTCAGATGCCCTTAGACTGGAAAGTAAGTTGATTGGACCTGAGCTGTGCTTCTGGGGTAAAATCAACTGTCAAGCTTTAGGCTTAAGCTTTTCTCTCCTTTTAAGAGTTTGTTTCCTCCATGTAGCCGCCGCTCGGGTAGAAGCATGTGGGTAACCATCAGGTGTCGAGGCAGAGCACACTACCAGAACGTGCTCCTCTTGCTCTTTTTCCTCCACGTTAGTCTCTCTTTTGCTAGAACTGCATTCGTATATGTACCAGTCTTTCTTCTCAGTGTTGTTAATCTGTTAAGTCATTGACAAAATTCCTTGGTGGCTCTAGGAACCACTTGCTTTTGACCCTGCCTGTCCTCAGATGGTCTTTCTTCATGTTCTTTCACTTATTCTTTATTCTGCGTTTATTTTGGGGGGCAACCCAGTGTCTTAAACCTGATCCTCGCTTGTCCTGCAGTGTCTGGTCTTGTGGTGTTACAGATACCTGTGAATTCAGCTTGCAGCTCCTTAACCCAGTCTCCTTAACCCAGGTTATGTTTAGTAGGCTCTTCATTTTGATGTGCTTCAGTATTTTAAATTTAATATGTCTGGAGTTGAATTGACTTTATTTTTGCTCTATTTCCTGAAATGTTCAGTTCTTGTATTCCTGGTGTCTATTAACACATCATGGGTCACCCAGGCAGCACTCTATCTGAAATGTTCAGTTCTTGTATTCCTAGTGTCTGTTAATACATCACAGGTCGCCCAAGCAGCACTCTGTCTCCTGCAGTTGAATTTCCCATCTGCTACTGCCTGAGTTCACGCTTCTTCACTCCTGCCCTTGCTTCTGAATTGGTTTTCTAACTATAGCCTTTACTATGTATAGGAAGATGTGTGTGTGTGTGTGTGTGTGTGTGTCTGTTTGTCTCTCTGTGTCTCTTTCTCTGTGTAGAGACAGAGATAATACACATAATCAATACACAATACAGAATTTTAAAAGCGGAAATAGTCACTATGAGCAATTTCTGATGTGTACAAAATGTTATTTCTAAAATCTAGTTCTGATCAGATAAAGTTCCTAAGCTTAAATTTTTCAGTTAACTATTGTGTACAGGAAAAATCCAAAGTAACGTGGGCTCTGAGGCAGTTTGGCCTCCGTTTGTCCTACAGTCATACTACCTAACCACATGCTTGGTAGGAAGCACAAACCGCCCACCATTCCTCTCTTATGCCAGGATCTTTGGAGCCTCCATATCTTTCAGACACACTGGGAATGGCATCTGCAAGGGCCTTGCTTTAACTGGACAATTCCTGCGCTGGAGATCTAGCTCCACTGGTGAAGTGCTGCCTCGCATCCACACATTGACCCCCAGCCATGCATAACTAGGCATGGTGGTTCAGACTTCAGCTTCATAGCAAGTTCAAGGCAAGCCTGGTAGACCCAAGAATTTATCAAATAAATAAATAAGCAAATAAATAAATAAATACTGACTGACTGACTGACTGACTGGAGAGATGGCACAGTGCTTAAGAACATATACTGCTTTTGCAGAGGACCCAAGTTTTGTTCTTAACACCCATGTCAGGCAGCTTACAACCACCTGTAACACCAGATTCACTGGATCTGATGCTTCTGGCCTCCACAGGCATTGTGCTTACATGCACGTACTTCCACACAAACACACACATATACAGACATGAGCCCAATGGTGCCTTTTTTTTTAACTGTGAGTCACTATATAAAAAAAAGGCACTGTCGGGCTCATGTTTGTTTGTTTTCTGTTCAGAATGCATCATTACCTATCATAGTCTAAGTGGTTTAATCTTGAGGCTCACTCTCGGAGGGTTTACACCAGCTTTTATGTTTTAAGTCCTCAGTGCATCTTTAGCTTTGCAGTCTGACTTCTGATCAGATCACTGCCATTTATAAAGAACTCTGGAGGGCTGGAGAGATGGCCTAGCGGTTAAGAGCGCAGACCGCTCTTACAGAGGACCCGGGTTCGATCCCCAGCACCCACATGGCGGCCAAGAACCGTCTGAAACTCCAATTCCAGGAGAACTCCAGTTCCAGGGGAATCTGACACCCTCTTCTGACCTCCACGGCGTTGCACGACACGGGTGCACAGACCTACACACAAACAGTACATTCATACACATAAATAAATAAAAATAAATAAATAAAAATTAAAAAAAAAAAGAACTCTGGAGACAATATTGTACAAGACCCCGTGGTGGTTGAGCTCTGATTTGGAACCAGGTTTGTCTAAATCTTGAGTATATTCTCTATTTTGTGAGACAAAGGAACATATTCTCTGTGGTTTCACTATTTAAACTAAATTTGTCCTTCAGAAACCACGATTTAAGGCAGATGTGGTAGCGTTCACCTGTAATCCAGTACTTGGGAGGCTGACATAGGAGCATCATGGGTTTTGGGCCAGCTTGAACTTCATGGAAAGTTGCAGGCCAGCCTAGCTTGAATGACAAGACTGTCTTCAAACATGACCTGCTTTATTGCGCAGCCAGCTGATGCTGCTCTTACAAAGCTTGTAGAGAGTTTTTAAGTCAGGTTTTAAAGTAGGACTGGGCTTCTGGACGGGTGAGATTCGCCTGTCTCCCGTCCCGGCACTTCTGTGAGTGCAGCACTCCTCTTTCCATCCTTGGAGTCTCTCTCCCCAGACTGCCCATGCTGTTCCCCGTCAGACGCTCACTTCTCTTTGCTCCCTCGGATGCTCAGGCCCCCTCAGTGGTATCCTTGGCCAGCGGGACAGGCACCAGGACCTCCCTCTCCCCTCTGTTTTCATTGATTCAAACCTTTCCTAACACTGAACTGAAATACGAGTTTTGTCTTACGCAGCTAATTCTCACTAATAGCACATCTCCCTGGCTTCCCGCCCACTCGGCTCCCCAGCGTGGTGGGGTGCACTCACCACCCTTCTACTGTTACTGTTTTTCACCCCGTCACCATATTCAGAACAGTCTCACTGGAATTTTCAAAATCTTTGAAAATATTTTTCGAGGCTGATTTTTCAGGACCTTCACCGAGTCTCTGTTCTGTGAATGTAGTCTGCCTCAAAATCTCTTAAGCTGAGGTACCCAGACTTAAATGTGAATCTCCAGGTGTGTTTGGAACATTGTGCACTTTGCTAACTGCTTTCGCTTAAATCAGGGCCACATGTGCCAGTCCCCTTCCTTTGCACCTCTGCTCTCCTCAGTTCCTGCCCGGCGGGGCTCACGCTCAACATAGCTTCACCCACCACGCTTCATCCCAGTGAGAAATGTGAGCTCGACGAGCCTCACTGTGGGTGCTCCTGTTCTCTCAGCGTCACAATATTTATTCTCCTTTTCCAGTGTGAAAATGGTGCCTGATGCAGAAGATACAGAAAGCTGGAGACGTGGGTCTCATCCCTCTTTTCAGTTTATATCACACCATCTGTCCCGCAGGCTGCAAGCCTGGAATCTACTGCAACTTGCTTCAGGCATTATTTAAAACTTGCTGAGATTCTTCTACAATCCAGACCTGTCACCACACAGAAGACTATTTCTAACTGTAGAGGACAGTGTTGTACATGGGACACTGTCTGCAGTTAAGTTCCTCTTTCCTTTCGAGTGACAGTGCCCTCTTTGGCCCCCTTGCTGCTAAATCCTGCTGCAGTGGTCTGCCAGTCTCCAGGAAGCATGCTCTGATTACATTCAAATGATTTTGCTTCTAAAAAAAATTTGACTCAAATGCATATAGCTTTGTGTCTCCAAGTTTATTATAAATTGGTTGTATTTATTGTCAGGGTCAAAAACTTTCATATTCTTTTTGTTCCCATCTGAATAGTTTATGGTACAGAGATGGGCAGATAGTAAGACCTAAGTGAATGAAGTCTAGCTACCCAAAAACTTAGAGATGGGCAGGTAGGAAGACCTAAGTGAATGAAGTCTAGCTACTCAAAAACTTAGAGATGGGCAGGTAGGAAGACCTAAGTGAATAAAGTCTAGCTACCCAAAAATGTAGAGATGGGCAGGTAGGAAGACCTAAGTGAATAAAGTCTAGCTACCCAAAAACTTAGAGATGGGCAGGTAGGAAGACCCAAGTGAATAGAGTCTAGCTACCCAAAAACTTAGAGATGGGCAGATAGGAAGACCTAAGTGAATAGAGTCTAGCTACCCAAAAACTTAGAGATGGGCAGATAGGAAGACCTAAGTGAATAGAGTCTAGCTACCCAAAAACTTAGAGATGGGCAGATAGGAAGACCTAAGTGAATAAATTGTAGAGATGGGCAGGTAGGAAGACCTAAGTGAATAAAGTCTAGCTACCCAAAAACTTAGAGCAAATTCACGATCTACCCATTTGAGAAATAAATGTTAAAAATGTGTATATTTGGGGCTAGAGAGATGGTTCAGCGGTTAAGAGCACCGACTACTCTTGGAGAGGACCTGGGTTCAATTCCCAGCACCCACATGGCAGCTGAGAACCACTCCAGTTCCAGGGGAATCCGACACCCTCTTCTGACCTCTGCAGCATTGCATGACATAGGTGCATCTACCTACATGCACACACTACACTCATACACATAAAATAAATATATATAATTTTTTAAATGTGTATATTTAGTGTTGTTCTTTACAAAGTTCTATCACCCTGGCTGCAACACCCTTTGGAAAGGCTTACTGGCTCCTAACAGCAGAAAACTAGAGCAAGCTCCATCGTGGTCTTTCTTCACTTGAATATTGATTTCTGTCAATGAAATCACTCCTTGCTAAAAAGTTTTAAAAATCATATATATATATATATATATAAACTAAGTTTTAATAATATCATATATGTATAAAAGAAAATCTCTACATGGTAAGGGCATGTGAAGTATTTACTTTCAGAAGCTAGCTTTGTAGAAACTTTGCAAGTAAATAACATGGATGTTTTTAAATAGAGCCCTTACTTAAAGAAAGTAACCTTTCCAAACACAGCTTCTAATATGCAATTCTAACTCTACTTTGGGAAAGTAGTCAGAAATTTCCCTTTGGCCAAAAGCCACATTTTTGGAAGCTCATATCTTTTGCTGGGGCAAAATTTATCAAATCCTGTCTCAGGATTATGTGAAGGAATCCTGTGGGGTAGTAGGAGAGGGAAGAAAAGGAGCCTGAAAGTCAGCAGGAGGAATCCCTAGGGACAGTTCTGTCCCTGCACATGAGGTGCCAGGTCACTCCTGTGTTTAAGTTGCTCTGCAGCACCTGGTAGCAGCCCTGTCCAGCTGCTTTCCTCAAGACATGAAGCCTAACTTGATGTTGCTTACCATTAAGCTGGGTGCATTCCAGACTTTAGGCTCTAAGTCTTATTTTGGCATGTGAACCCTGACAAGGTAAACCATAGAGTCTAAAGTCTTCACTTCAGCAGGACAAGGCAAAGGCAGCATCAACAGGTACTTAAGAACCCCACAAACAAGTTCTTCCTGAGTCCCCACTGTTCTTTCCTACAGCTTTCAGGGTCTGCTGTGTGCCAGACCCAGTGTCAGACATTAGGAATATCATAGCAAGACGGAAACTGAAAATTAGATCTGTCCACCCTACGCTTAGACTGCTGTCCACGGCATTTAGGCAAGTAACTGACCAACTCTTCTCATCCCACAGGAAAAGCGTTGGCACATCTAGGTGCTTGTTTACAGACTCAATTAAAGAATAGTAACAGTAATTTAAAAAAAAAAAAAAAAAAAGGTAGTAGAAATCAGCAGACTGGATTAGAAACCCTAGAAGCTTCCTTGAAAAGGCAGCAGTAGAAGTTGGGACAGAAGGCAGCCAAAGCTCACCTGCTGCAGAGCTGTTGTCAGCTCTGCATGCCTGTCATGTTCCTCACTCAAGGCTGCTTGGGTGTATTTCTGTGGCTGTGGATGTAGCTATGTATACGTATGTATGTATGTATGTATGTATGTATGTATGTATATGAGAGCTCTGACACTGGCCTTATTAACACTAGTGGGTACATGTTATAAAAGGAAACATTTTGTTATTTGTACCCTATCTACTTCCAAAGGGTTGAGATGATGTTTATGGAGCACACAATATAGGTGCAGCTGTTAGTTCAAAATAATAGCTGGGGCTGGAGAGATGGCCTAGCGGTTAAGAGCACTGACTGCTCTTGCAGAGAACCCGGGTTCAATCCCCAGCACCCACATGGTGGCTGAGAGCTGTCTTTAACTCCAGTTCCAGGGGAATCCAACACCCTCTTCTGACCTCCACGGCATTGTACGACACAGGTGCACAAACCTACATGCAGACAGTACATTCATACACATATGAAAATAAAAAAAAATAGTAGCAAACTGCCGGGCATGGTAGCACACGCCTTTAATCCTAGCACTTGGGAGGCGGGGGCAGGCAGATCTCTGTGGGTTCAAGGCCAGCCTGGTCTACATAGTGAGCTACAGGCCAGCTGGGACTAAAGTCAGACCCTATCTCAAAGAGACAAAAAAAAATAGTACCAAACAATTTAGCAAAGAGAAGCATTATATTAAGAAACTCAGGATAGTCTCAAAGCCTCCTTATGATCTAAGCATATGGTAAAACTTGACAGTTGTATAAGCTTCATGGGGAAATAAGACAAGCATTGACTTCTCAAGAGAGAATTTTTGCTAGGTTATTATACTAAGAGACATCCATGGGAATCCTTACATAGTTCAGCAATGTAAATAATATCTTAGTAATGATTTTCAAAGGAATTATATCACCATATGGGTCTTTTTCATAATAGCCATTAGTGAAAGTGGAAGACTGTGTGGAATCTGAATAATTCTCTATGAAAGCAGTGTTGAGTTTAGATGAGCTAGCTGTATGGGCTGGACACAACTATATTTCATGATTATAGAATAAAGATTGAACATTCCCACTTATTAAATCAATTAGTAGCACAATAAATGTCATCTTTGCCATCAGTGTTTTGTATGTAGAGCAAGTAGATTTTCTTTCAAAAAAAAATATCCTGTACCACAGCTGTCCTCACACTCATAGTGACACGTTCTGCCTGCCTGCCATCAAGCTGCTGCCAATGCTCTCTGCCAGGCTTTTGGCAAAAGCTACACGACAGAGACGATGCTCTCTTAAGAATTTTGAAGACAGTGAATGTTATTTTTATGAAAGGGCCTCTTGACGTTCCTCTTTGCAAAGCCAAACTTTAAATGCTATGTAACTGTTAACATGTGGGCCCTTGAATTTCAGGTACAGTGGTTGAGGAAAGCAATGGTTCTGACGAGATGGACAATTCAGATGAAACAAAGATGTCAGAAGAGATACTGGCTTTGGTGGATGAATTTCAGCAGGCATGGCCTCTGGAAGGCTTGGGGGGAGCACTAGACATGAAGGGGCGGCGTCTAGACTTGCAAGGAATACGGGTGCTGAAGAAAGGTCCCCAGGATGGAGTAGCCAAAAGCTCTTGCTATGGAGACTGCAGAAGTGAGGACGACGAGGCAGCAGAATGGGTAAGTCAGCTCGGTCAGGCGAGCATAAGAACCCAGTCCAGTCCCCAGCAGCCCGGTCAAAAGCCGGTGTGGTGACATGTGGTAGCCATGCTAGCACTGGGAAGGTGGAAATGGGAAGGTCCCTGGGATTCACTGGCAAGCCAGCCTAGCCTAATTAGGAGCCCCAAGCCAAGAAGAGATGCTGCCTCAAAAAACAAGATGGACGCCTCCTGAGGAATAACATTCAAGGTTGTCCACTGCCCTCCTTAGCACAACAATGTATATATGCTACATACACACAAGCAGCCACCCATACACAGACATGCATGTACTACATACACAGCCACACACACATTCACAAATATAAACTACACACATAGCCATCCATATGTACACATGTATACACTCCACACACACATACACACACACACACACACACACACACATCCACACATTCACAAACACACCACACACAGTTTATCAGCTCAGTCCTTAGGGAGTTGTAGCTCAGGACTTTGGGGATTCCTAGTTTACAAGTTTCTGTTAGGTATGTGGCACCCCAGGAGTTTCCTCCTTGGAATTCTCCAGAAAGCATCTCATGTAAGCATTGCCAGCTCTTCTGGGAGGCCAGGGGAAATACACACTCAGAGCCTGCAGACTTGGTACTGCCCTGATCAGTTCTCTTTCTTTTCAGTGTCTTCTGTACACTCTTCAAGACTAGGTTCATTTCACTACCAGTTTTTCATTTAAATTTTTTCAAATTTAAACTTAGCCCACTACTTAGGTGTAGTCACACTACTTAGGTGTAGTTGCACTACTTGGGAAGTTGAAGCGGGTGGTAACTTGTACCCAGGAGTCCAGAAACCAACTGGGTAACATAGCAAGAATGCTCTCAAATTAAAAAAAAAAAAAAAGAGAGAGAATTTGGAAATAACTGAAGAGGCCTGGATTTTGGTTGACTTTTTCCCCTATTCAAATTATACACTTCAAATTTTTCATTAAAAACTGGAGAAATGTCTCAGTGGATAAAAACCACTTGTTGATAACCCAAGTTTGGATCTGTACAATCTAGTCAGCCACAGTAGCACAAATGTCTATGATCCTAGCATGCACCTCCAGGGAGATGGAGGCAAAGACAGGAGACTCTCGAGGATCTCTTGGACTAGCTAGCTTGCCTTACACAACAGTGAAAAGAGCATCCCAAACAAGGTGAAAAGTGAGGTCTGAGATCTGCACTTATCTATAGCTATAGAAATATAATTTTAGGAAGCAGTTTGATACTATGTTCATTCAGCAAAATTATAATTGTTGGTTCCCCACTGAGCTCTGCAATCAGCCAGATTTATAGTACCAGGCATGCATTTCCTCTTGTTGAATAAGCCTTAACTCCAATTAGAAAGTGGTTGGTGGGCTGGAGAGATGGCCTAGTGGTTAAGAGTGCCGACCGCTCTTACAGAGGACCCAGGTTTGATCCCCAGCACCCACATGGCGGCTGAGTACCATCTGAAACTCCAGTTCCAGGAGAACTCCAGTTCCAGGGGAATCTGACACCCTCTTCTGACCTCCACGGCACTGCACGACACGGGTGCACACACTTGCATGCAGACAGTACATTCATACACATACAGAAATAAATTTAAAAAAAAATTAAAAAAAAAAAAAGTTGTTGGTTACCCTGTACCATGCATGCCACTGCTGTACCCCTGGGCATATCTTGCCAGCCAGTCATTCTTGTATCTCACACGATTTTTAGCTGAGTAAGACTGGATAATTCCTCCCCCAACCCCCACAGTACCCTGCTTAATACCTGCCAATAAATCTAGCCAGCAGGGAGTAAGCCTTCTCACCAGTACCAGCTTGATTTCTCCACGTCCTATGGATAAAGTGTACGGCATCTTCGGCCATAGTGTCTTTCCACCAAGTACTGGTGGGCTGGGTTATTCCTAAAACCACTGAAATCGATAGTAACAAATTTGCTCATTGATCTCATTTGTTTCTAACATGTTTTTGATCCCAGATCACATTCCAGGTCAAACGTGTAAAGAAACCCAAAGGAGACCAGAAAAAGCCTGGGAAAAAGGCAGAATCAAATCCAGCAGAAAGTGGACAGCGTCACCAAGCAAACCTGGAGATCACTGGCCCGAAGGTGGCGTCTCCCGGGCCCCAAGGTGAGCGTGTGTCTAAGGTGCTTGTTCCTTCTTTCCCATTTCACTGGCTTATTCCTCACAAGGGATGTGTATTGTAACTTAGACGAGTTCTGATGAAAAGAAAAAAGACAGGATCAATCATTAGCATGAAAAGGCTTTTTTCTAACTTTATTTGATTTTTACCACCAGCTCTTTGGGTTAACAGCCATTGACACGACCCATCTGACTTTTTCCCAGGGATGAAGTAGTGGCTGGCGACAGAATTCCTTTAATTAAAAAAAGTTACATTTTTTTAAAGGGATATTTTTATCATCTTAGACTAAAAATTCAATTCATTAAAATCTGTCATATTTACTTGATTACAAATACTAACCAAAGCTGAAATCAAGGAGCAATAAAAGATATAGAGAGTAGGGTCAGCTTAGCCAAATCCAAGATGAACGTGCAAGAAATCGTAAGGGCCCTAAGAAGCCTCTTCTTATCACTGACTGGAATTGGAAACTTGAGTCAGTTCTGCTGTTAAAGGAAGCGAGCATTTGTTAAGTTACAAAAGGTATTTCCTCTACTGAGTCTGTCTGTTATATCATTGAAGATATCCAGACAGCAAAGCATGAAAATGAAAACTCATGCATTAAATATGAAGTATAATAAATCATCAAGGAAAATGTAGATGGGCATCACACGATGTTATGGTAAAGGACACCAAGGTACAGAAAGACAAAATAGTTGTGCACTAGGACAAAGGACCAGGCAAAGTGATGTTGCAGAATATTTGTATCTATCCAAAGCATGTATATCAATAGAGGATATCAGTGTCATTTTAAAGAACATTAGAAAAATACGGTACAATATTAAAATAAAATGTGTGCAGTTATTTCACCCAGGACATACATAGCATTCCCAGTGTGACAAAAGGTTCAGTCAGTAGCAGCCACAAGCATGCAAACATGAACAGTTAACATCTTTAAATGTACGATATGCTGCCAGGCATGGTGGCGCACGCCTTTAATCCTAGCACTTAGGAGGCAGAGGCAGGCGGATCTTTGTGAGTTCAAGGCCAGCCTGGTCTACAGAGCGAGTTCCAGGACAGCTGGGGCTACAGGGAGACCGTGTCTCAAAAAGACAAAAAAAAAAAAAAAAAAAAAAAATGTATGATATGCTGTGAAAGTTAATAGAATGATTTTTGGGTTAGTTTCACAAGATGCATCAGATAAATTAAAAATATACCAATAAATATTAATTTAGATAAGTCATCTTGTAGATACCACAGGTTATGCACAAAGGTGCTGATATTACATGGGTTTGCTTATCATGATAAAACTTCACAAACAATGTAAATATTGTAATTTCCTAAATAAATGGCATCCTGTCTGTGTCACACACTGTGCAACCAAGAGACTCGAGGTAGAGCTTGGGAGCGGGAGCAGTTTGTCATGGTGCAGAGGGCATTTCCATTTGGATAAATAAGAAATATGCTTTGTTTTATCAACAATTTTTTATATTTCAATATCTCTGAAATTAAGATACATGTTATAGTTGGTTGTATTTTATTTTAACAGTTGGCAGGCTTTTTCCTTTCCTAAATTGTGTGAGGTAAAGTGCACCATCGAGTCGATGGCCTTTTAGGTTTGATGGAAGGACATAGAATACAGCACATGGAAACAGGTCTAGAAGGAAAGCTCCAAATGTCATGAGCGCTCCTCTCTGGGTGCTGAGAGAACTGTAGCTCATTTCCGTTTGCTTCTTGGTGGCCTTTCTGTTTCATAAATGTTTTATAATCCTACATTGCTTTTATTTAAAAAAATAAATAAATAAAAAGCAAAAGCTTGTTATAAAATAAGCCTCCATGGTTGAGACGATGTGAGATCATCTGAGCAGTTGCCTGTTCTGTGTTGCCGGAGACTGCGGGCGTGGCCTTGCTGGTGATTGGCAAGCCCTCTACCACAGAACTACATTTTAGCCCCACTTAAGCAGCTTTAAGTGAGACCCAAGTTGCTTGGCCCAAATGGGGCATTGAATATACTTGCAAATGAGATCATGAAACTACTTACTTACCTTAAAGTAGTATGCTTTCAGTATGGAGGACAGGCAAAACTACTACTACAGAGGTTCAGTAGCCCAGTTTTTAAGTTTTATGGATTCTACCCACTGCCAACTAGCAAACTTCCTCGTAAACCAGGTCAAGATTCTAAAGGAGATCATGAAGCAGCTTGTGAACATGTGGTGAGAGAGATCACTAAGAGCCACTGACACTAATAATAGCATTTAGCTGATCTCATTTCCTTTTTTGGATAAGGCTTCTAGATTGGAAGACCAGGAAAGTGCCATAGACATAATGTAACTGGATTTCAGCAAGGCATTTACAGAGCCCGCTATGATACCTTGTGAACAAGATGGAGAGATGTGGGCTCCCAGCTGCCACTGCCTACAGGATAAAACACAGCCTTCCTAGTTTGTTCACGACCAGCCTCTCTCTACCCTCAACCCTGCCTCTGAATCAGCCGTGCCCTTTCACGTGTTATCCCCTCCACTTGGAGTGTCCTCATGCCATCGTCTGGTGCTAATTTATTGGTCCCCTTAAACTTGAAACTCACCTGCAGCTGTTCGTTCCCTCCCTCCAGCACCAGTCCGGTCATGTTGCAACAGCTTGCGTTTCCCTTCCTCACTAGACTGCGAGCTCGAGCGCAGGCCGCCTCTTGTTCCTTTCTGTATCCCCAGTGTCTCACACAGTCGGAGACCCTTATAATAGGTGCTCAATAAATATTTTTCAAATGAATTTCTTCAATATGAAAAGAAAATAAGAATTACTGTGAAATGTATGCTTTATTTAAAGTAATTAATCTAGGGGCTGGAGAGATGGCCTATCGGTTAAAAGCTCCAACTGCTCTTGCAGAGGACCCGGGTTCGATCCCCAGCACCTACATGGCAGCTAAGAGCCATCTATAACTCCAGTTCCAGGGGACTCTGACACCCTCTTCTGACCTCCGCGGCATTGCACGACACGGGTGCACTAACCTGCATGCAGACAGTACATTCATACATATAAAAAATAAATAAAATTTTAAAATATATATTAAAAAAAAATAAGCCCTTATTCAAAGAGGATTTTTATTCCCATTGCCATGAATAATGAGATTTTTAATTCGATCCATTTGTTGATGGTGTAAATGCTAAAACACAAGAGGACAGGCATGATGGTGCACCTCTTTAATCCCCATCACCTGGGAAGCATAGACAAATGGATCTCTGTGAGATCAAGGCCAGCCAAACCCTGTCTCAAAAAGACTGAAAAATAAACCAATAAAAATAAAAAAAGAAAACATCTTTCTGGATGGGTTCCACCAAACACAGCACAAGTGACATCATCGCCAAGGCAGACAGCACCTTGGCTTCCTCTCCCTTGTAACTGTGTCCATTCATGACATGCCTTCCTTCCAGGAAAAAAGCGTGACTACCAGAGTTTGGGGTGGCCCAGTCCAGACGAGTGCCTCAAACTTCGCTGGGTAGAGCTGACTGCCATCGTGAGCACCTGGCTAGCAGTTTCTTCAAAAAACATTGAGTGAGTATCTCTGACCTGACTTCTCTCCTGACATTTCCATACCAGGGAATCCAGGAGCCTCGGTGATGTTTCTGTGTGATTCGTAGTCAGAAGACTCACCTGTCCTCAAAGACAAGCACTGAAGATGCCCCTGTCTCTGTCCCCCACCCACACCTTGCAAGCTATTGGAAGTCATGTGTAGCTCAGTTTCTGCTGAACACTAGATCCTTTCCCTTAAAAACCCAAAAGCACTTGTAGAGGAACCAGACCAAACTAGATTTCCCAACACCTGCTAGGATCAAGCCGAGCAAGAGGCCTCCCAGCTGGCCTGGAATTCACGGAGATCTGCCTGCCTCTGCCTCCCGAGTGCTGGGATTAGAGTGCACCACGATGCCTAGCTCAAAAATGCTTTTTCTTCCTGAGACTTTTTCTGCCCTGTAGGTACTAGGGATCCTCCAGGTCTACTTCTGGGTCTTCTTATTTGGCAGTCATGTGTAGTCAGACTGATCTACCCCATAAGTTCCATCATTAATGATGCAGTGACCATTCCTCAAAGCCCTAATTCATTCTGTCCACCAGACCCTCTGTCTGCAGGGCTTAAGCATCCCAAGTCCAAGAAAACCCAACCCATTATTTTCCTACCCTGTGTGGATCTAAAAAACATTCATTTTTCTTTGTCCATTTCATATTCTTTTTTGGGGAGGGTGCTTTTTGAGACAGGGTCTCCCTGTAGCCCAGCTGTCCTGGAGCTCGCTCTGTAGACCAGGCTGGCCTTGAACTCCCAAATGCTGGGATTAAAGGCGTGCTCCACCACACCCAGCGATTTCATATTCTTTTTTAAGATGTATTTTATTGTTTAATTGTGGGTATCCGTGTGGGCTGTGCGGGGGTCTATGCACGTGTCTGCAGAGTCAGAAGATGGTGTCAGATGCCCTGGAGCTGGAGTTACAGGCAGTTGTGAGCCGCCTGATGTAGGCGCTTCGAACTGAACTGGGCCTTCCCTAACTGCTGGGTCCTCCCTCCAGCCTGCCCATTTCATTTTTTTATTTTTTTATTTATTTATTATTTTTTATGTGTCTGAGTGTACTGTCTGCATGTAGGTTGGTGCACCTGTGTCATGCAATGCCATGGAGGTCAGAAGAGGGTGTTGGATTCCCCTGGAACTGGAGTTAAAGATGGTTCTTAAGCCACCAAGTGGGTGTTGGGAATCGAACCTGGGTCCTCTGCAAGAACAGTCAGTGCTCTTAGCTGCTGAGCCATCTCTCCAGCCCCCACTGCATATTCTTGGTAGCTGTTTTCAGCTGTGTCACTGTTACTCATCTATTTCCTTACCCCCCAAGCATCATCTGTTACCAGTTCTCACTACTCTGCTCCCTGGGAATTTTTCTTCGCCTTACTCCAGAATACTGCTGCTGCAGACAGATGAGCACGGCCTCCGAGCTGGCCTCTGCTCGGCTCGCTCCTGCCTCTGTTCTGGGCATTTTCTTCATAGTCTGAGAGTTCTCTGAATGTAAGTCAAGTCACTCCTAAATCGGGGTAGCCACTTGTGATTGCTGTGTACAGTGACCTGTGAAGCCTCTCGCTCTGGCCTGCCGCCCTCTAGTCATGGCTTCCACACAGGGGCCTTGCCTGCAGCCTCGTTCACACAGCTCTTCCCACCTGCTCCGTTCAGACTGCTTCTGAGTCTGACTGCTCTGCTTCATAAATCTTCCTTCCTGGAGGACCCCTGCACTGATCGCCCCCTCCTCATGGCACAGAGGAATTCCTTCAGCATTAGCATTATTTCGTGTTTTATAACTTGACACATCTGTACCCCCCCCATATGAGCGCCATAACAGCTGGGGCTGCATATTTGTGCTTGACTCTTCAGCCCTAGGATCTGATGTGCACTGGATTCTGGATAAAGAATGAATGAAGAAATAAATGTTTTCCAAATATAAGTTAAAATTTTTATTAGATAGCCAGGCGAGTTGGCATGTGCCTTTAATTCCAGCACTCAGGAAGCAGAGGCAGGCGAATTTATGTGAGATGAAGGCCAGCCTGTCTACATAGCAAGTTCTAGGCCAGCTGGGGCTGCAGGGAAACCCTGTCTCAGGAAAAAAAACAAAAACAAAAAAAATTTTTTTAATTTTTAAAATTTAAATTTCAAAGTAAAATTTGGTAATTTCAAATTGTCACATAAAGTACATTTAGTTTGTAAGAAGGGACCTCTTGGGCTGGAGAGATGGCTTAAGAATTAAAAGAATGCACTGCTTCTGCAAAGAACTGGAGTTCAGTTCCAGCACCCATACCGGGCCACTCACAACTGTCTGTAACTCCAGCTCCAAGGGATAGAGCACCTCTGACCTCCATGGGTACCTGCACTTACATGTACACTCTCACACACACCCGTACATAATTAAACATTTTTAAATCTTTCTTTTTTAAAGGAAAGACCTCTTATGGTCAGGAGGGGAAGTACTTGAATTTGCTACGTAGTGCAGCCAACGTACAGCTGTGTCTACATTACGATTGACTAACTCTTAAATGACGTCCATTGGGAATAGGTGTGCAGCCTGTAAAGGCAAGGTCAGAGTAGGGGCCAGCTGTGGCTGCTGTCACTCTGGACCCTAAAAGAAGTCGCAGAAGGAAACCCACTTCAGAACCTCCCATATGAAAGTCACGATCTGCTAGTTATTAGTGCTGTCATCGGCTGCAGCTAATGTAGCGACCTCCATTCTCCAGCATCACAGAGCACATCGACTTTGCCACCCCCATTCAGCAGCCAGCAATGGAACCGCTGTGCAATGGCAATCTCCCCACGAGCATGCACACCCTGGACCACTTACATGGAGTGTCCAACCGAGCCAGCCTGCACTACACGGGGGAGAGCCAGCTGACAGAGGTGAGTGCTCAGGCTTGCTCAGCCTATTGTGATTTTAGCTTCGCAGTTAGGCTACAGCTGATAGCAGAAAGCACAAGTGAGTGGCTTTTTTTTTTTTCCAGTTGGCCTTTACGTATGTGGCTTTAGGCCACACTTAGTTTCTTTCGGGCACTGGGACATACCTTAAGCTTTTTTTTTTTTAATCCTGACCTTTAATTTTTTTTATTTATTATTTTTATGTGTACGAGTGTACTGTCTGCATGTAGGTTGGTGCACCCACATAGTGCAGTGCTGTGGAAGTCAGAAGAGGGTATCAGAGTCCCCTGGAACTGGAGTTAAAGATAGTTCTTAGCTACCATGTGGGTGCTGGGAGTCGAACCTGGGTCCTCTGCAAGAGCAGTCGGTGCTCTTAACCACTGAGCCATCTCTCCAGCCCCATCTTATGCTTTTTTATGACTATAAGTGATATACTGTCTTATGCCACTTATGCCACCAGAAAGAGGCTCTTGGAAGAAACATTTAGGGCAGTTATTTTCCTTATGAAATATCTGGGGCAGTTATTTTCCTTATGAAAGAAGGAAGGTGGGCAGACCCAGCATACACCTCAAAGAATGGCCTCAAACCTGAATTGGAAAACATCAGAGATACATGCCCTAAAAGATGAGCTAAATCAGTTTTGGTAAAATACAGGATAATGTACAATGGCATAATTAGGAAAGCTGTGGTTAGAAATACATTTAGTGGCATAAAGAAAAATTTCAGAATATATTATGTGAAAGCATAGGCTGCTGTGTACAATGTAATCCCATATTTTGTGAGAAAAATAATATCTTAAAATATATATGTATATGATTCTTTTTTTTTTTTTTTTTTTTTTTTTTTTTTAGACAGTCTCCCTTTAGTCCCAGCAGTCCTGGAATTCACTATGTAGACCAGGCTGGCCTTGAACTCAGAGATCTGCCTGCCTCTGCCTCCTGAGTGCCAGGATTAAAGGCATGGGTCAGTACACCCAGCTATAATGATTCTTTTTATACATCCATAATTTTTATCAAGCGAGGGAAGGCTGGGCACATCAGAATGGCCTTAAGTCTCTTACATGGAAGCACAGCATGCGTCTCTCCAAAGTGCTGTGCTGTTGTGGTCCAGTGTCCACTTCAGTGGTGGTGGCAGCGACTCAGTCCTACCTCATTTCCGCCCCTCTCATCTACCATCTCCTCTGTTCCAGGTATTGCAGAATCTTGGCAAAGACCAGTATCCACAGCAGTCACTTGAGCAGATTGGCACCCGAATTGCCAAAGTTTTGGAAAAGGTAAGTCACCCCTAGGAAAGCTGGGTGCTGTCACCCACCTCTTGACAGTCTTTCTAGACATCTGTCCCTGGTGGCTCTCACCTCTTCGGCCCTTGCTAGCACCAAAGGCACAATGTGAAGACCCCACTGAGGGTATTTTAGTCACTTTTCATCACTTTCCATCACTGGTTACTATTCTCTTTGTTCTTGTGTGATGAGACTGAGCCCAGTCAGTTCCCACGTATTTGGAGGTGGTGGTGTGGGAACCTGGGAATCGCAGTGCATAAAACGAGACAGGCATTGTGTGGGGGTGAGCAGCTTTGGTATTGTGAATGGGAGATGGGAGATGCCCCTTGAGATCATGAAGCCAAGTCTGCAAAACAGGGGCTGGAGAGATGGTTCAGAGGTTAGGAGCTGCTCATACAGAGGACCTGGCCTCAGTTCCCAGCACTCACATAGTCGCTCACAACCACCAATAACTCCAGTTCCAGGGAATCTGATGCCCTCTTCCGGCCTCTGTCCACATTGCCCTAGATGGGTGCACTTACATCCATACAAGCAGAAGACTCATGCACATAAAGTAAAAAGAAATAAAACATTTTAAAAATATTTACAGAAGTTGTTTTCATACAGCTTACATAGAATGTAACTGAAACTCTCTAAGACTTTTCTATCTGTATTTGATACTTGTGTTAAAAAGAGTAGCTGAAATTTTTAATGTGATTACTTTGTGGCTAAGAGTCTATACTATATAATATTGAAGAAGTTATTTATAACAGTGATTAAGAGAACAGCTCACTTCCATTATGAACATGACAGGGTGGTAATGGCTTCCTTCCTCTTTTTGGTAGCACACATGGAAAGATTCCATTTATAATGAAACTAGGGCACAGATGTGATCCTCAGACTCAGAATAATAAATAAATAAATAAAAAGTAAAGATTGCCAAAAGTGGTTAAGATTGACAGGAGACATGTGAGATGAATTACAGCAGAAGACACTACCTGAAAAGGCGTTCTGCAAATAGCCCTGCCTGGAATATCCTGAGGGAGAAAATGACAGGCACAATATGGATACGAAAACAGAAGGAAATATAGAACAGAACAGCAAAGCTCACCAAGAACACTCAAGAGAAATACGGTGATGGTGGCGGCCCAATTTGGTCTAGACTTTTTGTCTTGAACTTAAAAAACAATATTAAATAGTTGTCTCTGTGAATAAAGATCACAAATCACGAATTAAAATGCAGTGAGAAGCCAGGCGTGGTGGTGCACACTTTTAATCCTAGCACTTGGGAGGCAGAGGCAGGCGGATCTTTGTGAGTTCAAGGCCAGCCTGGTCTACAGAGTGAGTTCCAGGACAGCTGGGGCTACAGGGAGACCCTGTCTCAAAAAGACCAAAAATAAAAAAAATGCAGTGAGAGATTAGCAGAGGTTGTGAAAACAGGAGAAAAACAGAAATGCAGGTTGGGTGCTCACGGTCCAGAATGCCTGGGGGAAAGATAGGAAAATAACCAGAAAGAATAGCAAATTGGAAGGGGCGGCAAGTGCAGGGCATTGCAGCGCAGGGAGGGACATGCAGGATGGAAGCGAGAAAGCGAGAGCTTGGAAAAGAACTGGAGAAAGCATGACGGGGAAACCTTAAAGCTGGACTCAAGTATGACTCAGCAAGTCTGATCTTGTTTCTGTAAAAGTCATTTAGTTAAAAGAGCGTGCTGCCATGTGTGGTGGCGCACACCTTTAATCCTAGCACTCCAGAGGCAGGGGCAGGAGGATCTTTGTGAGTTCAAGGCCAGCTGGGGCTACAGAGAGACTCTGTCTCGAAAAGACAAAAAAAAAAATTATAATTCATTTTAAAAATCCTAAAAGACAAGACAGCTTGAAACTGCATTGTGAAAAGACATGCAACAGCCTTGAGGAATTAGCCCAGGTATTCAGTTCTAAAATTGTGTGTGTGTTTGTGTGTGTGTGTGTGTGTGTGTGTGTGTGTGTGTTTTTCCTTATGTTGCTTAGCAGGTGACAAATGTCAGGAATCCTGCCACCTAGTCCTGCTTGCTAGTGCCTCTGCCTACTGAGCCAACTCACCTGCCTTTAAAAGTTTGTTTTTTTGTTGTTTTTTAAAGAAAATGTCTTTGGATATACAGGTAAAACAAAAGAAATGGACTTATGTTACTAGGTTTTCACAACTCGATAGAAACCTAAGGAAAAACTGTGAGCTGATAATAGCACTCTCAGGATGGTAAAAAAAAAAAAAAAAAGTAACTAAGGATTATGCTTCATTTTAGCCACAGCTACATAAAATAACATTTTAAAATAAAAATGTAAAAATGGACAAGGTGTCCAAAGCACGTATAAGGAGAGATGTCTTCTCTGTATACCTAACAAAGTAAACTGACCAAATGCTTGTACTGACAAGGAAGTGCACTTTATAACACTTGAAGCTACAGTGTGCCATGGCCTTACACTGGTTCCCAATGCTGACATACTAATAAGAAACAAATTTTGTAAAGCGGAATCTAGAAGAAATGATTTAGAGAGAAGTAGATCAAATATACCCTTAAAAGAGGAAGCAGAGCCGGGGCGTGGTGGCGCACGCCTTTAATCCTAGCACTTGGGAGGCAGAGGCAGGTGGATATTTGTGAGTTCAAGGCCAACCTGGTCTACAGAGTAAGTTCCAGGACAGCGGGGCTACAGGGAGACCCTGCCTCGAAAAAGACCAAAAAAAAAAGAGTAAGTAAAAAATTTGGCACAGCATGGTGGCGCACACCTTTAATCCCAGCATTCAGGAGGCAGAGGCAGGCAGATCTCTGTGAGTTCAAGGCCAGCCTGGTCCACATAGTGAGTTTCAGGACAGCTGGGGCTATAGGGAGACCCTGTCTCAAAAAGACCCCCCCCAAAAAATAATAATAAGGATATAAAAGACCTAACAGTATAACAAGTAAGTCACATTTTATTAGGTGTATCGAATTCTGAACTCTGATAATAGAAAATTTACCCTTTTTTCCAAAAGGATTTTATTGCCAAAACTTGATCATACTAGAGCAATTAACTATTCCTATTTCTATTTCTCTAGAAATTCTAAAACATATTTAATAGTTGCTGAGTCAGAAGGGACAGTGAAAAAAAATTCAGATCTCTGGGAAATAATAACGAAAACAGAATAGCAGCCTTTAGAGTGGATCTAAAGTTAACAGAGTGGTTTTCATAACGTTAAATACCTGTATCACTAAAAATGGGAAAATAAGGTAAACACAAAGAAGAAAATATGTAAACCAAGGCAAAACAGAAGAATTATCAAAAGTAAAAGGGCATTAGTTACGCAGAAAATTGGTAGAAAAGATGAATCAGAAACTTGATTGTTTTATGTAAATAAAATATACAGATCACTTGCAGAAAAATGAGAATTGCCAAAATAAAATTAGAAAACAGAGAAACTAAGCATTGAAATCAGATAATTAAAGAATGGTACATATAGCATGTTCTGGGCCAACCAGAGCTATATAATAACAATCTGCCTTAAAAAGAGGCATATGCTCACACGCCTGCACACACACACAAATCTGTGAGCTTCTTTCTTTATTTATTTTTATTAATTTTTTTTGTCTTTTTAAGACAGAGTGTCCCTTTAGTCCTAGCTGACCTGGAGCTCTGTAGACCAGACTGGCCTTGAACTCACAGAGATCTGCTTGCTTCTCCTCCCAAGTCCCGGGATTAAAGGTGTGCACCACCACACCAGTCTCTATTTTATTTTTATGTGTATGTGTATTTTATCTGCGTGAAAGTGCCCATGAGTGCAATACAGAAACCAGAAGACGGCATCAGATTTCCTAGAACTAGAGTTATGGACCCTTGTTAGCCATGATCTGGGTGGTGCTGAGAACTGAACCGTGGTCCTCATCAAGAGTACCAGTGCCCTTAACCACTGGGCCACCTCTCCAGCCCTCTCTACCAGCTTCTTGAAAAATAAAAATACTATTCCAACTGTGATATACTGGGTCATGCATAAAAGAGTCAGATAAACTAGAAATCCTATTCATGAAGCTGTCTAGGAACTGTAAATCGATGGGACATGAGACAACTAAACCACTGGTGACAGAATAACCATTCCAGGCTGAGTTGGAGATTGCCAGCTCTCTTTTACTCCTGGGGGCTTTTGTTGATTCTGAATATGAACTGAGGATATGGCTGAGCCTGGAGTGAGGCCTGTGCTTCCAGGTGGGGAGTGAGGCCTGTGCTTCCAGGTGGGGAGTGAGGCCTCTGCTTCCAGGTGGGGAGTGAGGCCTCTGCTTCCAGGTGGGGAGTGAAGCCTGTGGCAGTTGCTCAGGGTAGGGTTAGCAGGTTGGAAACCAAGTACATGCCAGTTCTTCTCCAAGGAATACTTAATTAAAGCTAAGGCCCCACAAGACTTTGGGGGATTCGGCTAAAACTTAGGAAGATGTAGTGAAATAACTTCATCTCACACTGCTTTGGAAGCAAAGAGCCAAAGTTAAGTGCAGGACTGGTCTTTCCCTCAAGGTTTTCATCCAGAACTTCCTGGTGGGAGACAGAGTGGTTTTGCCTCCAGGACTGCAAAAAGACCAAATTTCTGTTCCATTAAGTCGCCAAGTTTGAGTCAATTTAGAACATAGCCATAAATGAACCCTATTACTTGTGTATATTCAATGACTAGCTTTAAAATATATGTAGAAAACATGGACATATCTAAAAAGAAGAAAAACCCAGCTATGTTTTAATATGCTTCTCATAATAGCTGATAAAACAAGTAGAAAAAATTAACAGTTGCACAGTTAGTCAACATATATAGAACATTGCATCTGCAGTGACAGAATTCCTACTTCTTTTAGTGCTGGAGAAAGGACATCTCTCATGTGAACATTTAATATCTGATTGGACCTAAAAAAGTTTCAACAAATTTCCAAAGACTGAAATCATTCAGCATATATCTGACCAAAACAGACTAAGCTAGAAATGAGTAGTACTATTAGACAAAAAAAGATGTCCTTCTTCTATACAAAAAGGGAAGAAGATAAGAAAATGTTTAAACTTTTAAATTTTTTCCAAAATTGAGGGAAATATAAAGCACTGCTGAGAGATGTGACAAACGGGAAGACGCAAAGTCCCAACAGTGCAAGAACTTCAGTTCTCACTACTTTGTGATTTTAGTGCAATAGCAATAAAAGTGCAGCGTTTCTCCAGTGCCAGACAAGCTGACTGTAAACTGATCTGCAAGACTGAACAGGAATAACTGCCAGGCAAACTGAGAAAGAGCAGTTGGAAAAGAGGAGGTTTAACTTTACATTAAACATACATGAAGTCCTTAATTAACGCTGTCAAATAGTGGTGCATCAGTACGCAGACCAATGAGAAAGAACAAAGCTCATTCCTTCTGGCAGTTTAGGACATAAAGGCAGCCTCTAACCAGTGAAGAGAAATACACGTTTATTCTGGGTAGGAAAAGGGGTAAAATTATCCATTTCTTACACATATGCCAATATAAATGTTAAGTGGATCAGAGATTTAAGCTGATATAAAGACAAGTACAAAAAGAATACGTGGGGATTTCTATTTGATCTTGATGTGGCAAAATTTTCTAATTAGAATTCATATATAATAACTGAAGAAGTTAATAAAGTACATAAATATTAAAACTCTTATTAAAATAATCACTATAAATGCAGTGGACAGAAAAATAAAACCCTGAGAAGAGTAGTTTCAAATGATATTAGAGATGAAAGGTTTTTAAACTTAGCATCTAAGGAACTTCTAAGAAGAAGAAAAAGTAGTGATCTCTTAGAACGCTAGGGTAGACTAACAGGAGAGACAGTTGATGAAGGA
Organism: Rhizomys pruinosus; assembly: GCA_009823505.1. Classification (NCBI taxonomy): domain Eukaryota; kingdom Metazoa; phylum Chordata; class Mammalia; order Rodentia; family Spalacidae; genus Rhizomys; species Rhizomys pruinosus. Next base: position 1,246,330 of record VZQC01015183.1, read on the forward strand.
GCAGAGAAAATGATGAAAATATTCAAATTGAATCTTAAAGAAATGAAAAAGAATAAAACCTAAACTGTTTTATTTTTTTTGTTTTGTTTTGTTTTGTATTTTCAAGACAGGGTCTCCCTGTAGCCCCAGCTGTCCTGGAACTCACTGTGCAGACCAGGCTGGCCTGAACTCACAAAGATCCATCTGCCTCTGCCTCCCAAGTGCTAGGATTAAAGGCGTGTGCCACCACACCCGGCCTAAACTGTTTTATTTTATTTTATTTTATTTTATTTTTTAAAACTTTTTTTATTAATTTTATATATTTCTGTATGTGTATGAATGTACTGTCTGCATGCAAGTTTGTGCACCCGTGTCGTGCAATGCCGCGGACGTCAGAAGAAGGTGTCAGATTCCCCTGGAACTGGAGTTCTCCTGGAATTGGAGTTTCAGACGGCTCTCGGCCGCCATGTGGGTGCTGGGGATCGAACCCGGGTCCTCTGCAAGAGCGTCGGCGCTCCTAACCGCTAGGCCATCTCTCCAGCCCCTAAAGTGTTTTATTTTAAAGGAGCATGATGTGGGGGCTGGAGAGATGGCTCAGTGGTTAAGAGGAGCACCGACTACTCTTGTTGAGGACCCCAGTTCGATCCCAACACCGACATGGCAGATAATAGCCATCCATAGAACACTGCATCTGGCATTGACAGAATTCCTGCTTCTTTTAATGCCAGAGAAAGGACATCTCTCATATGTGAACATTTAAAGTCTGAACCTAAAAAAGCTTCAACAAATTCCAAAGACTGAAATCTGGGGCATCTGACACCTTCTTCTGATTTCCATGGGCCTTGCATGGCTTGATTGCACTTACACACAAGGACTGAACTCATACACATAAAAATAATAAATAAAAAATTTTTTTTAATTTTTTTAAATAAAGAATTTTAAAGTAATAAATAAAATATTTTTTAAGGAACATAATCTATAATGTTAGGCTGGGCATGGTGGCGCATACCTTTAATCCCAGCACTCAGGAAGCAGAGGCAGGCAGATCTCTGTGAGTTCAAGGCCAGCCTGGCCTACATAGCAAGCTCCAGGCCAGCTGGGACTAAAGGGAGACCCTGTCTCAAAAAAAAAAAAAAAAACTGTAATACAGGCAGGTGATGACTGAAGCAGAGAAACCAACAGATTCCAGAGTCCTTCAGGCTAAGAAATAAATTCACCACCAGAAGAACCAGAATCCCAGTGGGAAGAGAGAGGCAGAGAACTGACCCAGTGATCTTCACCAAGTGTGTGCAGACTTTGAAGCTGCAGAGCCCAGGTGACCAGGAAGCCAGATCAAAAGCTGAGGGGAAGTTTGGGGCAATGTCACACAGCATGGAGGAGAAAATTTGAGTTGTGGACCCATGGTTGAAGACAGGAGTTTCTGATGAGTATCCCAGGATTTCATTTGGAAGGTTGGAGACTTGTCTTTTAAGAAAGATCAGACTTGGGGGCTGGAGAGATAGCCTAGCGGTTAAGAGCACCGACGCTCTTGCAGAGGACCTGGGTTCGATCCCCAGCACCCACATGGCAGCCAAGAACCGTCTGTAACTCCAATTCCAGGAGAACCCCAGTTCCAGGGGAATCCAAGACCCTCTTCTGACCTCCGTGGCATTGCACGACACGGGTGCACAGACCTGCATGCAGACAGTACATTCATACACATACAAAAATAAATAAATTAAAAAAAAAAAAAGGTCAGACTGGGTAGGAGCCATTCCCCAGAGCTGCATGAGCCCAAACTCAACCCTTAGTGATTGAATTAAAGGTCTCTCCTTGTCATGGTGAAGAAAAGAAGGATGCTTTCTGTGAGAAGATAACCTTGGGCCGGTGAGATAGCTCCATGGGTAAAGGTGCCTGCCAGCAAGCCTGAGGACTCAGTGTGATCTCGAACCCTTGTGGAGAAAACTGACTCCTGCAAGTTGACCTCTGACCTCCGTGTGAGCTCCAAGGCTTAGACATATGATTGATAGTAGATAGATAGATAGATAGATAGATAGATAGATAGATAGATAGACAGACAGATAGATATATGATTGATAGAAGATAGATAGATAGATGATAGATAGATAGATAGATAGATAGATAGATAGATAGATAGATAGATAGATAGATAGATGATAGATAGATAGATGATAGATGTAAGGAAGTGAAGGTGCTCCAGTAACCAATGATGTTTTCAATAAATAAGAATATGAAATTTTATAATAAAAATTGAGGCTTTGGGGTTTTGTTTTTTGAGACAGGGTTTTCCCTGTAGTCCCAGGTGGCCTGAAACTCACTATTTAGACCAGGCAGGCCTCAACCTCACAGAGATCCACCTGCCTCTTGCCTCCCGAATGCTGGGATTAAAGACATACACCACCACTTCCACCCTTAAAATTTGTTTGTCTTGTTTTGGGTTTTTCTTTAAGAAGATAACTTCTTGTGGTGCCCCTGCAGGTTTTTAGACAAAATGTCAGATCCTCTACAAAATCAGACTGGTTTCCATTGGGATCGAAACATAGGGGGAAGGAAGTAATCCTGCAGGTGTATAGATTTTGCGGTTAAGACAAGGACTTTAAAAAGACAGTAATTAATGTGTTCAAGAAGACAGAAGAAAATGAAAGAAAAGAAAAGAGAAAATAAAAGACCATAAGGGGTTAGGGAGACAGTGTCCAGAGAATTGGAACTTGTAAGAAAAAAAAATGGGCATTTGGGGGTTGAAATTAAGGATTCAGTACAGGGGTGGAGACTTAGGTAAACAGTGGGAAGCCCAGAAGTAAAACAGCTGATGACGTCGAAGGAGGCAGCTGAGACCGTTGGAGACAGGACTGCTCTCTTTAACATTAGGATTCAGTACAGGGGTGGAGACTTAGGTAAACAGTGGGAAGCCCAGAAGTAAGACAGCTGATGACGTCGAAGGAGGCAGCTGAGACCGTTGGAGACAGGACTGCTCTCTTTAACAAACGATATTAGGGAAAATGATATTCCACATGGATGAAAATGTCCTTACCAACCACATATAAATCCTAACTGAAAATGGGTTAGAGTCATCAAACTGTATATGTCTTGGAATAGTATATCCATCTTGGGTGACTAGTATATACATCTTGGGTGGATAGTATATCCATCTTGGGTGACTAGTATATACATCTTGGGTGGATAGTATATCCATCTTGGGTGACTAGTATATACATCTTGGGTGACTAGTATATACATCTTGGGTGGATAGTATATACATCTTGGGTGACTAGTATATACATCTTGGGTGGATAGTATATACATCTTGGGTGGATAGTATATACATCTTGGGTGGATAGTACATACATCTTGGGTGGATAGTATATACATCTTGGGCGGATAGTACATACATCTTGGGTGGACAGTACATACATCTTGGGTGCGACACCAGCAGCACAGGACCACACCATGATTAAAATATTCTGGGCATCCACAGAATAAAAAGACAAATGTGAAATGAGGAGAAATATTTATAAATTGTGGATCTGATAAGTTAATGGTCAAAATATATAAAGAACTCCTATAGTCAGTAACAGAAACTGAAAGCCAACCTACAATGTGCAAAGGATTTAAGCAGATGTTTCCCTAAAGATGGCGTGCGAGCAGCTAACACCATAAGAAAAGATATTCAGCGTCACTGTCAGAGAAATGCAGATCCAAACCCCAACACCCCATATTTGGATGACTCTATAAAGGAAAATAAAACATGTGTTGGAGAGGAGTAGAGGAATTATGATCCTTGAATACTCTTGATGTCACTATAAAATTTTGTTGCTGTAGAGGGAAAGCATCTTAAGTCCTCCAAAAATTAAAAACGAATGTGCCAAAAGATCCAGCAACTACACTTCTGGGCACAGACTGAAAGAAACAGAAAGCAGTGCTTCAAAGGAATGCTTGCACAGTCATATTCATAACAGTGTTACACAGTACAGCCAAGGGGCTACGTCGGTCCAAATGCCCTGCAGCAGATGGATGGACAAATAAACTGCACATGGACTCAGCCAGAAGACATCCTACAGCATAGGTACATCCTGTGGAATTATGCTGACGAGCCAGTCACAGGAAGTCAAATGCTGAATCCTTCCACTTACATATCAGAGTGGTCAGACTTCCGGAGTCAGAAGGTGCAGTGGAAGTGACCAGAGCCTGCAGGGAAAGGGGTTGCTTTTTAATAAATATAGAGTTTTGTTATTGCCAGATGAAAAAGTCCTGAAGATTGGTTGTATAGCAATGTGAATATTCAAAATACTGCCAAACTATACACCTAGATATGGTTAGGACAAGTAAAGCATGTGAAGTCAAAGCAGACAGCAGAGCAGAGAGTTAACCATTAGAGAAGAGATGAAATACATCAAGACAGCTTATTATAAAATACCCAGAAAGAAGCATAAAGATGTAAAGGAATTTAAGGGCGTTCACATAAGGGCTTAAAAGATATGTGAGGCACACCCCCTGCCTCCCAAATCCAATGTAGTCCAGGAAGAAGCCAGAACAGTGCAGAAGCAATGTTTAAAAAGATGTAAGAGCTGAAATGTTGACTGGCTTAACAGTTTTAACTTTTGAGACCAATCTGAAATAAGATTTTAATATGCAGGAATTTTTATGATTATAAACTCAATTCTGTTAAATTCTAAATAAAGGCACTTCTAAATAAATAATAGTAAGCCCAGAAAAAAAGGTAAAAGCTAAGAATTTTCCAACAATGATGAAAGAAATGATTCCATAAAGTCAAGAAAGTTTCTGACCCCAAAGTATGAATACAGAGAACTGTCGCCAGAACATCTTAGCAAAAGGCAAAGGATAAAAATCTTAGAAGAAGACAGAGGGAAAGAAAAGATGTCAACTTCTCAATAGGAACAGTTGAACCAGAATGCAAAGGAATGGTCCATTTCAGCCACTGAGTGAAAACCCTGCTACCCACAACTTCTGTGCCCTGATAATATCCTACAGAAATGAAGGAAATCACCATGTGTGGTGGTGGCAGAAAGATAGACAGGTAGGCAGAGCAGAATGGTGGGGGGGGGGGGCTGTGAACGATCAAGAGAGAGTCTCCAAGTCACGGGATTTGAATGTGGAGAGTACGTGTCCCCTCAGGAAATGTTTCTAGAGTAAATGACTAATAATATAAAAGGAAAACACCTCTACCCATAACTCACATCATCTGCAGAAATCATCTTGAGAAAATTCATGGTTATAAACAGTGAAATAAAACCAAAACTTAAAAGCTTCTATGACAGGGGCTGAAGAGATGGCTCAGTGGTTAAGAGGGCCACCGTCTGCTCTTGCAGAGGACCTGGGTTCGATTCCCAGCACCCACATGGCAGCTAAGAACTGTCTTTAACTCCAGTTCCAGGGGAATCCGACACCCTCTCCTGACTTCCGCAGCATTGCATGACACGGGTGCATGCCGGCAGTACATTCATATACACAAAAAAATAATAAAATAAAATTTAAAAAAAGCTCCCAGGACAAAGCACAGGAGATGTCTGCAGGTCCCTAGTGTCAGCAAGTTAAGGTGTTTCAGAGCACGAAAGGCAGGAGCTGTACGGGAAAAGGCTACAGACTGGACTTTGTCAAAATTAAAACTCAGGTTCAGTGGTTAAGAGCACTGGCTACTCTTACAGAGGGCCAGGTTCGATTCCCAGCACCCACATGGCAGCTAACAATTGTCCATAACTCCATTTACAGGACACCCAACACCCTCTTCTGGCCTCCATGTGGGCATTGCATGACTTAGTATACTGTATATATGTAGGCAATACACTCGTGCACATTAAAAATAGTAAAAAAATTAAATTAAGACTTCAATAGATACTTTGGAACATAAGTAGATTAAAATATTCACAACACATGTATCTGGCATGGGACTTGCACTCAGAATTTATAAAGAACTTTTACAAATTAAAACCCAATGAAATGGCGTTTACAAGCCCCCTAGGTCTAAAAGGAAAAAAGATTAATGGTAAATGTTGAAAGGGTACAGACAGAGCTCTCATATACTGCTCGTGAGAGATACAGCTAGAGTTCTTATGGACTGCTGCTGGGAGATACAGCTAGAGTTCCCGTGGACTGCTGCTGGGAGATACAGCTAGAGTTCTCATGGACTGCTGCTGGGAGATACAGCTAGAGTTGTCATGGACTGTTCGTGAGAGATACAGCTAGAGTTGTCATGGACTGCTCGTGAGAGGTAGAGCTAGAGTTCTCATGGACTGCTGCTGGGAGATACAGCTAGAGTTCCCATGGACTGCTGGGAGATACAGCTAGAGTTCTCATGGACTGCTGCTGGGAGATACAGCTAGAGTTCTCATGGACTATTGCTAGGAGATACAGCTGGAGTTTTCGTGGACTGCTGCTGGGAGATACAGCTAGAGTTCTCATGGACTGCTGCTGGGAGATACAGCTAGAGTTCTCATGGACTATTGCTAGGAGATACAGCTGGAGTTTTCATGGACTGTTGCTGGGAGATACAGCTAGAGTTGTCATGGACTGCTGCTGGGAGATACAGCTAGAGTTCTCATGGACTATTGCTAGGAGATACAGCTGGAGTTTTCATGGACTGTTGCTGGGAGATATAGCTAGAGTTCTCATGGACTGCTGGGAGATACAGCTAGAGTTCTCATGGACTGCTGCTGGGAGATACAGCTAGAGTTCTCATGGACTGCTGGGAGATATAGCTAGACTTCTCATGGACTGCTGGGAGATACAGCTAGAGTTCTCATGGACTGCTGCTGGGAGATACAGCTAGAGTTCTCATGGACTATTGCTAGGAGATACAGCTGGAGTTTTCATGGACTGTTGCTGGGAGATACAGCTAGAGTTGTCATGGACTGCTGCTGGGAGATACAGCTAGAGTTCTCATGGACTATTGCTAGGAGATACAGCTGGAGTTTTCATGGACTGTTGCTGGGAGATATAGCTAGAGTTCTCATGGACTGCTGGGAGATACAGCTAGAGTTCTCATAGACTGTTGCTAGGAGATACAGCTGGAGTTCTCATGGACTGCTGCTGGGAGATACAGCTAGAATTCTCATGCACTGCTGGGAGATAGAGCTAGAGTTCTCATGGACTGCTGCTGGGAGATACAGCTAGAGTTCTCATAGACTGTTGCTAGGAGATACAGCTGGAGTTCTCATGGACTATTACTAGGAGATACAGCTGGAGTTCTCATGGACTGTTGCTGGGAGATACAGCTAGAATTCTCATATACTGCTCATGGGAGATACAGCTAGAGTTCTCATGGACTGCTGTTGGGAGATACAGCTAGAATTCTCATATACTGCTCATAGGAGATACAGCTAGAGTTCTCATGGACTGTTGCTAGGAGATATAGCTCATGTTCTCATGAACTGTTGCTGGGAGATACAGCTAGAGTTCTCATGGACTGCTGCTGGGAGATACAGTGAGGTAATCATTCTTTAAACAGTGCCAGCTTATTAAAATTTAAATCTACATGACTCAGAAATATTACTGCTATATATTAAAGAGATGTGAACACATATGTCCGTAATAGTACTTACAAAAGTTTTCACAGCATCATTATTCATCCTAGCCAGTGGAATTGGAAACAGTGAACTGCACCAACAGTGGGTGACGCTGGTGTCTTCGTGTGTTCAGTGAACCACACCAACAGAGTGGGTGACATTGGTGTATTCCTGTATTCAGTGAACCACACCAACAGAGTGGGTGACGTTGGTGTATTCCTGTATTCAGTGAACTGCACCAACAGAGTGGGTGACGTTGGTATATTCATGTATTCAGTGAACTGCACCAGCAGAGTGGGTGACACTGGTATATTCATGTGTTCAGTGAACTGCACCAACAGAGTGGGCAACATTGGTGTATTTGTATGTTCAGCGAACTGCACCAAAGAGTGGGCAACGCTAGTATATTCGTGTGTTCAGTGAACTGCACCAACAGAGTGGGTGACGTTGGTGTATTCGTGTGTTCAGTGAACTGCACCAACAGAGTGGGTGACACTGGTGTATTCGTGTATTCACCAAGAGACCCAATACCCACAAATCTCCAAAATATGCTAATAGAAGTTGAGGGCTTAAGAGATAGCTTGTTTGGTGGAGGGATTACCTCGCAAGTAGAGAACATGAGTTCAGTCCCTGGTACATGTGTAAAAATCCAGACCTGGTTAGCACGTTGTAATCCCAGCACTGAGATGGAAGAGACGGGCCCTGGGGCTACTCAGTAAACCTCCAAGTCCATGAGAGATCCCTTCTCAGAAAAGTGTGGCAGACAGCTGAGGAATGGTATCCAAGGTTGTTCTCTGGCCTACACACACACACACACACACACACACATGCACGCGTGAGTGCACATATATACATATACACATAAACATAGGCACACTCAAAGTTGAACACAAAAAGTGCATAATGTGTGATTCCAGCTGTATGGAATTCTAGAAGAGGCAAAGCTAACCTAGGGTGATAAATTCAGGTCAGTGGTTGCTTTCTGGAGAAGGTGTTGACTGGGAAACAACATGAAAGAACTTTCTGGATTGTTGGATATTTAAGTAATTGTCAAAGCTGAATGTTATACTTAGGATCTCAGCATTTCTCTCTATGTAAATTATACCTCAATTAAAAAAAAAAAAAAAAAGGTTAAAGAATTTAGGCTACCAAAGAATGAAAGATTATGTTATCATTAGACCTGCACTAAAAATCACTAGCAAGGTCTTTTGAGGCAAAAGGAAAACTATTACAGATGGAAGCTCAGAAATGCAAGAAATAGCAAAGAGCAACTGACATAAATACTGAGAGTAAATATAAACATACCATGCATAGACAGCCGTATCCTCCGAAGTTAGCATTCACAACCCCAGCAGTACAGAAGGAGGAAGGGGGTTGGACTGATCAACCAGTCAGGTCCAGTTAGACATTTCTCACTCGTGTGGCCTGGGTAGTTTCACGGGCCTCGCTCAGGAGGATGCGGGGTAGGAAAGGCCGCATGCAGCCATGGCAACTCCAGGCATGTGTGTCCCAGTGAGCTGCAGAGTAGATGGTGCTGTAGTGCAGTGGCCGTTCCCTGCCTAGTCGCCTTTTCCCTGTGACAGTTCAGATACAAAGGAGCAGCTCAAATGATTCATAGTGGCTCAGGGCTCACAAGTCCATTTAAACATCAAAATCTTATGTTACAGACCCACGGGCCTACAACCCTACCAGGGGTGTGGCTGGCTGGAGGACACTGGTACAGGGATTCAAAGCTGGGGATGTCCCTGAACTATGTTTGCTATTTATTCCAGTTGCCCAGTCCAGAGACAGTTCACCAACGAAGGTCATTTTTGCTATACGCTGTGTTGCCTAGTAACAGCTAACATTCTTCCTGTAGTAGGTTTACAGGGTGTAGAGCTAGAGGGTTAATCCAGCAGTTTCCACTGTAGATTCACAAGCTGATGCTCATGACTGGGGAACGTCCATATAGTACCCAGACTTCGGGGTACATTGGAGTCTTGATCTCGTTAGGACGGCTTTCAGTAGGCGCTGGGTGAGGTGATGCTGGGTGATGGGCTGTCTAAGACTGCACTCCGAACTCAGTGCTTTTGCTTATATAACTGCAGGAGTGCTGCTTTCCTGCTCCCCAGAAGAGCAAGAATCTCCATATTCTCCTGCCTTAACTGTTGAATCATCATTACCCTTTATTATTCCTCAAATGCCCATCGGTAACTGTCTCCTTGGGGAATTGAGTTTGCATTGCCATTAATTATCACCAGCTGTCAGCAGATGACAGTAATTAGACTCCATTTTGGGTTCAGATCGATAAGTACTATGACCCTCAAGACATGGCTGAGCTTGTTTGCTCTCCACACGTGGTACTTGGAAGTCTCTGGAACAGCCTTCTCCAATGTGGTACCAGATCTGCACAAGCTGCTGCCATGGCCCCTGCAGCCGGTGGGTAGGTCGGCCATGTGGGCTAGTGCAGAGCAGTCCACCCTCCACGTCCCCGTTTCCCAGGTGCAGGCTCAGACCTGAGTCCAGGCCGCCCCAGTGGAAGTGTCCTGTACTGTTCACTGGAGGATTGTCCTGAGACGCAGGAAGACTTGCTAAGCAAAAAGAGGCAAAGTATACAATGCAGACATTGCCTATAAAATAACTGTGGATTTAAAAGAAACAACTAAACTGAACTCTTACTGTGTTAGACTCTAGCACTGTGACAAAACTTGAGGTAAACAAAGAGGGAAAGGCCAGTCAGTGTAGAGGCTGAGACAGGAGGGTCGTGAGTTTGAGAGCAGCTCAGGCCACATAGGAAGACACTTTCAAAAAGAAAAGGCAGGGGTGGGGGGACAAGCGGGTCAGGGGAAGAAGAAAGTGTCCACTTCTGCTTATGTCTGCTCATCAGTTCCATCTCACGCAAGGTCTACTGTGTCTGTTGCGTTGGGCCTGAGGCAACTCCAGTCATGGCTTCACCAGGAAGGCTTGGCTGTAGCTGCGCCAGTAAGAATCTGAACAGCCAGGTGGAGCCAAGGTAGCGCACCTTCCGAGTCAGGCCCCAAGGACCTACTTCATAATTCCACCATGCCCAGCCATCATTGATTAGGTCAGAGCCATCACTGATTGGTCAGAGCCTTCATGGTCTGACCTGCTCTGGAAAAGGCGTAACAACCAGTGAGTGCATGAGTGTCAGCTCTCACAGATCCACAAACAAAATGCATGTTTGAGAACAGGGTGATCCAAAGAAAAGGCCCAAAGCTTTGCTATTATTCAAGGAGTTGATCACATTGCTTAGACTTAAATATTTAGATTAACATTTTAAGGCTGACATGAACACAGTGAACAAATCCAAAAACCCCTCAGAAAAGCAAAAAAGAAAGAAAAAGAGGGCTCCAAAACTCTGGACAAATAAAGATAATCTGTAAAAGAACAGAGACAGTGTCAAACTGACACATTTGTAATGGATCCACATGTTTTTATAAGTTATACCCAAAGCAAAATAGAAGTGTTGGGAAAATGGGAAAACATATACCATGTAGATACCCCAAGGAAGTAGCAATAGTTTTATTAATTACCAAAAATAATTCATAACAAAAATTATTAGCAACAAAGAGATTGACCCCATAAAGTTAAAATACTTAATTCACCAAGAAAATACAACAGTTCTAAACTTTAAACATACTCAATAAAATAACTTCAAAATATATAAAGCAAAAGTAAATGATAGATTTATAGAAGGAAATTGTAAAGTTATAAATATCACTTTTCGAGCTAGGCGTGGTGGCACACGCCTTTAATCCCAGCACTCAGGAGGCAGAGGCAAGTGGATCTCTGAGTTCAAGGCCAGCCTGGTCTACATAGTGAGTTCCAGGCCAGCTGAGGCTACAGGGAGAACCTGTCTCAAAAAGACCAAAATAGGGGCTGGAGAGATAGCCTAGCCGTTAAGAGCACCGACTGCTCTTGCAGAGGACCTGGGTTCGATCCCCAGCACCCACATGGTGGCTGAGAACCGTCTGTAACTCCAATTCCAGGAGAACTCCAGTTCCAGGGGAATCTGACGCCCTCTTCTGACCTCCACGGCATTGCACAACACGGGTGCACAAACCTACATGCAGACAGTACATTCGTACACATAAAAAATGAATAAAATTTAAAAAGACCAAAATAATATTAATAATATAATAATAATAAATAAATAAATATAACTTTTCTCCATTATTGATTAGCCACTCAGTCTGCACCTGATCTGTTTATGGGAGACACTGGGTTGTTCTGTGGTTTGCTTTTATTGTGTATGCGTGTATGCGTGTGTGTGTGTGTGTGTGTGTGTGTGTGTGTGCATGTTTGTGGGGATGTATACGTGTGTGCAGGTATGCATGTATGGGTGTGTGCGAGCACATGCTGCCATGCCCATCCCCCTCCTTCGAGACTGGATCTCTCATTGCTGGACTGAGCTCCTCTTGTCTCTGCCTCCCTGGCCCCAGGACTGCAAGCTCATGCTGCTGTGGCCGTCATGTTGAGCATCGCACTCAGCTCTTTGTGCGAAGGCAAGTGCTTCACTGCCTGAGCATCCCCTGAGCAGTTCTTTGTAAAGTTTTGTGTCAGGATCATAATGACCTTGTATATTGAGTTGGGAAATACTCCTTCTACTTTAGTTTGCTGAGAAAGTTTGTAGAGACTTGGTATTATTTCTTTAAATGCTTGTTACAGCTCATCAGCAAAGCCACCCAGGAAAGGAGTTTTCTTTCTGGGAAGTTTTTAAACTATCACTTCACTGTCTTTTTTTTTCTTTTTTTTTTTTCTGTCTTTTTGAGACAGGGTCTCCCTGTAGCTCCTGCTGTCCTGGAATTCACTATGTAGACCAGGCTGGCCTTGAACTCACAGAGATCTGCCTGCCTCTGCCTCCCAAGTGCTAGGATTAAAGGCGTGCACCACCAGACCTGGCACTTCAATGTCCTTAATAGACAATAGGGCTATTGAAATTGTCTCTTATGTGATTTTTGGTATCTGGGTCAGTCAAGAAATGTGTCCTTTTCGTGTAAATGGTTGAATTGATTGGCACAAAAATCCAAATATTCCTTTATCACCCTGTGAGTATCCATGGAATCTGTAGGGATGTACCCCACTCTTACCTCTGGTATTACTACTTTGTGTCTTCTTTTTTCCTCTTGGGTTCTGTAGAAGTGTATCCATTTATCACCCTGTGAGTACCTGCGGGGATCTGTAGGGTTGTACCCCACTTTTACCTCTGGTATTACTACTTTGTGTCTTCTTTTTTCCTCTTGGGTTCTGTAGAAGTGTATCCATTTATCAGCCGTACCCAGTCCTTTGTATCCACTGATTTTTCCTGCTGCTTCTTAAAGACGTATTGACTTGTTGCATGTGTGTGAGTGTGCGCACATGGACACTCGCCTTTATCACTCTCCACCTGTTACTTTGAGGCAGGGTCCCTCCCTGAACCTAGGGCTCGAATTGTCTTGCCTGTACTGAAGATGAGCAAGTCCCAGTGAACCTCCTGCCTCCACCCCTTCAGAATTAGAGTCGTGACTGCACAGCAAGTACTGTCAAGCTATCTCACCAACCCCCTGCTTCCTCTTTTATTAATACTTCTCTTTATAATTCCTTCTGCTTAATTAATCTCTTTTAGTTTCTTAATATAGAGGTTTGTAGTGTGGATTGGATCCCTTTTCTAATGTAGCTATTTAAAGCTAAATATTCTCTAAATTTATAAGGCAAATTTGATTTATCATATTTTCATTTTGATTATTTAAATTACAGTTTTCCTTTTGATTTCCTTTTGACTCAAGAGTGATTTAGAAGTTACTTGGTTTCCAACTAGCTGGGTATTTTCCAGCTTTAATTCTTAAGTACTTTATATAGTCTTTGATTCATATGTAGTTTAACTCCATTGAGATAATATTTACTTACACTCTTTTAATATCATTTTATGGTCTTGGTAAATACTTCGTGTACACTGGAAAGAAGTAACTTCTGTTATTAGGTAGAAATGCTAGCTTAAAATGATTGATAGTATTGTTTATATTTTCCGTATCTTTGTTAATTTTTTTGGCTACTTCTTCCATGAATTACTGAAAAGAATAGTAAAGTGTCCAGCTGTAATTATGAATTTGTTTATACCTTAGTTGTATACGTTCTATTATTAGAAAACAGAGTACTGCAATCAGCAGTCTAAAGCTTGTTTCCTTTAAACAACTAGAAGAATTAACCTCTGCCAAATTAATTTTTAAAGACCACAAATAACTAATAACAGGAAGAAAAGGAAAGCAACACTGCAGCTGTATTGGGTTAAAGAGGTAAGAAGAGCACAGCTGGAGCCAGGGAGTGGCTCAGTGGGTGAGAGCAGAGCGCTCACCGAGGAAGCATGAGGATCTGAGTTCAAATCCCTAGCACCCACATGGAAGGTCAGACACAACTGTGTGCATCGAAGCCCCCAGCACTGTTGAGGGGCGGACCTCCCTAGCTTTGGTTTAATAAGAGACCCTTCTTAATGGAATAAATTTGAAAACAGGTAACTTAGATTCCTTTTTATTTTTTTATACTTTAATTATTTTTTTAAAAATTTTTATTGAGCGTATTTCATACCACATTCCTTAATCAAATCCAAACTAATTCCCCCATCCATGTCCATCCCTCATACCCCCCCACCCCCACCAGAGCTCATGGATTCTATATACATGTTAAGTCCTATCTTGCATCTTTTTCTCAGTCATTTATAACCTTTTCGATGCACAAGTTTACTGTTTTTGTCAGTTCTTTTTTTTTTTTCTCAACATTTTTTTTTATTGATGCTTTGTGCATTTCATACATCATTTTCCAATTCAGTTCAGGCATATCTCCCCTTCCCTTCACCCCCATCCCCACCCCAACCGAGATCATGCATTCTGCCATGACTGTCCTGCATATCTCTCTCAGTTTTTTTTTTCCATTTTTTAGCTATAAGTGATAATCCATGAGTACAAGCATCCTTCATGTATAACCAATTTGCAGGCTGTTGTGCCCAAACACCCACAGCCCCACCTTCATGACACATATGTTTAGATGAAATTTTGCCCACGAACTACATTTTTTCCTGTTTAAAATATGATGGGGTCTTACTGTGGATTAATGATGATTTCTCCTAACTGTAGAGGATGTAAGCTTGTGGCATGCAGCCATGGGTCATTCCTCCAAGGAGAGAGCCAATAGCCATTAGATTTGGGATATACAAGGCGCCATATGGGCTCTGCCCTACTCTGCACATTTTTCCAGGCAGGTGAGGTGTAGTGGTGCTGACGGTGGAGTCTTGCTTGACTCAAGGAGACCTCCGTATTTGCTTTGTTGGTTTAGTGGCCCTTGGTAACACTTCTGGTATTCCAGGGGCCATCTGTACACTTGCATGTGTGGTCTCTAATGCATCTTTTCCATGTTGAACATCAGGGCTTCAGCAGCAGGGCCTTACGCCGTCTCTTCTTGCAGGTTATCACCAGTTAGAGGCAAGGAGTCCTTTTACCTTTTGTGGGGACCTTAGATCCCTGGCACAATCTCCCTGCTGGTAGTATATAATCCACTTGATGTATCAGAGCTCTGTAATTGAGAGTAATTTTGGCTTAAGCACGCATTAGTTATTAAGGACATTAGATATTAATATGGTTCTAAAGGAAGAATAATCCTTTTCAATGTTACTATGTCTATTAGTCATTAAAGAAGGCAGTATTACAACATTTTTATAAGAATTACCCTCTATAATAGTTTTCTCCAATTTACAGTGTTGGGAGAGCATGACCTGCATCCATCGTCATATTCCGCTCCTTGTTGCATGGGGGGGAGGCGACAAGAAGGTCCTCTCATATCAAAACCTTTGTGGCACCAGAAAGTAAGTGTTATCAGGGACCCACATATGAAATAGTTGTTACACACAGTGAATTATACTCCATTTAACCTCGATGCATTACCGTTTTACAGGAGTCGTAAACCAATGTTGTTTTAATAGACACAGATTTAACTTTACTAAGTCCTAAAACACGTGTAACCTGTAGACAGTAGTCTAGCAAAACGGGGCACTTGTGAACTCATGTCAATTAAATATGCATTAATCGAATATACACCAATCGTGTCACCACGTCCTCTCCCGCCCATCCCAATTCACCATTTCTAGTCCATGTTTCTGATGCATTCTTTGGTTGTGTTGTTTCTTTTTTTTTTTTTTTTTTTTTTTTTTTTTTCTTGTCTTTTTGAGACAGGGTCTGCACCTGTAGCCCCAGCTGTCCTGGAAGCTCACCCTGTAGACCAGGCTGGCCTTGAATCTCACAAAGATCGCGCCTTGCTCTCGGCTCCGAGTGCTAGGGAATTAAAGGCGTGCGCCACCACGCCGCGACCGCTGTTGGTTGTTCTTGTTACTTGCATCCTCTCCATGAGAAATGTTTATTATCTAGTGTTATTGGTACTAGCCATCCCACATAATAGAGGTACATAAACCTTTTTGTCGGTTTGTTTTTTCTGGGACTTGTGTTTACTTCACTTAACATAATTGTCTTCAGCTCCATCCAGTTACCGTAAAGTTAACCTGATGTTGTCCGTCTCTTTATACGCTTGCATAGAACTCCATTTTATGAGATGATGGTGTGGTTTGTTGTCCTTCAATCCTTTATATGTTTATGAGTTTAATTGATGTTTCGTATTTGATACCACACCAATCTCCAATTGATGCAAAAAAGCCTTTGACAAAATCAGGCCATCCTTTCATTTTTAAAAGCCTGGAGGGAAATTGGCTTGGAGGGAACATTCCTCATGATAATCAAAGCCATATACAGAAACCCACGCCAATATCATCTCTGAAATGGGGAAATGACAAAGCATTCCCTTAAAAAGGTAGGAACTCTCGCAAGCTGCCCCCTGTACCCACTCCTTTTCAATATAGTGTTGGAGAACCTTGCAGGGCAATAAAGGCAGAAAGGAAATTAAAGAGTTCTAATTTGGAAAAGAGGAATTCAGAGCTTCTGTGCTGATGATATGATTGTCCGACCTAAGGGATGCAAGAACTCCACCGAAATCCTAGAAACGATTAAGAGCTGTGGTGAAGGGCGGATACAAATATAAATCTAGAAACAATCCTAGCTTTCTTTATCACCCAACAACAGCACATGAAGAAGGACTACAGGAGACATTCCCACGCACAATAGCCATCACAAAACCAATAAAAATACCTAGGAACAAACTAACCAAGGACACCAAGGATCTTACAACCAAATTTTAAAACCCCTGAAAAAGGAATTGAGGAAGACACAGAAGATGGAAGACCTCTCTCATGCTCTGGAATTGGGAAAATAAGATAGTAAAATAAATGTGTCCATCCTATCCCAAACTAGTGTATCCAGAATTTAATAGGAAAGGGCTCTCACACAATTCTATGACATCACGAGATTTGTGCTTGTGCTCGCGAGCGCAGTCGTTGAGGAGCAGACCAAAGGAAGCACTGCACTCAAAAGAGCATATCGGCATCTCTTTAACCCGTCTTTAGGGAAGGAAACCCAATACATCAAGTACCAGCCCCTATAGATATTGTTTCCTTGGAAATACGTGTATCTTCTTGTAGTCACACCACTAGTAATGTCTAAGAACTATATGTACTGTAGACCAGCTGGGCCTTGATAACCGTGGCAGCTCCTGTCAAATGTTTCCAGTAAATAAAATGGATAATAGTCACACTGAATAAATTCAGCCTGAATGACTTTCTGAGACTGAGGAAAATTAGTTGTTGATTTTTTTGTTTCTAAGCTAGTTCATGGTTTAAAAAAAATTGTTGAACTATTGTGGAGCCTTCCATGACCTAAGCCTGCAAAAAATGCCTCTTCTCTCATAAAGTTCTTTCAATATTCTATCAAATGGAAGACGAAAGGTTTAAACTTACACTTAGCCATAATATTATAGTTAGGCTTATTATGTATATATCATATAATACTATAATATAAGTCAGGTACTATGAATAGATAAATGTGAAGTTATGTCCATGGATCATTAGGATGATCAGAAAGAAGGCGAGGAAGCGAAAGCAGTTGAAGGGAGAAAATGTCAAGCCAGTGTGCACTGGAGGGACTGAGCATGAGTAGCCTGGGTTTATTGATTCATAGTGAAACCAAAGAGGTGAGCGAGGGCGATAGAGTCTCAGCCACGATATAAGAAGGCATTCTCTGCTGCTTTTTTGAGAGCAGGAGGACACATGTTTTGACTCTATCCAGCACCAGCGTGGTTGTGCCAGATACTTTTAGACCATCAGTTGTGTAACGGTCGCAATCACAGGGAGGAATGCTGAATCGCTATATCTCGCTTCTGGATCTTGGCCGGCGTTAGCGATGATGCAGGTCGATCATTTATTGACAATACAAGTTGGCATAGGCTGAATTACCACTGGCACATACAACATAAATTAGTAGAGTAAAGAATAATTATATATAAAACACAGGATGAGAGCAGCCTCAGTAAGACGTGTGTATAGTTAGAGAGTATGGAAGTCAGATGGAGGGCTTGCACTTGGGAAGATAGACACTACCACGCGCTTTTGCTTGTGATTTCCTGAGGCTGGGCCTGGGTTGTTGTATGAGTCGAGACTTCCATGTTAAAAAGAAAATAATCATGGGGATGTCAAAGGCACATTGAAATAGCATTCACCTCCATAAGAGCCTGTGCTCTCATGCACTTCCTGCCTCCAGGTTCCCTTGCCACACTGGAGTTCGTCGGGTGAGACCCTTGAGGGACTCACGGACTACTCGTGATGAAACTGTGACCGGCGTAGGAGATGTGAGACCTGAATAAAACACCCTTTCATCACCACTAATAGGTTATGGGTTGGGTTTGGTGCAGAAGTTGTGTATATAAGAAGTCAGACAAAGACAACCGTGTAGAGCGAGAACTAGAGACACGAAATCTGGTAACCCAGACATAGTAGAGTGGGGGCTATTGCTGTGACAGACGTGGGACCAATATGGCTGATTTCTTTTTTGTGAGGAGATAGAGAGGATCTGAGTGGAGGGAGTCTGCATCTGCAAAATTGTTGAGAGACTATAGGAGAAAGATTAATCATGTAATTGCGCAATAAAAGATTGTGGTTCCTGCTGTGGCCCGCTTGGAGACACCAGTTTTTTGCACATGAGAAAGAAGTCTTGTATGAGTGTGGAGGAGTGAGGCTCGACTTGTGATGTTTCTAGTTCAAAGGGAAGCAGAGATCCTCAGGATACTAGATTATTATATTGATCTGTGAGCGCGTCTGTGTAACAGATGGGGCACTGATGGGATAGATGAAGAATCACAGACACTGTAAACAGTAACAAGAGCACACCAGGAAGCCTTGAGCAGTGAAAATGGCGATATAGACTCTTGTATTGGTGATCTGATATGCTGCCGGATGATTATACAGCTGGGGCTGAAAAATCAGCCCTGTAAGTAAACAACGAGACCAGCATCACTGTGGTGAACTATTCTAGGAAGAATTTCTTCAGGGGTAGCACACAGAAGCTCTGGTCCAGAAGAGGCCTAAGCCTCCATCTCAACCAGAAGCAGGACTTTTGGTGAGTGTGTCAAGGCATTTATGTCTCCAGCACTATAGGAGTATGTGATTCTCGGTGTAGTCTAGAGAATCTCATATGAGAAGGGAAGGAGAAGACATGATACACTAAGGAGGGTAAAAATGCGGAGGAGCAGAGGTACAGATCCTGTAACCGAAGGACTCTGGTCACTTTCAGGATGGGAGAGAGGGTAACAAGGTAATAAGACCATTATCGGATGTGATAGTGCCACACCATATCGAGAGGTTACCAGAATGAAGACGCATTACACACAATGGATCCTTTACAGATACGTATAGGGTGCTTATAGGGAATGATGAATGCACAATGAGGTTTTATCATCATGGGAGAGGTCTAGAAGACAACCATCAGTTTTACAGGATTTGGCAACAGTACCTTTACCAGATAAAGTTGCCATCTGAGTGTTATAGGAAGAGATTATACTTTACATATTCTTTTTTTTTTTTAGAAAATATGAGCATACATATCTTCCCCCCGAGGAACTAACGGTGGGGTAATATGACACCAAGAGCAAGCGAGCAGGTTGTGGTACCAACTGGGTCGAACCATGGGGTCGAGAGGATATAGATGTCTCTAGGTGTGGCCGACCGGACCCGGCAGAAGTCTAAGAAAGTTATAGTGGGAGTCTCCCACGATTAAACCACCCTTATCGGATAGAGCAGCACGCTAGAAGATTGTTGAGTGTGAGGTCCTCCTAGCCGATAGATCTCAGACCCTATGAACTACTTGCTGCATCTTAGGTTTTGGTTATATATGAGAAATGTGGACTCATGAATTCATTCCCCTTTTAGATAATAAACACTGACTTTGTTGTGGCCGTTTTTTTACCAGACGAGACCACAGTTAATTTAGCGGACCTGCCAGGCACTTACTTTGAGACGTAGGACTGTGAAACTTTTTAAGTGTGTTTAAGAACATTCTCTACGCCGAGGAGCTGGTGAGGGCTATATCTCTATTTTTTTTTTTTTTTAATGTAAGTATGAAATAGCCCTATCTTTTTGTCTTGTCATTTGCTATGTCCTGTTTGCACGTCCGTGTTCCCGTGGTGGGCCAAACTGCCCTTGCGTAGGTCAGAAATGGTGTGTTCCTCGGAATTCCCCTGTGTAAACCTGGAGTATCCTCTCCTGGGAATTGGAGTTATCAGACGGGTTCTTAGCCGCCAATGTGGGTGCCTGAGCGATCGATACCCGGGGTCCTCTGCAAGAGCGTCGGCGCTCTTACAGAGCTAGGTCCATCTCTCCAGCCCAGGACTGTGGGGCTTTTAAGGTTATACTGTCCTTAGGTTGTAAAGAAAAAAAAAAAAAAAAAAGAAAAAAAAATCATCTACTATAGAAGGAGATAGGAAGAAGGTGAGGGTGAGGGAGCAAAGAAATGAGAAACATGCTATCGAGCAAGGGATCTATGTTGTGGCAGTCAGAGAGTGAGCCTCATGACGGGCAAGGGGCTTGAATATGAGGCCAACCACGGTCTTGCCACTAGCTTCGAAGTGAGCCCACGACGTAACAAGGTGGGTATAGACCTTTAGCCCTTCCTTACTGGGGCGCCTGCGGGGGCGGAAGGTCCGAGACACGATCTTGGTGTCGGGTAGGATAAGAAGTGGTATTGAGGGGGCCTGCCGTGAAGGAAACACAGATTGGCTGTGATTCGTTTAAGTGCCTGACCTCAGAACTGGGGAGACTAGCGCTGGATTGAGGCTGTGGGCGAATTCAGTATAGCAGGGGCCCAAGGGGTGGGTGCTCTTATTGGGTCTAAGTCTCCCAAGAATCTCAGACTTTCTATCTTTGCCTAACTTTGGGTGCAGTCGAATAGAAACGTCAGAGCCGGAAGTTGCGAGGACTGAGCATTGTAAAGACACCGATATAGGACCTGGCTGGGGATAGCCTAAGGGGGAACCGCTCAAAATTACCACGAAATGAAGGCTGTCCGACACAGAAGACGGCTGGGCTGCAACCCGCTTACATCACAGCACTCTTGCACCGCCTCTTCAGTCAAGTATGAGTCCGAATGGTGAGGGTTTATTTATATTAGTACTCTATCTGAACGTAGAGGTATGTGTAATGAAGCATGCTCGTGGAGTCATGCTCTTATTTAGAGAGGATTTTGACTTAACACTAGAGTGAGGTTGTATGAAGGATCTTCCTTAATTTTTTAACACAACATCTATATAAATATGTTGAACTCTTAGATAGAGACAATATTGCATTCGTCACCGCTATTAATTCGATAGAACCAGTCCTAATAAATACGTAAGAGGTATTTAATATAATAGCATCTCAGGACCCTATATAGATTACCAATGAACAAAGACTGGTGATTAAAACCAACGACAGTACATACGTTCACTTGCACTCTCTTAAGCGCGCCTAATATATGTCCCCCTTTACAGATTGGTGGTTGGATTAGTGTTTTTTGAGTTTGGGAGAGACTAGCACACTTCTTAGGGGTTATTTAATTAACAATGGCATTATTATAGTTGGTGAAGATAAATTACTGTACTACGGACCCCTTTGAGGGTGTTCTGTTTTCTCTTCCCAATTCTCGTATTCAGCTGGACTAAAAATTCTTGTCAGTTACAGTGGGAGTACATTCCTCCGCAACTAGGCTAAATGCCACATAATCAAGGCCGTTTATTACAATTAACATCTTCCTGCAGTTTGAGTTTGTTTTTTTCCCTTTCTACTGTAATTACTGTTGGTTTCTTGCAGGCATTGGGAGGTGGTTCTTTCCCAGTCAGAACCTCTCCCAAGCAATTTGGTGTAACTTGTGTTTCGTGTTCCGGTTGATTAACACTTCTTGTACTAGGTCCTTTTTTGGAAAAGTGAGATGAAATTAACACTTTAGTGTGGTTTTTAAAATCTCTAGCCTATTTTCCTTAATTATTAAGGCCCTTAGATTGGTTTTGAAGCAACTTTTTAAAAAGAATGTGTTCTCAGCCATCTATTAACTTCCTTACTCGGTGAAGGTCCTCTAATTTCATCTCTTTACCACATTGGTCTTGTTAGTAAACTAGATCATTTAAATGTTTTCATTCCCTCTTGTTTTTTAAATTGGTAGTGACATTAATGCCCATAGTTAGCTGGGGGATGTTTGGGGATAGATAGGTCTCTGTCAGATGTGTATCAGTGGTGAAGGTTCTCTCCCACCCTGTGGGTTATAGGATCTCTTCACTTCCTTGATTTTGTTTCTTTAGCTGAACAAAAACTTTTATGAAGATACCTCCTTGAATTGAAAGGTCATCAACTTTGTCAAGCTTGTTGTCCTATAAATTTCCTGTGCAGCTCTCGCTGTTTGATTTAGATATTTATATTTACTATTTTTTATATTTTGGTAGTGCTATGAGTGCAATTGCTGCGTGTTTTGTGTAGCGTGTTACCCAGTGTCATGCAAAGACCATGGAGGCCAGAGGGGGTCATCATAATTTTTGGAACTGGAGAAACAGATGATTGTTAGCCACCAAGTGGTTGCTAGGAACTGAATCCAAGTCCTCTTGCAAGAGCCAGGTCAAGCTGCATTTAAACTTAACTGCTAGGCGACCTCTCCAGCCCATAAAATATTCCCTTTTTTGTTTTCTTTTTTTATGTTGTATATGAGTTGTACTGTTCTGCATGTAGTTTGTCGCACCCCATCGTCAACATTGCCAATGCTTTTATGCTGGAGATCAGAGAGAGAAGAGGGCGTCAGGTTTCCCTGGAACTGGAGTTCTCATGGAATTGGAGTTTCATGCGGTTCTCAGCAGTCCATGTGGGTGCTGGGGGAATTGAACCCAAGGAGTTCTCTGCTTCCTAAAGGCGCTAGAGCCATCCCTCTTTCCACCCCATAAGATTCCTTTTTAAATTTTCCTGTATTTTATGTAAACTGATAAAATCAAAATCTGAAAAGTCTTAAAACTCTCAAATAAATTAAGCAGATTTTTTTATTGTATTTTAATTTATTTCATTTTTTTAACAAATTCTAGACCCGTGTTTACGACCAGCATCAATCTCTCACACCTTCCGTTCGTCAGAGTCTCGTGACCTATCCTGCCAAACATGGCATGTATTCCAATGGTTGTCTTAGTTTCTTTTCTACAATAATTTTTTCACTCCACATGGGGTGGACGTTGACATTGTATGTTTGAGCAAGAGTTATCGACTTTGTTTCAAGTCAGTTTAATCTTTTGTAATGGCGGTAGCCTTATTCCTGGCTTTGTTCTGCTCATGTTGTTTCCAAAATGCAATTATGTCCAACTGCCTTTTGTACAGAAGCTACAGGGGCCCCTACACAAGAATCTATTCTCTAAACCAATACGCATAGAGGCTGGAAAATTCTAAGGAACCACTCCAAATTGTCGACTCCCCATTCCAAATGAGGGATCTACCATAATATACTAAAAGATTGGGGTTACATTTAACCATTGTTCTACGCAGCACGTTGTATAGGTAGAAGTTTTTTTCTGGTATAGCAACATTGATCGTTGGTCGTATCTCAGTCAGAGATCAGCATGTTAATATAGTCCTTAGCTCCAGGCGCAATTTGTGTCCATGAAAAGCTCGGGTGAAATAGGCTCGTTCATTTCTTTACTGCTCTGCAATAGAGTGGAACATGTAACCCATAGATGAGTAGATGTACCACATTGTTCTCTATCCACTCATCTCGTCACAGTTGAAGGGAACATTATAGAGATGGTGTGTTATCAGTGTTCTTCCCTCCCTTTCTTTGCTATTGGTGAGGAGGGAGATTGCTACAACTCACCAACATTGGCGCTCAGTTGCATAGTACTCTGTGGTGCGCAGTAAGAATCTTGTAGAGGGTCACATTGCTCTCGAGTGAAGTTGTGTAAATGTTGAGTCTGGGTCGGGGTGGCAAGTTCAATTCCATAGTCGTATAACAACCGGTTACTCAGCACCACTGCTTTCCATAGGAGCTGTACGAGTTTACATTCCCACCAGCAGTTGGATGAGTGTTTCCCACTTTCCCACAACCTCTCCAGCCACTTGGTATAATTTGTTTCTTGATACTAGCCAGCCTTACTGGAGTAAGGCTGAGTACACTACTTAACGTGGATTTGATAATTGTCACATGCATTTTTGTACATTATAGATAGATTAGTGATGTTGAGCATTGCCTATACAATATAGACAGGTTGTAAAATTACTACTAGACTATTCAATCTAATTCTTAGTTCTCGGTATATGATCTCTCGGTCAGTCATCTTTAATCGCTGCCATTCTAATATGAGCGAGAGTCGTTATGTCATTATTATAATCTTTTTATCACTTTGTATTTATATGTTGTAGTTATTGTTATATTTATTCGTGGTAAACTAAGTGCTATTTGTCAGATGATGTAATCATGTTACAGTGAAGGTTCTCCTCACTTCGTGAATTGTGCGTTATTTTCATAGACTCTTCAACTTCCTGACCTTTGTTTTCTTCCTTGCACTAGTATCTATAGAGGAATGTCTTTATGTATGTTGTGTTATGCCAGTGCTCCCATGTTCATATTGTCTGTACTTCGTAGTATAGTCTCGTTGTGAATTGCTGCATGTCTGGATTTACCCGTGAGAAGTAACCTTTATTCCTAGTGGCCTATGTGGTTCTCTCAGATTTGGTTGCTCTTGCCTGTCGCACTGTTGAAGTGTTTTTTCTTCACTTCTGTGATGATTTCTATTCCTCTTCACATGTCCTTAAGTTGTGGTCGAGATCGTTGAGGATATCTTATATTCGGACAGTACTGAGAGATATAGAGCACTTTTCTATGACTAGTGGTCGACGAAGAGTAGGGTTGTGTGTATAATTTCACTTATCTTATCAGTTAGTGGCAGTGATTCTCCATGTTGGAACCAACACCATCTTGTTTCTACGACTGAATTGCTGTGCTTTCCTTGGTATGGGCTCCCAGCTTAGTGCTGGTAAATATCTTCATCGGCTTCCTTCGTCAATTCACTGAGATGAGCTGTATAATAAGTGTATTGTCTGCTAACCGATGAGTTGTGTTCGTTATGGCTCTGGCCATCTATGGATAGGTGCCATCTTTGTCAAACAAGGGTGTCACGATGTGAGTGGTGGGTGGTGTTTAGGCACAGTTATTCCATTGGCTTTGCTTATAAGTTTTATTGACTTACTCAATTTTAGGTGCCCCGCTCGTAAGTATCCGTTTAAACTTTCTGGGTCCTTGGAAAGGGATGCAGTGGAGTCTCTTTCTCCTCATCCCATTGTAGTTCGTTCTCTTTGTGCTCCTCACTCAGAGATTGTTTGCGCTTATTTCGGGGTCTTTTTTGATTTCTTCCAATAGAAGGTTGTAAGGCCTGTTAAAATTTAGAGAAATACTGAAGTGTTTCGTTCTCTCAACAGAGTCTCTGTTGAATGAGGAATCTCATTGGTCAGTGATTATTGTATTGGGTATTGCATATAAATCTATTATCAAGCAACAGTTTTGTCGGTAAACATTCGACTGGATTTTTTATAATTGTTAGACTTTCTTCGCACAGGATATCCATGAGCTTATGGGAAGTGTATGTACTTATATCTCATTTTCTGAGGTCGTGTGTCTTCAATCTTCTTCTTGTCATGGTTAAAGGGTTTAAGATTTTTTGTTTTGTAGAGTTGATTTTTTGGTGGTGGTTTTATATGGTTAAGGTTTGTTGGCCGGATATTCGGTCACCTCTGTATATGTTTTTTTGAGGGCCACATCTATTGTGAGTGTGTAAGGTTCAACTTCTCATGTTGGAATTGCTCTTCATATTCTCCTAGTGCTTGTCTTCATGCGGTGTATACTGTATAGTGCCAGTGATTTATTAAGGTAGAATTTGAAGTATGCCTGCATACTTGGCTCGAAGCATTGTAGCTTAAGTGCGTATTCTAGAGATTTTTCTTTTTGTCGCTGGGTGGAGTTTTATTTGTTCATCTCTTAAGGAAATGCGAAATTCATATGCGGATATTAAGCAATCTAGAGGTAGATAGAGTTTGAACACTTCCTGGTTGCGTAAGTTATACGTCACTGTTATAATCCTTTTCTTGCACTTTGCTCTATGAAGTTGTAATTCTTAAAGCTATCTTATTAACCATATAAGCGCAAAGTGGAACCGCTAGGTGATAGGGGGAGCCATTGGCCGATGTTCTCGTGATCCTTTCAAGGGTAACTGTTTCCTGTGTCATTTCCTCGGGCAAATATTAAGGATGCACTATTTGGGGCTCGTGGGTTTCCCTGCCTCTCTATATTCCCTTTTTTCAAGGGGCGTTTTGTGAAAATTACATTGTAGTGAGATTGTAGAGATCCTCTCGGGCGGGCCAAATTCGCTCTCAATCTTCGCGATCTATCATAGGGTTTGATCGTTAATGCATGAGGGATTCTCTGTTAGGATGTAATTTAATCGTTATTCTGGAAAAGGCTTTTTCTTTGGAGGGATCGGGCAATTGCGAATTGATGACTCAAGTTTGTGTATGTTAGTGCTTTGGTGGAAAGAGGTTTCCTCGTACTCATATGTTTGTATTGAATGCCATGTTGTTCTATGACTTTGTGTTCGTATGTGTGAGATGTCCATACCTGACAGTCTATGGTGGCTAATCTGAAGATCCAATTCTTGTTTCTATCTAGTAGATTTGGATAGTATTCTTCTTGATGATTGGGTCTGTCACTGCGATTTCGCAACAGATTTGTTTTGAATTTGGCATCTAGTTTGTTTCAATAGAGGATCCGGGTTCTATATAATAATCTCGGTTGACTCTTTTTAGGTTGTATTTTTTGCTCCCGTTTGGGTGTAATAAGCAGTGATCTGGCATTTATCAGAATGTGAAATGGTGTATGACGGAGAGTATTCCACTTCTAAAGATTTATGTTCCAATAAGCCAGGAATTAGTTGGACTTCCTACTCTTTCTAACCATGTTCTCAAGTATAATAATAGTGTAGGTAAGAGTCTTTTTGAATGTTTTTTATTATAAGAATTTTTTCTGCTGTTGACCATTCCGTCTGGTGTGCGCGTTTATCTCTTAGTGTGGAGAGCACTTAGTTGAGCTGGTTTCCACCTCATCCTAACTATTGAATACTATAAGCATATGAGTTTATATGGTGTCTGTGATACTTAACAGGTGGGCGGGTTCTCCAGTTGCGCTCAGTCTTTGCGTTGATGGTCGAGTATTCTCTCAGATAGTTGCATCCCATTTCTCTAGAGGGGTATATATCAACTTTGTTGTCAGATCATGTATTCCTAGGATTCTTTGTTCATCACTATTTCCCATATAAAAGTGTTGTCTGATCTTTGGTCGCCTGTGTCTCGTGGGGTTGTGATTATTTTCTTTCTCTTAATATTCAAGTATCACATTCGAGGATGGAATGTTATCTCTGATTTGGAGTCTGTTTATCCTCAGTTCTTTCGATCTTTTTGAGTTAATCATTGAGCGTAGAGGTCTGTCGCTACTGGTCTGATTTTTATTTCTTTCATTAGATAGAACAAACGGTTCTTTGGCTTCTACCTCTGCAATTTCCATAATTTGTATGAGAGTGTTTGTTGTGCTGTGAATCTTTGTTTAAATTTCATTGATTTCTGCTCTGAATTAATAATTGTTTCATATTTACATTTTGATCTGCTCTGCACGTTTCCACGCCGCCGTATTCCATCATGATTGCCTCTGCGCATAATTTACAAAGATAGCCATATTTAGACTTGTTATGTGTTGTATAGGGAACAATCAATTCACAACCCTGTGTCCATACCTCTTATCTAGTTGTTTTACTTATTGTCATATGGGCACCACGCGCGCTTCACGAGCGGTGATGAAGAGGACTAACTATTATCATGTACCTCTTTTAGCAAGGTTGACATGATCTTTTTAAAGGTATCTCGCGCATAGTTGTATTTGAGTGTGTGCTTGTGTGTATGTCTATGTACATTGAGATTCAGTTTAGTAGAAGTACAGTCACCGAGATAGATAATCATTATTTATATCTCTGTATACATATTGGTAGTCTCTCTCTCACTTGAACCTCAGTATGGTTCATGTGAGACCTTCAAAGTGGACTATTGATAGTTTCAGTCTCATGCTGTAGTACTATGTAAGGACGCACAGAGAGTGTGTCTCGTCATGGCTGAGGATGTTGGATGGCATGAGGTAAACTATGACACACATATCGAACCAGTTGCTCGTGGCGTTGGTGTGGCAACAGCCAGCGCCTTTAATCGCTCATGACATCAGGAGATGGGCCAGAGGTTCTAGAAGTCGGATCATTTATGTGTTAACCGTTACAAAAATCGTGTCCATTTGCCTACTTTGGGTTAGAAGGTCTTCTTCACGTGATTCCAGGAGTGTGTATAAGGTCTAATATTTGGGAGTTGAGGATGGTGCTTCATCGGGGGATAGGCCGCGTGCCTGTAGGGTTATCGAAAAAGAGTACGATATATACTCTGGTATATAGGATGGATGATTCGAATAGACAGGTCAGACTAATGACTCATCTAAGTGACGGTTCCTTGATTCGAGGTGGTAAGGTGCAGGTGGGTGGAGGTGGGGGAGTGGTCACTGGTCGCATTGTAATTAATATCTGAATTTAATTGCTCATAATGTTAATGACATAGAAGTTTTCTTTACCTTAGAGATCAAGTGTACTCTCAGTTTTTGTTGCCTATGAGTGTTAGACTTCTATCAGAGATGAGCACGGGTATGTCTTCTTTACGCGATTACTTAGTATAAGAGTAATGTAAAGTGTATAGATTATCATTAAATAACACATTCATGGGTTTGTTGCAATCGCGGGAATTCTATCTGTGCATGTTAGAACCAGTTAGTGCTCTATTGTTCCAGAGGAGTATTGGTCTTGTAAGATTATAAGTATTTCACTGATTGTTTAACAAACTATTTTTAATAGGTGGGGGTTTCGCGTCAGCTCGAAAAACTTATACTTTTTCTAGGTGGGCATATCACAAAGGGTGTCTCATTTGAGATGTTAGATAGAATTCTATGACTCTGGTGTATTTGTCTGCCTCTCCTCGCCATGAAAAGAACTGTAAATTAGGCTATACGATATTTTTGTGCTAACGTTCTAGAGTATTGCCTGTTGTACTTGGTCTCGATACTGTCTCATTATTATCACTCGAGTATTTGGAAGAAATAAGAGCACACGTACTTTAGTCAGTTGTGCTTATTATTTGCTCGTTTATACGATAATATAGCACTTTTGGTAAATATATTCTGCCTTTTTCTCTCTACTTTGCATCATCTAATTTAGGGCTCAGTGACCTGTCCTGTAAGATATGGGTAAGAATGTGTAATTCATATTTAGCCAGACAGCATACTCTCGCGATTCATGGGAGTTCTGTTTCCTAATATCACAAATTACTACAGACACTCCAATAATGTTCTGTCTTTGAATTGAGGAGAATTTCTAAAGTCCATGCTGGCAATATTAATAGACCGGATCATTATGAATGATAGCGTTTGTGTTGCTCTACATTTACATGCGGCTTGAGTTAGCTCCATGTCGAGGTTTGTAATGATTTAGGGATAGTTATATACTGATCTGCAGTTCATGACGCAATCATCCATTAATTGAGTGTGGCCTTCTAGTGTGGTGGGTATGGGGTTGTGGTTTGCTTCTCGGCCTTCTAGTGTGGATTTCGTTCTCTATTTAGGTGACTTCTCACCCAAAATTGCGAGGTATTCTCTGAAGGTTGTGTTTTCCGGCGTACATCCGTATTTCTTTTCGAAGTTGGTTTAATCGCATCATGGAAAGAACTTTCTCCCTCTTAATCCTTGCAAACTATGAAATTGATCATTGTGTGGCTGAGAGGGTATCACGCTGAACCTGGGCTGGCAAATGCACAGATGTAGGTGTCGCACTTTATACGAAGCACTTGGGCATGACTTGCGCTTTTGCTCCAGGTTCTTCTCGCCTTCACTGTTTGCCATGAGTGGAAACATGATAGGTCTGGAATTCGATTGGAATATATATCGCTGCAATTAGGTTGTCACTTGCAGTTAACTACGGTCACATGTTGATCTACATTTGCATATCATCTTGTGTTCGGCTACATTAGAGCAGATATTTGCTCCTCCCTTTGTTTGAATTGGAGGTTGTCTCAAAGCATTTTCTCAACGCTAGATGAATGTGGGTCAGTTACGGAAGAATTGTCGGTCTCTTAATATACTCGCATCATTGTTCTGTTATATAAGGGGCTAATAATGTAGCTTCTTAGCGTAAGTGTCGGTCTTAATCTTGATGTCGAGTTATTGTTCAATTTTGGACCTTCACCTAAAGTTTCGAGAGGCAGACGAGAGTTCTTCTAAAACTCTAATCTAATTTCCTACGCTCATGTGACCATGAGGAGAGATTACACAATTGTACGCTATTGCGCATGACTGTTAGGCATGATTATTTGCCTCTCTACTAATTCTTCCTCACTATAACTCTATAATCGATGCTTGGGCTAATAGTGGCTTCTCTTTTCCGATTGGTATGTGATATTTGTAAATCCAGTTCAATTGCCGCCGCCTATGCATAGAGCTCACCCACTCTGGTTTGTTAGTCCTATTATCTATGTTTCTGTACTTATCAGTTGATAAATTAGAGTATTGCAACATCTAACTCTTTAAAGTCCCACCTTATCAGAGTGATTTAGACTTAAGTTTCGTTCATATTTCTGTGTTAGCCTCCAGGCCATAAAACAGGATCTTGAAGGTTTACTGTCGTGTTTCTGGGATCAACATCTCTCATTCTCTAATCCTACTACTCAATGTCTATTAACAAAGCTTAACCGTGACCCTATAAACTATTTAACTTGGCTGCCTTAAATACACGGCTCTATATATTCTATTGGGTTCTTGTTGCTTCATTAAAAGATTTTAGCGGAATACGACGAGTCTGTTCTATTTCCTAAAGGACCAGTTCTCAGCCCCACTGAAAGTATGAAATCAGACACAGAAATTTGGGAACCAAGATCCAGACTAACAGCTGACCGATGAGGAGAGTTTCCCATATGTCTTTCTGGATCTTTTCTCACTCAATGCTTTCTCTTTCCTCTTTGTTGCCCCTTTTCTTTAATAGCCCAGGCGAATAAATCTGCGGAAGAGGGGTCGTGGTAGACTGTAAGGGCCTCATGTGAGTAATGTGGTGTGTATAAGGCTGTGATCTACTATCAGGAAGATTGGGGTTATGATCTCTATTGCGCAACTCTCTCATTTTGTGATTTTTAGAGAGCGCTGATCTTGAAATCTCTGAATCCCTCATTAATTTGCTATGATCTATTTCGTTCACTTGCCCTGGCTTGGGCTGGATAGGTTGTCGGGTGCTCTTGAGGTGTTGTTCTTTCGTGGGTGCATCAATCTATCACGCTGCATTGTGTGTGGAGGACAATGTCTAGTGATGCTTTGTCATGTTGTTTCTAACTCTTCTTCGCAGAATTGTGTGACATTCTCTTTTATCTTCTCTCTACAGGTTCCTTATTTACGTCTTCTTTCATTATTCATATTAATAATTTGATATGTTACTTAATATGAATTTAAAACGGGTGAAGAGAGGAATATGCAAGGACATGTAGTTTCTTTATCAAATAGGTGAATGCGCTATCCCGAAATTAGTGTCAGATTGATTCTGATGTTCTTGCTTGGTCCCTGGGGGGTTATCGCGCCGGAGGGGAGTTCAGTCGCACTGGGGACTTAGGGGGGGATGTCAAAGGGTGCCATAGGGTTGTTAAATCTTGGCGTGGTTTTATCCTGCCCCTTTCCAGTTTTGTCTCTTCTTCGTGATCCTTGGCATAATAGGCTTCTTCCTTGCCTGTATTCCAATTGTGAGTTCCTGAAGTGCCCTCTCTTCTCTGTGTTGAAGGCGTGTTTTTGCTTGCCTCCTTCAGATTTTCAGATGCCTTTGTAATCCAAGTTGGCGGGGGGGGGGGGTTCTTCAAGCTTCTTCCTACTGTGACAGAATTACATGAAAATAAATTTATTATTATTTTTNCAAGCGGGGGTGAGGGGTTTGTATATAGATTCAATCGGTAATCAAATGAGGGTCCAGACTACATTCCTGTAGTTTCATCCACCCCTTCACCCCAATCACAGCCCCTTCATTCTACCACTCCACCTCTTCCGCAGATTATTCCCTGGGCTTAGAAAAGGGGCACAAGTGGATGGAGAAAGCAGACAGTCCACTCTCATCTGAGCTTGTGTCTTGGAGTCCTGTGGTCAGTTCTGGTTGTTTCTTTTCATGGGCTGACTGTCCAGGAATAACCTTTCGATCCACTAATGAAGCACACACAATTTAATATATAGTGGTATTAAGCATTAATATTTATGGTAAGGGTATTGGTTACGTGACGACTTGGTTTATAGACATATGTTAGATGAGATTTTGACCCACGAATCTACATTTTTTCCTGTTAAATATGATGGGGTCTTACTGTGGATTAATGATGTATCTCCTAACCTGTAAGAGGATGTAAGCTTTGTGGCAGTCAGCCATGGGTCATTCCTCCAAGGAGAGAGCCAATAGCCAATAGATTTGGGATATAAGCGGCCATTATGGCCTGCCCTACTCTGCGACATAGTTTTCCAGGCAGGTGAGGTGGTAGAGGTGCTGACGGTGGAGTCTTGCTTGACTCAAGGAGACCCCGTATATTTGCTATTGTTGGTTTAGTGGCCCCTTGGTAACACTCTCTGGTATTCCAGGGGCCATCTTGTACACTTGCATGTGTGGTGCCTACATGCCATCTTTTCCATGTTGTAACATCAGGGCCTTCAGCAGCAGGGGCCTTAATCGCCGTCTCTTCTTGCAGGTAATCTCCAGTTGGAGAAGGCAAGGGTAGGTCCTTTACCGCTTTTGTGGGGACCTTTAGATCCCTGGCTAACCATACTTGGTGGAGAATATACTCACTGATTATCAGATACTCATGTACTTTGAGAGATGTAGATTTTTGCTTAAAGCGCATGTTAGTTAAGGACTTAGTTTAGATATTTGAGTTCTAATAGGAAGATAATCCTTTTCATCGTTACTATGTCTATTAGTCATTAAAGAGAAGGCAGTTTTATTACAACAGTTTTTTATAAGAGTTACCACTCTATAATAGTTTTCTCCAATTTACAGTGTTGCCAGAGATGCCTCATCCATCGTATATTGTCCTCCTTGTTCGCGGAGGGGGAGGCAAGAAAAGTCAGTCCTCTCATATCAAAAAACCATTTGTGGGCACCCTAGAAAGTAAGTGTTCAATCAGGAACCGCACTTAAAATAGTTGTTACACAACAGTGAATTTATACTCCATTTAACCTCGATGCATACCGTGTTTTATCAGAGTCGTGTAAACCAATGTTGTTTAATAGTACACAATTTACTTTTACTAAGTCCTAAAACACGTGTAACCTGTAGACAGATCTAGCAAAACGGGCACTTGTGAACTCATGTCAATTAAATATGCATTAATCGAATATAAAATCGAACACCAGTTCCCTCTCCTCCCCCCTCCCAATTCACCATTTCGGTCAGTTTCTGATGCATCTTTGTTTGGTTGTTCTTTTTTTTTTTTTTTTTTTTTTTTTTTTTTCTTGTTCTTTTTGAGACAGGGTCGCCCTGTTAGACCCCAGCTGTCACGGAACTCACCTGTAGAACCAGGCTTGGCCTTGACTCACAAAGATCGCTTGCCTTGCCTTGCTCCGAGTGCTAGGATTAGGCGTGCGCCACACGCCGGACGCTGTGTGTTGTTCTTGTTACTTGCATCCTCCTCCATGAGAATGTTTATTAGTCTAGGTTTATTGTACTAGCATCCCCATAATGAGGTGACAAAACCATTTTGTCCGGTTTGTTTTTCTGGGACTTGGTTTACTGTTCACTTAACATAATTCTTCCAGCTCCCATCCAGTTACCTCAAAGTTCATGGATGTTGTCCGTCCCTCTTTACGCTTGCATAGAACTCCATTGGTATGAGATGATGGTGGTGGTTTTTGTCCTTCAATCCTTTGTATATGTTTGTATGAGTTTATTGATGTTTCGTATGTTGAACCACACCAATCTCTCAATTGATGCAAAAAGCCTTTGACAAATATCCAGCATCCTTTCATGTTTAAAAGGTCCTGGAGGGAATTGGTTCGGAGGGACATTCCTCATGATAATCAAGCCATAATACAGAACCCACAGCCAATATCATCTCGTAAATGGGGAAATGACAAAATGCATTTTCCCTTAAAAGGTAGGAACTCTGTCAAGGCTGCCCCTGTACCCACTCCTTTTCAATATAGTGTTGGAACACCTTGCTAGGGCAATAAAGGCAGAAAGCGAAATTAAAGAGAGTTCTAATTTGGAAAAGAAAGGAAGTTCAGGCTTCCTGTTGCTGATGATATGATGGTCCTACCTAAGGGATGCTAAGAACTCACCGAAAACCTAGAAACGATTAAGAGCTTTGGTGAAGGGCGGATACAAAATATAATCTAGAACAAATCAGTAGCCTTTCTTTATCACCCAACACAGAGCACTGAAGAAGGACTCAAGGAGACACTTCCCACCACAATAGCCTCAAAAACCAATAAAATACCTAGGAAACAAACTAACCAAGGACACCCAAGATCGGTCTACAACCAAATTTTAAACCCCTGAAAAGGAAGATTGAGGAAGACATCAGAAAGATGGAAGACCTCCTCTCATGCTCTGGATTGGAAAATTAAGATAGTAAAAAAATGTCCATCACTACCCAAACTAAGTGTACCAGAATTTAATGCAATCCCCAAATAAAATCCCCAAGAAGTTTTCTCACAGGCTTGGAAAAAAAATCCTCAATTTTCATTTTGGAAAAACAAAAGACCCCGAATAGCCAAAAGCAACCCTGATGAAAAGAGCAAATACCGGGGGGATCGCTATAAACCAAATTATCAAACTATACTACAGGGGGGGGCTATATCATAAAAACAGCTGGTACTGGCACAAAAACAGACCAGTTGACAATGGAAAAACTGAAGATCCAAAAACCTGAGCTCATACAAGTTTTTCAGAGCACGCTTCAGCACCTCAATGTGACAAGGGGGCCAAGAGACACAAAGGAGAAAAGACAACATCTTCAGCAAGGGGGCTGGCAATACTGGATCACCAATTGTAGAGAATGAAATTAAACCCCTACCTCTCACCGTGTACAAAAGTCAAACGCCAGATGGACCAAAGACCTCAAGTGAAACCCCAAACTCGGGAGGTGATAGAAGAGAAAACTTGCAACAGAACTACAAGACATAGGTGTAGGAAAAGACTTCCTAAGAGTCAGACAGCACCTGCACAAGAAATAAGAGTAAAAAAATCAACAATTGACAAATGGGATCTCCTTAAACTCAAAAGCTTCGTACATCAAAAGAAACATAAAGGAGTGAAGAGGAAACCCACAGATTGGGAGGGAAACCTTCACTGCAGACACATCTGAAAAACAGTAATCTCCAGAGTATACAAGCTACGCAAAAAACAAAGAAGAAAGAAAACAAATAAAACCAACTCAAAAGATGGAGCAAAGTCTGAATAGAGACTTCACACAGAGGAAATATGATTATATACACTCCACACATAATCAAAATTACAAATCTTTAAAATAACTATAGGTTAATTATGAAACACATCTAGAGAGTCACATTTTAACAGTAAGTTGCCTGAGGAAAAAAAAAAGTATAACTTTACAATACATATTCTTTTTTGTTTTTTTAGAATATGAATACATAATCTTCCACTGCTATATGCTAATTACAATGTCTTCAAAATAAGTGGTAGGCCAATTCTAGAGCCCATTAAGAGATTCACATTATAATACCAGAGTTGCTTGCAGATACAATGAAATATAACAATGAAAGTTGCTCAGTTTGTTTGCCTGCCAACTGGGGATTTGGTGCTAGGATCCACAAGGAGGGACACCATTCACCTGTTTTTTTCTGGGACTATGTTACATCTTTCACTTGACAGAATAGCTTCGAGTTCCATCCATTTACCCTGCAAAGTTCATGATGTCATCTTTCTTTACTGCTCTGTAGAACTCCACTGTGTAGTTGTACCACACTTTTTCTATCCACTCGCAGTTGAGGGGCATTTGGGTTTGGTTTGTCCAGCTGTTTGCTATTGTGAAGAGAGGCTGCAATAAACAGAGCTGTTCATGTATCTTTGCAGAAGGATAAATCCCTTGTGGGGATATACCCAGGAGTGGGGTATGGCTTGGGTCAGATGTAGGTTCATTTTGAGTCTTTTAAGGGTTTCTCCACACTGCTTTTCCACAGTGGTTTGTTCCAGTTTACCTTCCCAGCAGCAGTGGAAGAGTGTTTCCCCCTTTCCCCAGAACCTCTCCAGCATTTTGGTGTCTTTTGTTTTCCTTTCTTGATCTTGGCTATTCTTATTGGGAGTGAGATGATCCTTAGTGTGGTGGTTGATTTGTAGTTCTTAATTATTAATGAATGTTGAACACTTTTTAAGATGTTGCTCAGCCATCTGTAATTCCTAACTTGTGAAGTATCTGTTCAACTCTTTACACATCTGTTATAGATCATTTGTTTTTCTCTTTTGGTTTTTTAAGTAGTTTATTATCTGGATGTTAATGCTCTGTCGATGTATCAGTGGTGAAGTTCTCCTCCCACTCCATGGATTTTTCTCTTCACGTACCTTTAATTGTTTCTTTAGCTGTACAAAAGCTTTTGATTTGATGAGGTCCCACTGTCAGCTGTTGTCCTTATTCCTGTGCAGCTGCTGTTTGATTTAGATATTTTATTTACTATTTTTATTTTGTGTGTATGAGTGCAATGCCTGCGTGTGTGTACGTGTACCCATGTCATGCAAAGCCCATGGAGGTCAAAAGAACACATCAGTTCCCCTAGAATTGGAGTTATAGATGCCATGTGGGTGCCACGAGTCAAATCCAAGTCCTCTGCAAGAGCAGTCAGTGCTATTAACTGCTGAGCCACCTCTCCAGCCCCTAAATTCCTTTTTTGTTTTCTTTTTTTATTTTTTTGTTTTGTCTGCATGCATGTTTGTGTCGTGCAATGCTGTGGACATGAGAAGAGGGCTTGAACTGGAGTTGTAGATGTTCGTTAGCAGCCATGTGGGTGCTGGGAATTGAACCCCCGGGTTCTCTGCTCTTAACCGCTAAAGCCATCTCTCCAGCCCCTAGATTCCTTTTTTAAATTTCTGTATTTTATGTAAACTGATAAAATCAAAATCTGAAAAGTCTTAAAACTCTCTCAAATAATTAAGCAGATTGATATTTTTATTGTATTTATTTATTTATTTTTAAAAACAAATATGACCCGTGTTCCCGCTCATTCCCCCCCCCGTAAACTCTTGCAGTCTCTGCCAACATGCTTTTTCCATGTCTTAGTCTTTTCTCAATATTGTTCCATGGGAACGTTGACTGTTTTGAGCAGAAGTTCACTGTGTCAGTCAGTTATTTCTTTGAAGCAGAATTTTCTGTTGTTGTTGTTGGTTTCCCAAAATGCATTTATGTCCAACTGCTTTGTAAAAAAGCTCAGAGGGCCCTACACTAGAAATGCTTACAATTGGGTAAGTGGCACTAGCATCCACAGATGAGAGGATACCATTCTTGTCTTTGTTATTTCTGAGACCTGTGTTACTTCACTCAGCAGTATGTTCCTCTAGCTCCAAGCCATTTCCTGCAAGCTCGTGATGTGCGTCTTTTTTACTGCTGCATAGAACTTTATTGTGTAGATGTACTACATATTTGTCATCCACTCGTTAGGTTGGTTCCAGCTCTTTGCTATTGTGAAGAGGAGCGGAAATAAACAGGCATTCATGTACTCTGTTTGTGGGAGTAAGTCCGTGAGGGTACATGCCCAGGAGTTGTAGGCTGGGTCGGGGGCAAGTTCATTCCAAAGCTTCCAAGGGTTCTCCACAACACTTTCCATAGTGGCTGTAACGAGTTTACATTCCCACCAGCAGTGGATGGGTTTTCCCCTTTCCCCACAACCTCTCCAGCAACTGGTATCATTTGTTTTCTTTCTTTGTCCTAGCAAGTCTTTACGGGATTAAGATGATATCTTAAAGTTGGTTTTGATTTGCATTTCCTTAATGATTAGTGATGTTGAGCAGTTCTGTGGTGGGGGAGGTGTTTCTTCTCTTCCTCAGACATCTCTAATTCCTCGGTTGTGAAGTCTCTGTTCAGTTTCTTTGCTCCATCTATTGAGCGGGGCGGTTGTTACTGTTTTTCTTTGTTGTTTGATAGTTGAATATATTCCTGAAATCAATGCTTTGTCAGAGGTATCTGCAGTGGAAGGTTTCCTCCCACTCTGTGGGATTTCTCTTCACTTCCTTGATGTTTCTTTTTGATGTAAAAGAACTTTTGAGGTTTGATGAGGTCCCATTTGTCCAATTGTCGACCTTAAATTCTTGTGCAGCTGCTGTCTGATTGAGAGAAGTCCTTTTTCCTACGCCTATGTCTTGTAGTCTGTGCCAACTTTTTCCTTCTAATCATCTTCAGAGTTTGGGGTTTCACGTTGAGGTCTTAAAATCCATCTGGAAGGTGACTTTTGTGCAGGGCGATAGGTAGGGGTTTAATTTCATTCTTCTAACAAGTGGTGATCCATTTTTGCCCAACACCACTTGCTGAAGAGGCTGTCTTTCTCCATTGTGGTTTCTTGGCCCACTGTCAAATATGAGATGGCTGAAATTATATTGCTCAAGTTTGGATCTTCAAAAAGCTCAAGTTTGGATCTTCAGTTGGTCAACAGGTCTGTTTTTTGTGCCAGTACCAGGCTGTTTTTTATTAATGAACGATAGCCCTGTAGTATAGTTTAAAAATCGTATATGGAGATCCCTCCTGTGTAGCTCCTTTTCACTCAGGATTTGAATTTGGCTATTCGGGGTCTTTTGTTTCTTCTCCAAATGAATTAAAGAACTTTTGTTTCCAAGCCTGTGAAGAAACTCTTTGGGATTTTTATTGGGAAATTGCATTAAATCTATAACAAGAGTTTTGGTAAAAAGGGAATTTTTATACAATGTTAATTTCCCAATCCATGAGCATGGGAGGTTTTTCATCTCTGAGGTTCTCTTCACTTGCGTTTTAAGGATTGAAAATTTTTGTTGTAGAGGTCTTTGGTGTCTTGGGTTAGGTTTTTTGTTCCAGGTTAGCTTATTGTTTTTTTGTGGAGGCTAAATTGTGAGTGGAAGGTCTCTTTGAATTCGTTCTCCAGTAGCTGTGTTCTTGGTGTAAAGAAGGCCATTGATTGTCTAAGGTTAAGTTGTGTATCCTGCCACTTTGCGAAGCTGTTAATGTTTCTTTCTAGGAGTTTTCTGGTGGAGTTTTTTTGCAGCTCTTAAGTAAACAATCATATCATCAGCAAATAGGATAGTTTGACTTCCCCTTTACCAATAGTAACTCCTTTAATATCCTTTTCTTGCCTTAGTGCTCTAGCAAATGTTTGTTTCAAGCACTGATAATTGAAGGGAGTGTGATAGGGGGGCAAGCCTTGCCGAGTTCCTACCTTTAAAGGGACTGTTTCCGTCATTTCCCCATTTAGGATGATATTGGCCCTGTGGGTTTCCTGTATATGGCTTGATTAAATTGAGGAAGGATCCCTGCAATTCAATTCCTTCTAGACTTTAAGCATGAAGGGATGCTGGATTTGTCAAGGGATTTTCCGGCATCAATTCGATGATAGTGTGGTTTTTTTTGTCTTTGAATTCCGTTTAATGTGTTTGATGATTTTATTGAGTTTCGTATGTTGAACCATACCTGCATCCTGGTATGAATCCAACTTGGTCTGATGGATGATCGTCGTGAGGTGGGTTCCTGAATGAGATTTGCAGTATATGTTTTAG
This sequence comes from Rhizomys pruinosus, assembly GCA_009823505.1. NCBI lineage: Eukaryota > Metazoa > Chordata > Mammalia > Rodentia > Spalacidae > Rhizomys > Rhizomys pruinosus. The sequence goes on from VZQC01015183.1 coordinate 1,286,103, forward strand.
AATTTGCATCTCTGTGTCATGAGGGAGATGGTTCTATAATTCTCCTTGTTGGTTGTAATCTTTGGCCTGGTTTTGGTAATGAGAGTGATGCTGGCTTCAATAGAAGGAATTTGGGGGAGTTCCCTCTGATTGTAATACTATCTTTCTAAACAGTTTCAGAAATAAATGTTGTAGTCCTTTTTGAAATGTTTTGTATAGAAGCGGCTGTGAAACTGTCTGGGCCTGGCTTTTTTTAGTTGGGAGGCTTCGTACTACATCCTCTATTTCTTCGTCATATGTTATGGGTCTGTTAGCGCTGGTCTCCTCTTGGCCAAGCTTGGGTGATTCCCAGAATGTCAGATATTTCATCCATTTTCTTTAGATTTTCAAACTTGGTAGAATAATAGGTTCTTGTAAATATTTTCCATATAAATGTTCTTGATCTTGTCCTTGGTCCGTTGTGATATTGTCTCCCTTGTCATCACAGATTGGATTGAGTTGGAGTTGTTTCCTTCTTTCTTTTCTTTTTTGTTAACTGGGCTAGAGGTCCGGTTCTATCTTGTTTATTCTTTCAAAGAACCGAACTTTTGGCTTCATTGAATTTTTGTATTGTTTTCTTTGTTTCTATTTCATTGATTTCTCTTCTTATTTTTGTTATTTCTTCTTGGCTGTGCGTTTTAGGGTTCATCTGTTGTGGCCTTTCAAGTGCTTTTAGCTGTAGTGGTTAGATCAATTCACTTGTGCTCTTTCTGTGTTTCTAATGTAGGCACCCAGCTATAAATTCCCTCTTAGGACTGCTTTTAAAGGATCCCATAAGTATTGTTGTGTTGTTTTGTCATTGTCATTCAGTTCCAGGAATGTTTTTATTTCTTTCCTTATCTCTCCCTTCCTTGACCCATTTATTAGTCAAGAGTGTGTTGTTTAGTCTCCATGCATTCCTGTGTTTTTTGGAGCTTCCTTTGTTATTGATTACAACCTTTATTGTATGGCATTTTGATAGAATGCATGGAATGAGTTATTATTTTCTTTTTGTATTTGTAGAGGTTTCTTCTGTGTCCCAGGAAGTGGTCAATTTTGGAGAACTGTTTTCCGTGTGGGTTGCTGAGTAGAGAGTGTATCCTCTGGTATTAGGATGGAATGTTCGTAGAGGTCTATGAGGTCCATTTTGGTGTATAATATAGTTCAGTTCAGATGTCCTGGTCGGTTTATTTTTTTTCCTGTTGACCTATCCAAATGGACGCAGTGGGTATTGAAATATCCCACTATGGGAGTGCTGAGGGTTAGTCTGTGACTACGTGTGGTCCTGGAAGAATTGTCTTTATAAAGTTTGGTGCACCAGAATTTGGGGCATATAGATTCATAATTGTGAAATCTTTCGGTGGTGGGAGTGGTCCGTTGGATAAACTGTAAAAATGGCCTCTTTTGTCTCCTTCATGATTTCTTTACCTTTGAAGTCTATTTTAATTTTAATATTATAAGCGCATCCGATCTCCACTAGCAACACCTGCGTTCTTTTGGTAACCAATTTGCTTGAATCTTTGTTCAATCCCTGCATCACCTTTAAGGTGGTGCCTGGTCCTTGACAGGTAAGATGTGTTTCGTTTCTTGCAGAAAGACAGCATATCGTGGATTCTGTTTCCTGGGGGGGGGGGGGTTCTTCAGCCCGCGCCCCGCCACCTGCCGCTGGGCTCAAGAGATCTCCGATTTTTTTTTTTTTGTCTTTTCGAGACAGGATCTCCCTTTAGTCCCAGCTGGCCTGGAGCTCACTATGTAGACCAGGAAGGCCTTGAACTCACAAAGATCCACCTGCCTCTGCCTCCCAAGTGCTTGGATTAAAGGCATGCACCACGACCCCCCGGGTTTGAGCAGTAGATTTTTTAAAAAGTACATTTTTTCATAAAGAAATTAAAAAATAAAATGCTGTTGGTTATATAGGTGAAGCCTACCTAGCTTTTGATAAATACTTCAATTCCAGTAAACAGATGCTGAATCAATAGAAAAGGGAACAGCTTCTCAAATACTTCCTAGAGTCAAGTGTAACCTTGAAAACCAAACTGGATCCTATGGGGCCAGGAGAGACAGCTCAGCAGTCCCGAGTGCATACTGCTCTTGCACAGGGCCTGGGGTCATTTTCCAACACCCACAAGCTAACACTCATCTGTAACTCCAGTTCCAGGGGATCTGATCCCCTCTTCTGCAGGCACTTGCAAACACATGAGCACAAACTCACTGAATACAAACTCACATACACACACACACACACACACACACGCACACACACACGCGCACACACACACACCACATGTGTGTGCATGCACACACAATTTAAAAATTTTCAAGTAGAGGGGCTGGAGAGATAGCCTAGCGGTTAAGAGCACCGACTGCTCTTACAGAGGACCTGAGTTCGATCCCCAGCACCCACATGGCAGCTAAGAACCGTCTGTAACTCCAATTCCAGGAGAACTCCAGTTCCAGGGAATGCGAGACCCTCTTCTGACCTCTGCAGCATTGCACGACACAGATGCACAAACCTGCATGCAGACAGTACATTCATACACATACAAAAAAATAAAATAAAATTTAAAAAAATCTAAAGCAAAACCTCTAAAAATAAAATAAAATAAATAAAAAATTTCAAGTAGAACTTTGAATTTATATGGAAAGATAGGGATTAAGGAATAGACACCGCTCATTAAAAGGAGAACTGGCTATTGCATAGCAATTTTAATCCTCACATATTAAGGAAATAATTCTATGTGAGTTAAGGGCCAAGTATTATAATATTAGGAGTGAGAGAGATGGCTCAGTGGTTAAGAGCACTGGCAAGCCAGGCGTGGTGGCACATGCCTTTAATCCCAGCACTTGGGAGGCAGAGGCAGGTGGATCTTTGTGAGTTCAAGGCCAGCCTGGTCTACAGAGTGAGTTCCAGGACAGCTGGGGCTACAGCGAGACCCTGTCTCGAAAAGAGAAAAAAAAATGTACTGGCTGCTCTTGCAGAGGACCAGGGTTCAGTTCCAGCACCCATATGGTAGCTAACAACTATCCATAGTTACAGTTCCAGGGGATCCAACACTCTTTCTGCCCTCTTTGGGCATTACATATATGAATAAAATTTCCCAGAAAAATCCTGCATCTTGGACTGAACTTCCTGCAAAGCTGAACAACTCATTAGCACTTCAATGGCTATGGAGAGTTTGGAATGTTGCAGATTCAGAGTCTAGTTACAATTTATCTTGGGCCCTGTTCCGCCCTTAAATAGCCATTCCCTGGCCACCTCTGTTTCTGACCTAGCATCCCTTGACTAACAGATAAAAC
>VZQC01015183.1:1290084-1325084 GCA_009823505.1 Rhizomys pruinosus
CCTCTCTTCTTGCAGGTATCCCAGTTTACAGGCAAGAAGCCTTTACCTTTTGTGGGGGCTTGGATCCCCTGGCCAACATCTCCTTGGTAGAATAATCCATTGCTGATATCAGAGCTCTCCTGTATTAATATATTTTGCTTAAGTGCATAGCTTAAGGAGACTTTAGTATTCTATTTGGATCTGAATAGAGAATAATTCTTTTCACAGTTCCTATGTCTATTAGTCAATTAAAGAAGGCAGTTTTACCAGTTTTATAAGAGATTACCTCTATAACAGTTGGCTCCAGTTTACAGTTAGAGAACAACCTCATCATCATCATATTTCACCTTGTTCTATTGGGGGGGGGTAAAAAAAGTCTCTCGTTATTAAACCTTGCAGCACCTAAAAGGTAAGTTTCATTAGGACTCATTATAAATAGTTGTTACAAGTAGGATCCACTGAGGGGTTTGATGTCTGTAGCAATCTGAGGCTTTTCTTCCTTTCAATGCTCAGACGGGCCAACCTTTCTGCTGTCACTTCCTGGTACATCCTACACAATGCAAAGCAAACGTCTTTTCTTTCTCAGCCGTTAAGTTGGTGACGTTTTGACCCGTGGGAACATACAAATCTTTTCCCGTAGTTAGTTTTAAGATTTGAATTGCAAAGTTTTTGACAAAAAGGTTTCATATATAGCTGTATCCCCCCTTTTTATTTTAGGTTTTTGTTTTTTGACCCATGAGTCTCAGAAAGGCATTTGTAACATACAGGCAAAACATTCTTGCACATTTTTAAATTTTTAAATAAAAACCATAACTTTAAAAGTTAGGGTAAAATGTGGGAGATGGATATTTCTTTTTTTTTTTATTTTTATTTATTTATTTTATGTGTATGAATGTACTGTCTGCATGCAGGTTTGTGCACCCGTGACGTGTAATGCCGTGGAGGTCAGAAGAGAGCATCGGATTCCCCTGGAACTGGAGTTCTCCTGGAATTGGAGTTACAGACGGTTCTCAGCCACCATGTGGGTGCTGGGGATAGAACCCGGGTCCTCTGCAAGAGCAGTTGGCGCTCTTAACCACTAGGCCATCTCTCCAGCCCCGAGATGGATATTTCTTAATAGGAAAGGTTTGAGAAAGACTCAGAATTCTTAATTATAAAATGAAATATCCATCACAATAAAGCTTGAAATTTATTAAGTTAGAGATGAGCCAGAAGATAGTTGACACATTTAGCCTGACAAACGATCAATGTGGGAACAGAAGTAAGTGACATGTCGCTCAATGTCAGAGTGTTTGACTGACAGTCACGAGCCCCAGCACTGCCAAGAAATACATAAAATGCACTAAAAATTAACACATTTCACAGAAGAAATGTGCGATAAACACAAAGTAATTCTTAGTCCTAATGATCAGGAAGTGCAAAATAAGACCCTGTTAAATACCACTCTGTGCTGTTGATAGACTAAAGGTTGGAAAGTGCATAGGTCCAGGGGCTTTCTGGGGAGCTGGAGGGATGGCTCAGGTTGAGCCACTTAGTCAGCACTGGTAGGACTGTGCCTGGCCATAGGTGTAGAGGAAGCAGGCCGGTGTTCTCTAGGATTTTTGGACATCTCTATGGCCTGTCACCAGCACTTCTTAGGTATCTCCTTTAGACTATTACATGCAGACACATGTATTTACACAGAAGACATACAGCAGGAAACCACTCAAGTGCCCTTCTACAGAAAAGGGACAGTTGCAGTGTGGGAGATTCAGGCAGTGTCCTTTATTTGTACAGCCAGGAAAATGAATGAAATAGAAATGCACATGGCTGCATGGGTGGATGTTAGAAATGCTGGGACCAGTACAAGCCCCAGGCCCCAGAACTGCTTGCAGCATGCCTTTTTTTAATGCTCAGGGGAGTAAACGAACATTACAGTGTGGAAGGAAATGCCTGTGCTTACAGAAGCAACTGTATTTGAAAAGAGCTGTAGGACACTGCAGGCAGATCTGGAATGGCAGGAGGGTGGGCAGTGACAGGCAGAGAGGACACTTTCCTGCTCCCCTGGGTAGAGCCTGGGATTGTCACCAGTTATGCTTTCTGACTTAAATATTTCATATAATTAAATACTTGCCATAGAATTTCACAAGGTGCACATTTATATGCTCTATATACCTGTATAATCATATAAATAGGTACTTTCATGTGTTGGATATTGGCATTAAAGAAAGATAGTCCCAGCACCTGGGAGGCAAAGGCAGCCAGATCCCTGTGAGGTCAAGGTCAGCCTAGTCTACATAGTGAGTTCCAAGCCCACTGGTGCTACAGAGAGACCCTGTCTCAAAAAAAAAAAAAAAAAGAAAGGGAGTCTGAAGGATCAAGGGACACAGGAGGACAGAACCAAGGTAGCTTCGGATTTCTCTGGAATGACCTTCCACAGCAGTGGGTAAATGTGCTGGGCTCTTTGAATAAAGACTTGGTTGTGATTTTTATATTCAGCCAGAGGGTCAGGCATGAATCAGAAGGAGCACAAGATCTTCTAGGGCACCTATAACCAAATACTGTAGACTGGGGCACTGGAGCAATGGTAATTCATTTTCTGCCATTTATGGAGGCTAGAAGTCCAAAGTCATGGTCCTAGTGCGGTCATTCCTTCTGAGGTCTCTGCCCAGCTGCAGGCGGCCACCATCCCACTGCCCACAGTAGGTCTGCTGGGTCTCTTCTCTAAGTCCATGTAAAGACAAAAAAAAGTGCAGATTTTTAGGAGAGCACAATTCAGCCCATAACAGCAATCTGAATACTGTTCCCTCAGAAAAGTTAACAGAGTATAAGAAAGAGATAGTTAAGCCAGGTGTGCTGTCACACACTTTTAATCCCAGCACTCAGGAGGCAGGGGAAGACAAAGGAAGGCAAGGGAAGGGAAGGCAAGGGAAGATGGGAAGGGAAGGCAAGGGAAGATGGGAAGGGAAGGAAGATGGGAAGGGAAGGCAAGGGAAGATGGGAAGGGAAGGGAAGGCAAGGGAAGATGGGAAGCGAAGGAAGATGGGAAGGGAAGGGAAGTCAAGGGAAGATGGGAAGGGAAGGCAAGGGAAGATGGGAAGGGAAGGGAAGGCAAGGGAAGATGGGAAGGGAAGGAAGATGGGAAGGGAAGGGAAGGTCTCCCCCTTCTTTATTATTTTAGTATTTGTTTTTGTTCCCCCTCCGGGGAGCTTTCCTCAGGTCTTTACTGTCCCCCCTCCCGGGGGGCCTTATTGGGCCAGCTCTTATTGGGCCAGCTCGGCGGGTTCTGGATTCACGCCGAGCCTGTGGATTGTCCCCTTTCCCGGGGAGCCTTCCTTATTGTCCCCATTCCAGGGAGCCTTCCTTATTGTCCCCATTTCCGGGGAGCCTTCCTTATTGTCCCTATTTCCGGGGAGCCTTCCTTATTGTCCCCATTTCCGGGGAGCCTTCCTTATTGTCCCCACTTCCGGGGAGCCTTCCTTATTGTCCCCATTTCCGGGGAGCCTTCCTCTTTTTCGGGCCCCTTCTCCCTTTTCCGGGCTTTACTGTTCCCCCTTTACCGGGATTTAACTGTTCCCCCTTTACCGGGCTTTAACTGTTCCCCCTTTACCGGGCTTTAACTGTTCCTCCTTTACCGGGCTTTAACTGTTCCTCCTTTACCGGGCTTTAACTGTTCCCCCTTTACTGGGCTTGCTTTAACTGTTCCTCCTTTACCGGGCTTTAACTGTTCCTCCTTTACCGGGCTTTCCTCCTTTACCGGGCTTTAACTGTTCCCCCTTTACCGGGCTTTAACTGTTCCCCCTTTACCGGGCTTTAACTGTCCCTCCGAGACACACCAGCGTCTCCGGTAACCCTTCAAAGTTTGCCCAAGTGTCCCGGACTCCCAGCGCACGGCAGTGCCCCAGTTCCCAGTTCAGCTTTTGTCACGAGAAAGCCCAAACCGCCACTTTGGCGGGGCTGCTCCGTCTCCTCGCCTGCAGGCTGCTGGCCGCCAACGTCATCTCCTGCGCGCCCCGCGCTTCCTTCGCATCTCCTGCGCTCCCCGCGCTTCCTTCGCATCTCCTGCGCCCCCCGCGCTTCCCTCGCCAAGCCTCAGTTGAACGGCTGGTTTTTCTCTCTGGGTCTGTCCGATCGGTGCCCGGGCCAGCTCGGCGGGTTCTTTCTGGCTACGCTGAGCCTGTGGCACCGAGGCCCTTCCAAGTGCCTGCTCACAGTCTCTGCTAGCCGAGCCTTGTTGAAGCCTGGTCTGAAGTCTCAAATATCTTTGTTGGAGTCTCTGCAGCTCTGTCAGCTTTGTTGAAGTTTTTGTGTTCTCAAAGTCTCAAATGTTTCTCAAAGTCTCAAATGTTTGCATAATTAAGTCTCACTCAAATGTACAGGTACCTTACGCTGCAGTTGTTATCCAGCTTGAGCCTTTTTTGCGAGATGTTTTTCTGCACTTGCTCAAGGCCCCTCGCGGCTGTCTTCCTTGATGCTGAAGCCATTCATCGCCGCCTCGCCCGGCCCGCGGCCCCAGCACATTCAGAGCCCGAGGCCGCGCATAAGACTTGGCTAAAGTTCCAGGGGCTCTGGGCTGAGCGTGGCCGTCGCTCCGCCTCCCCGTACGGGCCACCACTTGTATGAAACACTTGCACACTTGTAGGAAACACTTGTATAAAGCCGCAGCAACAAAGCACCTCTCGCTCGTTCTTCTCAAAGCAGTTTATTATTCAGGCAGGCAGGTCTTGTCAGAACGGTTTATTCAGGCACATCTTTTCTCCTTCTCCAAGCTTCTCCCTCTAAGCCTCAGGTCTTTCCCTCTAAGCCTTCTTCCTTCTCCAAGCCTTCTCCTTCCTCAGGCAAACAAGCTTCTCCCCTAAGACTACAAAGGAGAGAGAGTCCCTCTATCTAGAAAGTCCCTCTATTTATCCACCTTCCCAGCCCAGGTTGCGTGGCCTTAGTCTATTGGTATCATCTGGTCTGATCTTGTATACAGGGTGCACCTGCACAGCTCAAACGGTGAGCGTGGCTTTACTTTGAGGTAGGAGGGAATCAGGTGTTGATCATAAGACTCAAGTGTTAGTCATAAAACTTTGCTAAAGTCTCGGGTGCCTTCTTAGGACTGTCGCCACACCCGCTCCCCACAGGAAGGGAAGGGAAGATGGGAAGGGAAGGGACGATGGGAAGGGAAGGCAAGGGAAGGGAAGGGAAGGGAAGGAAGATGGGAAGGGAAGGGAAGGGAAGGGAAGATGGGAAGGGAAGGAAGGTGGGAAGGGAAGGGAAGGCAAGGGAAGATGGAAAGGGAAGGGAAGATGGGAAGGGAAGGGAAGGCAAGGGAAGGCAGGCAAGGGGGAGGGGAAGGAAGGAAGGAAGGAAGGTTGGTTGGTTGTTTCTTGAAGGAACTATTGGAAGATAAGCTGCACCCTGCCAGGAGAGTTCTGGGGAGCCAGGGTCAAGTAGTGGCAATGATCACCAAGGAACCAATACACAGCAGCAAGGACCGCAAGATGATCACAAGAACATGGATCTCAGCCCAGATAGTGCCGTGTATAACTCTGAATTCACCAAGAGGTTGGAGGGAGGCAGGGCAGCTGTTCTTCCCGGTGCCTCCTCTGTGATGGCTGGGGTCAGGAGATGTCAGCCAAAAGTGAGCGAAAAACAGAAAATCCAGAATTGACCCAAGTCCAAAGCCAGACCTATAGTAAGTGTTAGGGCTCTGCATATTGTAAAGGTGGCAGTTCACCACGGAAGAGGTGAGTTTTTCTTTAAACACTGTTGAGGCAACTTGGTAGGCATCTGGAAAAATACTAAGCCGGAGTTATATTTATGTATATATTATTTTAAATATGTAAGATAGTTTTTACTTTATACCAGGTTAAATTTTGAATGGATGAAAGATTTAAAAGTGAAAATGGGGGTTGCAGAGATGGCTCAGCAGTTAAGAGCACCAACTGCTCTTGCAGAGGACCGGGGTTCGATTCCCAGCACCGCATGGCACTAAGAACTGTCTTTAAGCCGAGTGTGGTGGCACAGGCCTTTAATCCTAGCACTTGGGAGGCAGAGGCAGCCGGATCTCTGTGAGTTCAAGGTCTCTGGTCTACAGAGTGAGTTCCAGGCCAGCTGGGGCTACAGGGAGACCCTGTCTCAAAAAAAAAAAAAAAAGTGAAAATGAGCTTGTGAAATTACTGAAGAAAAAGTCAATACAGTTTCTTAGCAATCTTGGAATAAAGAAGACCATCCTAACTCCATGGGAAATACAGATGTCACTATACATAAAATAATTATCCAAATTCTATAGAAATTGGAACCTGCATCATACAAAGAAAGCACTGAGTCCAAAACAGACTTTGTCCAAGGAGACAGCCTGCACAGCCTCTGCACACAGAACTTTCCAGTACACATGACACATGCCTCAGACAAAGTGACAAGAGCATGAGGACACATGGCACGAAGGAAAGGAGTGCAAAAGACCATCAGAATGGAAAGCTGTGTGCTCTGCTCACAGTGCTCGCCTCGTAGCCACAGAGGTCCCTAGGAAATGGAGCATTCGTATGCTTCTGGCAGAGTGTTGTAGCTGGTGGAGCGCAATATGGCTATATTTGTCAACTGAAGTGAATGTGCATGCATCCCTTTACATAGCATGTCCGCTTCCGGAAGCGTATCCTACACACACACTCACAAGTGTACGCTTACACCTGTGCAGTTTCCTGTATCCCACTGTAATGGGGAAAATTGGGGAGAGGTGAATGATGTACGTGAATGGTGGCACGGCCAGACCGAAATACTATACAGCCGTTAACAAAGTAACGAGGACACTCCATATGCCACTGAGGAAAGAGCAAAGTCTGATTCATGCGAATAACTTTACTTCACTTTACAAAAAGATGATAGTATGATTCTCTGTTAATACTTGCTTATATAAAGCTTAAAGAAATCCTGGAAGGGTAGGTAAGAAACTAAAAGTAGTGTTTCTTGTGTACGGTAGAGAGGAGGTTAGAAAGGGGGCTTTCATTTGTAACTTTATGTGGAATTTCAGTGGATCTGAGCGTGGACACAGTCATTGTGCTGTGTAGCACCGCAGTGCCCTGGGCCTGCCTGGATCACGCCATTGCATGATAGTAGAAGCAAGCTCATGGGTTGTTCTAAGGATTCCTGAGAACACCGAGTGTGCGGCGCCGCCAGCACTCAGCACACTCTAGCTGCACATCCTCAGTGTGCTGTTGAGACCTGCCAGCCTTAGCTTGCCTTCCTTTGTAGAACCAGACATCCTGGGTCCTCTCCAGCATGGCGGCCCTCTACTGGAGAGTGAAAGGCCAAGGGAAGAAGGCCATTGACTGCCTGCGTCAGGCCCTGCACTATGCTCCACACCAGATGAAGGTGAGGGCCGGGAGGGAGGGAGGGAGGCAGGGAGGGAGGGAGGCTGGGAGGGAGGCAGGCAGCACTGTTGCCCAGCAGTTCGTGCTGAGGTTACAGCTAGCTTCCTCATGCTCAGCCAGTCTCGAAGTGGCTTACTGAGGGGTCGGGGCAGGAGAGTGGGTGTCCCGGCCTATGCCACAGCTGGGAGCTGGCCTTCCAGGGCACCCCCCCCCCCGAAAGCTGGAGCAAGAAGGAAGGCTTGGATCGTGCCATGACGGTGGCTACAGCACTGAACTCCTCCTAGGTACTGAGCCACCCATTACACACCGATGCTCAGTGTAACCAGGCTCCTCAGGCTGCCAGTCTTTCTGAGCTTAGTTTCTTCCCACAGTCCAGGAGCAGGGGTGGGTTCCTAACCTCGTCTCTTGAACTTGAACACAGAGACAGAAGCAGATTCCTTGTCTGTGTTGACAAATTCCTGGCCCTCCTCTAATGAACACACAGAAAACCTGGGGCAACACTCTTTCCAAAGAGTGCTATTGTATAAGTTTGCCAGCTCCTGTAGGAGATAGACTAGACTTCACACAAAACACGGCAGTTCTACCTCAGCTTAGCTCTGGCTGTGGCTGTGGCTGTGGCCGTGGCCATGGCTGTGGCCATGGCTGTGGACTGACTTACTAGCAATATGCACTGACACAGGAGCTCGTAGAAGAGTGAGCAGCCCAGCAGAGTGCCTACTTCAGTTGGTTGTTTTATTTGGTTTTGGAGGGCAGAAGATGGAGCTCACTAGAAGAGCATTTGTCTAGCATGTGCAAGGCCCTGGGTTGAACCCAGAGAGACCCGTAGCAAACAGCACTTGGCCCTGTGTGCTTTCCTACAGTGCTTTGTCACCTGCCAGGGAGCACTGGCTGCAGTCTTCATGACTGGAAGTCAGGATGAAAGCTTGAGGCCCGTCTCTCATTCTCCTTCCTCCCCAGGACGTGCCCCTCATCAGCCTGGCCAACATCCTGCACAATGCCAAGCTCTGGAACGATGCTGTCATCGTTGCCACCATGGCTGTGGAGATTGCACCACACTTTGCTGTGAACCATTTCACACTGGGCAACGTCTACGTGGCGATGGTGAGGGGGCTGTGAGCTGCTGTACCAGCTCTGCTGTGACTGGGGCACCTCTTTGTTTGAAAATGTCACCGTCCTCCAGTTTCCCATAAGGTTTATGTCTAAAATTACCAGCTCCACCACTGTCTTCTCTAGAGACAAGACTCTTTGTCTCCCTGATAGATAGTTAATAAATGACGAGATCCCATTCGTTTCGCAGGTACCATTTACAAACAGAAGGGTAAGTCCGCCATCCAGACTCCACCTAGTGCAGCATAAGGTCTGATTTCAGAAGTTCTCATGCGTGTGCCTGTGCGTGCCTCATGTTGCTGATGATCTGACCCAGGGTGCTTCCCGTTTGATAGGCACACGCTCTACATCCCAACCCCTGATTTCAGAATTTAAAACCCCACGGATCCCTGGAAAGCCTGTAACCAAACGTAACCTGACATCAGGCCAGATGCCATTATCTGAAGTGTGGGGGCTGTTCCCGCGCTGTTCACCAACAGCTGATGGATGAGCAGCCCTGGGCTTGAAGCCGTGTGTGTCACCCTTGCCTTCCCCCAGCAGGAGGCAGGCTGTGGCACTTGGTTTGACCTCCTATTTGAAAGAATTACTATGAGTAAAAGATTAATGTCTGCGACGTAGCAGTCATATCTGAACCTTAGTGTCATTTTAAATGCCAGGAAGATTATAGTCTTGAAATTTTCCAGTTGTGACTGAGATGCCTGTGCTTACCTCCCTCCCAGCAGTGCACAGCGAGCACTGGCCAGGCCACACCCAGAGGCTTCTTGGAGGGCTAAACGAAGTGTCCTGGGTGGCCTGGCACATCTCAGGGCTTGGGGTGGCAGCACTTGGGACTGCCGTCGCTAGTACTCACGGCTGACCAGGCCAGTCCTCCCAGCCCTGCTTCCTCCATGGGCCAGCCTAGCTTGCTTCCTGCCATCGCGCCTCCTCCCCCACCTCGCAGCTCTGCAGACTGGAGTTGTAGAAACACTTGGGTGGTCACAGGTCATCACAGACATTCAGTCAGGTGGTGTCAGTGCCCTCACGCCTGTTCCTTGCCCCTCACACCTGTTCCTTGCCCCTCACAGGAAGAGTTTGAAAAGGCCCTGGTGTGGTACGAGTCAACGCTGAAACTGCAGCCAGAGTTCGTCCCAGCCAAGAACCGGATCCAGACCATCCAGTGCCACCTGATGCTGAAGAAGGCCCGGCGTTCTCCCTAGCGCTCCCCTCACCCACACTTCCACTCACTGGCCAGTCAGAGCAGGACCCGGGCACTGGAGGATGGGCTCAGATGGTGTATGTGGCAACTACCGAGGAAGGCGGAGCAGGACTTTGCCTTTTGTGGGAATTGGTTTGGCTTGGTTTTTAAGGTCCCCCTCCCCCAACCACCCTCAGAAAGGGCAGCTTCAGAAACACAAATTTCTTATAAGGAAATGCAGCTTAAAGATACCATGTAAATACTGAGCTGGGATCCGCAGAGCTCTGTTCTGCCTTCCAAACGTCCACGACTCTAAGGCTCCTCCATGGTCCAGCCAGCCTCTTCCCCGAGGAGGCCAGCACTGCCCATTCTCTGCTTCCTGTGTAATCTCTCTTGTCCCTGGGGCCAGGCAGTGAGAAGCAGGGCAGCCCACTCTGCACCTGCTCGGCTCCGGCCCCAGTCCCATCCATTCCACGCTGCTGTGTTTCAAGCTCAGAGGTAGTTTGCAGGGGAGGAGGGGGAATGATTTTACAAACAAAATATTTACAACAGCAGAAACTTAGGTGCACCTGCCCTTTGTAAGTTATTTATGTTGGGGAGGGAGGGGGGCTGCGCAGGGGTCAGCCATGTGCAACATCATATCATTTGTACTTTAATTACAGATCACAGGGAAACCAATACGTCGCAATCCTATATAACAGGTTTATATATAGAGAATATATTTGAAGCCCTGACAGACAGAGTCCGTGTGTTACTAATTCTTTGTTCGCTGTGTTCCCGTCTTGGAATAGGCGTGACTGTCAGCTCCCTCTCTGAAGCCAGCACACCAGCTCCTCGGAGAGCCAGGAGGGTTGGGTGTCCCATACAATGCCTTTACCTTTGTCCCAGAAGAATCAGAAACTCCAATATTTTGGAATCTTTAAGGGCACATACCGAGAACAAAAATAAAAGTTGTCTATGAACAAAATCTGCAGTGCATTCTCTCTAGAAAAAGACTAATTATTCTTCTGCCTACAAATGCCCAAGTTCTGCCTTGTCTTTATCCTCCTGCACACAGCAGCAAGGTGAAGGACAGCACATCCGTCACCAGGGTTTATGGTGAATGAGCGTAGTAGCATTATCCATTTGACCAGAAAGATGGATCTTCAGCAGAGGTTCAAAGCTCGCTGTGCAACTGACCTTCCCAGCAGGAAGGAGAGCTGGAGCCACAGAGTCCGGATCTGTCAGGTGCATACTGAGCCTCGGTCCATCCCAGGACAGCTGTGCTGGGTCCAAGTAGGCCATCCCTGTGGAATGGTCCCACCAGGACCACATTCTGTAGACTTTGCCATGGCACCATCAGGTCAGCCCAAATGCCAGCTCACTGCAGCCAGAATCCAGCTAATTCCATTTTGACCAGATGTATTTGGAAAACAGCAAGCTCATTTGCTACTGGATGCAGTACACCTGTATTCACAAGGCTCCTTAAAATTATCTGTCTAAGGGGGCTGGAGAGATGGCCTAGCGGTTGAGAGTGCCGACTGCTCTTGCAGAGGACCAGGGTTCGATCCCCAGCATCCACATGGTGGTTGAAAACCGTCAGTAATTCCAATTCCAGGAGAACTCCAGTTCCAGGGGAATCCGACGCAATCTTCTCACCTCCGCATTGCATGACATGGGTGCACAAACCTGCATGTAGACATTACATTGTACACATAAAAAAAATTTTAAATTATCTTTCTAAGCAGGTTGCCCGTCTCCCCACCTTACCAGTTGGACACTTAGTTTTTCAAGAAATCTTCAACAATTACCTGCTGACTTATTTTTATTTATTTTATTGTATTTATTGTATGCAACATACAATGAGTTTCACTCTGGAGTACAATTCTATGACAGTTCTGTAGCCACCACAACAATCAAGCTATAAAAGTCTTGGCGCACGCCTTTAATCCTAGCACTTGGGAGGCAGAGGCAGGCGGATCTTTGTGAGTTCAAGGCCAGCCTGGTCTACAATGTGAGTTCCAGGACAGCTGGAGCTACAGGGAGACCCTGTCTCGAAAAAAATAAAAAGTCTTCTATCATGGGCTGGGGGCCTGACTCCACGGCTCAGTGCCTGACTGGCACATATGAGTTTGATCCCTAGCACCACACACACACACACACACACACACACACACACACAAATGTTCTCCCATGATCTTTGAAGTCAAACACCCTCAGCTCTCAAACCTTGGCAGCCTGCCCTTCTCTCTGACCCGACAGTTGTTCTTTTCCAGAGCGTCATTTAAATAGAATTACAGTGCTTACCTCTGAGACTAGCTTTTTTCACTACCCGGATTTCCAGGTCCTCACAGTTGTCTTTTGTGTGCTCATTTCTGCCTGGTTGTCTGAGGCACTTTCACCAGGTCCCTATGGACCTCACAGGTCCTCACGCTATACTGAAATGAGCAAATTCTCTGTCTCCAGCCAGGTGCTTAGCTCTGCCCCATCAATGTCTAGCTCCAACATTCTTGGAACAGTCAGGCCTGGAACAAGATAGTTTAAAAAAAAAAAAAAAAAAACAGTTCCTAAACTACTGAATCAGTGGTGAACAGACCCAACAGTAAAGTACTGTAGAAAACGATGGTGATGTCAGGGAAAGGCACTGGGAACAATGTACAGGAGCTACAAGAAGGAGGGGAAGACTCAACGAGAACCCCAGCAGGTAGGAAAGCTGCTCTCCATCCGCACGGCTGCCCCACAGCTGACCCTCAGCTCCTCACCCAGGTAAAGCATTTGGTGTAAGGACAGGCACACACTAAGCTATCAAGAAACATTAGCTCTTTGGGGCTAGAGAAATAGCTCGGTGGTTCAGAACACTGGCTGCTCTTGCAGAAGACCCGGGTTCAGTTCCCAGCACCCACATGGCGTCTGACGGCCATCTCTACCTCCAGTTCCAGGGGGTCTGATGCCACCTCCCTACCTCTGCAGGTATTGCACAACACGGTGCATTTACACATATGCAGGCAATACACACATAAAAATAATAAAATGTTTTTTTCAAAAAGAAACATTAGTTCTTACCAGCATGAGCTTTTCCCCAGTTTTACACTTAAATTATCTTTTCCTTTCTTCTAAGAGTTTTATTCCATTCCTGAACACTGATTCAGGGACTCCAAGCTTAGGAGACAGGACACTTGCTCCAAAAGAGCATCTAGTAGAAACTCTTGGGAAATGTTCATGATTATCACTTTGATAATTTCTTCTATTTGATTTTCCTATTCACTAACCCATTCTTCAGCTGTATCTAGTCTGTCATTTAACCTCTCTGCTCTGATTCTTATTTGGAACCATTTTTTGCACTGGTAAGATTTCCGCCTGGTCCGCTGCACTATAGCCAACATTATCAGGCCTCGTCCCCCCTTGCTGTATGGGCTCTAGTCTTTTTAACTTTTTGAACAGTTTCACCTTCCCTACTTTTCAAACTGTTCTGCTTCTTGTTTATTAGGCATGAATTCTTCTGATTCCGGAATGTTTTATAATATCTAAATCCCTGAAAGAAAAGAAAAAGAAATCTGTCCACTGTGGCTCCCTCCCTATCTCACTGCCCAGACACGCTGACCTGGCTGTGCCCTAAAACTCGGAGTTCTGCTCAGGCTATTCCTTGGCCTGAAATAGTCTTCCCCCAAATAACCGCTTGGCTCCCCTTCACCACCTTCTCTGTGAGCCTTTCAGATAATGTATATAATTTACTGTAAGTATCTGGCACATGTGACTGTGGGCATTTAGAAGTCTCATGATCTGCTGAGACCTAGAAAGTTGGTGGCAAGCTGGTAAGCTGCAGGGCCACTGAGGTGTGGACTCAAAGCAAGCCTGGAGCTGGGTGTAGTGGTGCCCACCTTTAATCTTGGCACTCAGAAGGCAGAGGCAGGGGGAATCTGTGAGATAGAGTCCAGCCAGGTCTATATGGTGAGTTCTAGGCCAACTGGAGCTATAGGAAGACCCTGTCTCAAAACCAAAAAACCCGCAAGCTTGAAAGCCTTTGAATTGAGCACTACGGGCAGGAAGGCCACTGTTCCAGCTCACTCAGGCAGATAAGTCAACCTCCGTCTATGTCGCTGTTCTGTTCAGGCCCTTCTCAGATTAGATGAGGCCCACCCTGTGGAGGAGAACACTGCTGTGCTCTCACCCCATTCATAAGAAATATCCTCAAGGACAAATCCAGGAAAAACTAACTCATGCCATCTGGGAGCCCTGGACCCTTGTGATAGATTCCTAGGAAGGGAATCTCAATGAAGAATTGTCTCCCATAGGTTGGCCGGCGGGCTGTGACAGATTTTCTTAACTGAGTCTACTGAGGTTGGGAAGACACACCATGAATGTGGGCCGCACCGTCTCGTGGGCTGGGCCTGAGCTGAATGAAAAGGAGAGAGCTGCGTACTAGCACCCACGAATCAATGGACTGTTCTCTGCTCGTGACTGCGTGTGATGTGGGCAGCTGCTTCAGGTTCCCTGCTGGCCTGACCTCCCCTGGGTACTGGACTGGGAGCCGGACCTGTCAGCCGGAGAAGCCCTTTCTCCCCCAGGTTGCTTTTGTCAGGGAATTTCATCATGGCTGCAGGAAACAAACTAAGTCCTAGTCAAGTTCCCAGAATCATCCATCATCAGCTGAACCTGTACGGAAACCAAAATCCACTCAGCATGTGCTGACCTTATAAAAACGGCTGCCAAGGGCTGGGGGCTTGTCAACTAAGCTCCCTCCAAGAGTTCAAAGACTGAGTCTAGCGCCAGCCTCGGCAGCCATTCTGATTACAGCCAGTTGCACGGAGTGACTTCGGTGGAGGGAGGCTGAGGGGTCAGTGCTCTGCCCGTTGCTCTCCAGACCTGCAGGGGCAGCTGGGCAGGAGGCTCGGGATCTGAGAACCGCACTTCGGGCACAGTGGTGCTCACTGTCCGGGAGTGCTTAGACAGGCCTGCACACAGAGGTGTTCACTGCAGCTAGACAGCTAGAGGCAGAAGTGCAAGAGGAAGTGGACCTAGCCCCTAAGCCTTCGCTGTCCGGAACGGTGCCCACTAACCACATCTGCCTCCTGCCATTTGCGCTTGAATTCACTGATGAGGAATGAATGGCTCACCATCCTCTTCCTCTGCTGCACTGGCCACATCGCAAGGGCTCAGGGGTCACAGTGGCTAACGTACGGGACAAGAATTTGGAATCAGAAAGTTACACAGGTGAGACAATGTGTCCCCATACCATCCCCTAATGCACCCTACCACACACCCACACACCCACACACCAAGCAGAGCTGGAACAGACCCAGCCTGACAAATGCCCAACACCGTACAACAGAGCCCTCAAAGCCGACCTCACCATGGCTCCTTGGGAAATACTCGCTGGTCCTAGACATTGGACAAAACATCAGGTTCAGGGCTCCAGAAGATTCTGACTGAAATGGAACGGACCCTATTCTTCTGGTAAGATAACACTTGGAGGTGTAACGAGAGCAGCAGCAGGCTCCCACAGCTCCCAAGGGACTCCGAATGTAGGGTTACCTCTCCTGCCCTTCATGTTGACCCACCAGACAGCAAGTGCTAGCCCAAAGGGGCCTGCTATGTGCCGTGCGGGCCTCCATCCCTGCCCCCAGCAAGGCAGGTGGTTGTGGAAGAAGACTCACACAGGCAGCCAGTACCTCAAAGTGTCCCCAGGATGAGGGGTTGGTGGGTAACCTTGTGTGAGATCACTCACATGCATGATGCATGCCTTTCTCCCAGAAACACACACACACACACACACACACACACACACACAACATGATTGGCTCTGGAGGCCCACTAGCCTCCATAGTGGAGGACATCATATCCCTGTCTTAGTCAATCCTTTTCCTTGCCTATGATTCTTCCATCATTTTCCAAATAAATGGCTTCCACAAATTCTTGATCTTCTTCTGGAGTAGCCCATGCCCACCCAAGGGACAAGCTGGAGAGGAAGAGGATGAGGGACAGTTCTAGAGGGAGAAGGCTAATCGAGTACAGTGCTGACAGAGGGAGGCGTGGGAGCTCCAGACAGAGCACTTTTACAGACAGCATAGGGAGAGCCACTGATTTCTTCAAGGCTCAGGATAATATGATTGCATTGATGACATGCACAGGACCATTCAGCAGGGTTGTGGAGAATGACCTGCAGGGGTGGACAGGGGAGCGGGGTTAAGGATGGCTCTAGGAGGCTGTTGCAGAAGTGCCCGTGAGAAAGAAAGGATGAAGGAGGTGGGCCCTTGTGCTGGGGTGGGCAGAAGATGCACAGGGAGAGGGCTGGTGGAGGACAGTTGCAGGACCTGTGCTCCTCAGCGGGGGGAGTGCCCAGGAGGCCCATCCCCAGGCTTCTGGCTTAGGAAAGTGTATGGGTGCCGAAAACACGGAAGTGGATTGGATTTGATGGTGGCCTTCAGCGCACTGCTTCTCAAACAGTAATCGCCAAGCCAACAGCACTCTGAGGACTTGTTAGAGATGCACTTTATCAGGCTCATCAGAATCAGGAACTCTGAGTGGGTCCACTACTCTGTTTTTTTGTTTTGTTTTGTTTTGTTTTTGGTGTTTTTGAGACAGGATCTCCCTGTAGCCCCAGCTAGCCTAGAACTAGCCCTGTAGGCCAGGCTAGCCTTGAACTCACAGAAATCCATCTGCCTCTGCCTCCCCAGTGCTGGGATTAAAGGTGTGCACCACCACACCCTGCTTAAAGATGGTTCTTAGCCACCATGTGGGTGCTGGGAATTGAACCTGGAGCCTCTGTGAGAGCAGTCGATGCTCTTAACCGCTGAGCCATCTCTCCAGCCCACTACTTTGTTTTTTTAAAAATTATTTTTATTGGGGCTGGAGAGATGGCCTAGCAGTTAAGAGTGCCGACTGCTCTTGCAGAGGACCCAGGTTCGATCCCCGGCACCCACATGGCGGCTGAGAACTGTCTTTATCTCCAGTTCCAGGGGAATCTGACACCCTCTTCTGACCTCCTCAGCATTGCATGACACGGGTGCACAAACCTACATGCAGACAGTACATTCATACACATACAAAAATAAATAAAATTTAAAAAATTATTTCTATTTTTATTTTATGTGTATGAGTGTGCATGCAACACCTGCCAGAGGCCAGAAGAGGGCATCAGATCTCCTGTAACTGGAGTTACAGATTATTGTTACCTACCATGTGGGTGCTGGAAAGGAACCCAGGCCCTCTGCAAGAGCAGTCAGTGCTTTCAACCACTGAGCCATCTCTCCAGCCACCTGTTCTGGGTTTTGATGAGTCCTCTCTCCCGTTGGGCAGTGGTGTGCTGGCTCTGCAGGGGAAGGCAGGGACGTGTAATGTTTGCCAACTTCAGTGGCCTAAATAACCCCACTGTGATCTATTTCATGCTACTATCCCAACATAGGGGCGGGAAGACATGTACACAACTGTCCCTGCCTACAGTGAACCTGCACGGATGATTCCAGCCCCACTGAGCACTGATTCTCAGCCGAGTGTGTCAGTTGATATAACAGGCATGGAAGCTGTGGGGCCTGAAGAGAAAATTGTGATGCAGCAAAAGTTTAGGAGCCCTTGATGCAAAAGTAAGCACCAGGCGAGTACCAGGAACAGTAGCATGAACTAGTCTTGTCTCCTGCCCACAAAGAGCTTGCAGTCAGATGGGGGGAAGACAAGCAAAGGATCAGGGTGGTACACGGAAAGAACTACACAAGGGGCCTGGAGACAGTTCCCACACACGCCTGAGAACCTGCGTGCCATCCCTAGAACCCATGTTAACAAGAGAAAAGAAAAAACGAAGGGGAAGAAAAGCTGGGCATGGTGGCATGCACTTACAGTCCAGCACTGGGGAGCTGGAGACAGCAGGAGCCCTTGGGGTTACCAGACAGCCAGCCTAGCCTACTTAGTGGGCTCTAGAATAGGGTAGAGGTCCTGTCTCACAAATCAAGGTGGACAGTGCCTAAGGAACAACTCCTGAGGTTGACCTCAGACCTCCCCACAAATGCTCCCCTCCCATACATGCACCTACACACATACACACACCCACATACACACAGAGACAAACAAACGAGATAATTAAGAAAACTGCTGTGGAGACACAAAGGAGGTGACCCTTGCCACTCTGTCAAAGAAACTTCCTGGAGGATGGCACAATGGGTTTTTAAACACAGGAAGAGGGCTGGGGAGATGGCACTTGCTGTGCAGGATGAGGGCCAGAGTTTGAATTCCAGCTAGCTGTAGGGTTGCACCTCCTGTAACGCCAGCACTGTGTGGGAAGGAATGAAGATATGAGTCAGCTTCGCATGACTATAATGAAGTACCCGAGGCCACTCTTTTATGAATATGAAAAGGTTTATTTAGACCATGGTTTGGGAGACTCAAAGTCAGGGCAATGCATGGAGATGTGCAGAAACTAAAGAGTCACCACAACCCAGAGTAGAGAAACGAGAACAGGCAGCCCTGGGCTCTCTCCTTTATAACAGTATTCTAGAAAGAGCTCTAGAATTCCATGATCCCAGTGCTTTTAGGAGGCTGAGGCAGGAGGATTGCCATGAGTTCAAGGCAAGCCTGGGTTACACAATGAGACACTGTCTCAAAACAAAAGCAAGCAAACAAAAAGGATTCTCTAGTGAACCATCAAGAGGAATGAGAGCAAAGCCCCCAGAAAAACTGCATCTTGGACTGAAGGTTCCACAAAGGCTGACCATTTATCTTGGGCCATCTTTAGCTCCCTAATAACCACTCCTTACCCACGTTTGTTTCTGACTTAACATCCTATGATTACCAAATAAAACCATTTGGAATGTATTGACTTAGGAGACCACTAGCTTCCACCAACAAAAAGACTGAGTGCCATCACACGTTATCGAGAACAAGAGAGCTGGGCTTTCTCTTCTGCTGTATCCGCCCACCTAATGCTTTACCAAAGTATTTGAAAACTCTTGATTTGTTCTGTTACTGCAGAAAGCAAACAAACAAAAAAAAAACCTGTTACCACATTGGAACATGGAATTTGGGGTAACTTGAACCCGTGTTCCTAGGCCATGATCACTCATATTGGCTTCAGAATAGGCTGTCCCTTATCCCTTTTGAGGTGAGAGTTGTGCTCTTACATCTACAGGTGTGGTTCGGCCTGGTCATTTCCACGGTGGGCCATGTAAAAAGCATGTGCAGGAAAGCACAGCACACAGACACGTGATAAGGTATGAATCCAAATACAAAATAGTGCTTTATTCAAATGAATGGCTCGTTATACAGGCAGTGTGACCTCACCCCCCAGGGTCCAATCCCAGACCTTTGCGTCCTCACATCCCAATCCGTGAGTGTAACCAGGGAGGGCCCATGACTCTCACTTGAGCCTCTGGGAGGTGCGGGCTGGAATGCTAGCCCAGGCATACCTATGCTCAGATTAGATTTGCCTACAACAGGAGTCAAGGAAACCCCTTCACCCACCCACCCCCAAACCTAAGGACTTCTGTCAAGGGTCAAAAGCCCTCTGGTAGGTCTTCTCACCCCTCCTCCCCCTCCCTCCCTTCCTTCCTCTCTCTCTTCCTTCCTTTTTCCTTTTCTTCCCTTCCTCTCTGCCTCCCTTCCTTTTCCCTCCTGCCCCTTTCCCTCCCTCTTTCCCTCCCCCCTCTCCCTCCCTTCTTTCTCCTGCCCTTCCTCCTCTTCCTCATTCTCTCTTTCCCTCCTTCCTCCCTTTTCTTCCTACCTTCTCTCCTTCCTAGTACCTCCCTCCCTTATTGTGGCAAAACATACATAACACAAAATCTGCCACCTTAACCACGCACATACAGTGCATCTGTGTCACTTTATGGCCTTCGGATACATTGATATTCCCTTCCCCTTCTGGGGGATGAAAGAAGACAAGAGCTCTGAATACGCCTGAGGGTGACACATACATGCCTTCTTAGGGAGGATAGAGTTTTTGGAAAAAGCTAACAGTCAGTCATTAAGACCCAAAGCTGGTGACTAAAGGGGGTGATGACACTGGGTCGTTCTGGGGACATAAATGAAATGTGCTTAGGAAGGAATGAGCCTGAGATTCTCTCAAAAATTTAAATCTATCCCTGAGGAAAGCCAAAAGGAGCCCTAGACAGAAGCAGACAAGACCTGGTGAGCACTCTGCCCCTCCCAACTGACTGTAGGGAGGGGATCTGTATCCACAGCATCAGGGGTGAACATTCTCCACTGCTTCCCTCAGCTGCGGCTCTTAAGTCTTTGAATCCTTTCAGAACTGATGACAGCACCGACTCTCTCTGCAGAAAAGCACAGAAGAGTCACAGTCTGCATATCATTTCAGGGAGTCCATGGGTCCCAAGTTGGAGACTGACTGGAATGTGCACGCAGTCCTGCTTTAAGCCACTAGAGGGCAGCAAGCAGAGGCATCTTGGTATCTGTTTTTGCCTGCACATACTCTATGGGCACAGCCCAAGGCAGGACCTACAGAGATAGATCGGTAAACAGTCCATGAACTTCTCCTGCAATCTTTCTTGCTCTCAGCTGTGTGGACAAGGTTGCTGGGCCAGTGACTGCCCTCGGCTCCTCTCAGCTCCTCACTACTGTCTGCCAGGTGTGCGCCTTTTTAGATCACTGCATTTCGACTCCAGCAAGAGGCAGAAAGGGACCTTAGGGTTCCGATTAGACACAAGCTAGGAATGACTTTGGAAGGACCAGGTCAGGGCAGCTCAGGCACCAGCTCTGGCTTGCTGTGTGCACATCCGAATTTCCTCTAAGCATCTGCCAAGAGCACAAGAATGGGATTTGGCTAGCCATGAGGCGTCAGGGCCACAAGAGGGAGCCACGAGTTCTAAAAGGACAGGATGTCTGGCTGTGAGCCTGTCTCCCGCCTTCATCCCCCCCCCCACTCCCAACGCCCACGCAGGCTTCCTAATCGTGATATTGGGTGCTAGTTATGGAGGTGGACAAAGCATGGGGTGCAAAGCTTGGGTGAGCCAACCGCTGGGCAGGTGTCCCCCCAGCTGCCTGCCTCCAAGCAGGTACCGCGGGTACACAGCTCTGGACACCTTTGGGAGCAGAGATCTACCTGGTCGCCTCTGAGCTTGCAGGCCTTTTTCAAGGAGCACCTCATCCTGTTTTAAGCATTTATTTTCTTTTGGGCAAAACCACCCAAAATCAAAAGGGAAATGGGCAGTCCAGACAGGCAGAGGACACATTTGTAACCACCCCTTCGCAGAGCAACCCATCATCAGACAGAGGGTTCTCCTTCCAGAGCACTGTTCCCAGGGAAGTTAATAAGCTATAGGAAGCCTTTAAGGAAGAAGGGGGATCACTGCTGACTGGTGTCTGAGCTGTTTATGGACAGCCACCTGGCACCGCCAAGGTTATAATGGGCCAGGGTCCTGAAGGGAGGCACAGGTGGAGCAGCGGACGTGGGTAAGGACTGTACACGGACCCAGTGCCCCCACCCCCATCTGTAGGTAGGGATGTGCCTCTGTTCAAAGCCGGGGTGCCATGGTAGTATTATTTCTGCTTTGCAGCTGAGGAAACTGGACCCCCAAGAGTTGAAATGACTTCCCCAGGGTTTTACAACTGGATCTGAAACTGGAATTTCTTGCTCCAGAATCATGCACTTTTAGAAGCCCCCAGAGCCTCTGAGAGGCATATCTGTCTGCTCTGAGGCTCAGAGATCAGAAAACACAGCCCTGTCCTATCTACCTGGGCACCACAGTTCAACCTGTGCTCTCAGCACCCACTCACACATCCTAGAGTTTTCAGGACTACCCCAAAGTTACATCCCACCAGCACCATGTCCCAGTTTCACCAGCCACTACCCCTGACCGGTTTTCAAAAGGCCTGGGAGCTGGGGAGGTGGACGGGCACCAAAGGCAGAACCCAGTCAGACCGTGTAGCAATGACTCTGGAGAACCGGCCAGGAGAGGCTCTCATCATCTTCTCAGAAAATGGACCCTGTATCCTTCCTTGGGGACCCACAGCTCTGAGAACAGCCCAAGCCCCCCAGTTCCCATCTCCTGCTCTGAAGATACCTCTTCCCAGACTCAGCCTTGAGGCCCAGGGAGAGGCTACACTCCGTTGCCAGGGCAACAGTTCCATTGTTCCCAGGCAGTTGTTGAGCTCTAAGCCCTCTCAGTTCCTGGACTAGGCTCTCCCTACCAGGCCTGAGCCAATGGAACTGGTTGGGGGCCCCCATTCTACTCAGAATGCAGAGGGAGGGGAGACAGTCTGGCTGGTCACCATGCCAACGTAGCAGTGCCCACATTCCTGAGAGGGAGGGGAAGGGCCGGGCAGGGTGGGGGAGGTTCAGCAGTCTAGGGAGCAAGCAGTGAGTCCCTTGGGTCACCCTGCCCAAAGGCCCCTGATGCTAGCCTGGCCACAAGCCTCAGGGCGAGGATGTTCCTAGCACTGGGTTGTTTTTTGTTGTTGTTTTGTTTGTTTTTCGCCCAGTTTACGGCATGTTTGCGTAGTTAAACAAAGCTTGGGGCTTACGACTGCTCTTAAAGGAACTAAATTTTCCACTAGGAGACGGGCCCACCCCTGGCTGAGGGTCCCCTGGGCACCCTTTCATCCTTTCACTCTTCTCTTCACTCTGTGTAATTTACAGAGGTGACTCAGGACCACCCAGTGAGTTCAACACTACCAAAACCACTTCCACCTGGGCGGGGGGGGGGGGGGGGGGGGGGGGGAAGCTTCAAACAGTAAATGGTCAAACAGTAAACTTCAAACAGTAAATGGTCCAGTGTCAGAGGAGGACTGAGAGTCTCAGGCCTGCCTGGCTCCAACCTCACCGCTCCGAGGCATAGAAAAGATCACACGTCCCCACCATCCACAGTGTCTTGACTCCTGCTGTGCACAATAAGAAGATTGATTATTGACAAAAAATGAAGCTGGCTCAAGGAAGTTAAGAGCAGGGCGACTTGCACTTTGTTATCGGAATGAATCATCGGATATGCAAGGCAACTACCCAGTGCTAAGGCAATAATGGTATGACAACTGTTTACTTATTCATGCATTCACTCATTCATTTATTCCCTCAGTAAATAAGTGCTAATGATTCCTGTGTGTCAGGCACCAACTCCCAGTGTTGGAGACATGATGAGGACAGTATAGATACCTGGTTCCATGTCTATTCCACTACAACAAGCAGTGAGTGCAGGAAACTGAGGCCTCAGGGTCAGAAGCCCCTGTGGCTAAACTAGATGTAAATCACTGACCAGCTGAGCTGAAAGTGATCCTGACGCTCAGTATTTGTATTTTGTGTTTAATGTCCCTTCATCCCTGTCTTTGTCATATCTCTACGCCTGTTATTTAACTTGTAATTTTGTTTACACTGGCTTACTAGGACCTAAAACATGTAAGATGGGGATGAAAGAGAAAGCTCATTTGGTGCGATGCATGTGGGAAGCCCCGAGTGTGGTGGTACACACCTGTAATCACAACGTGGGAGGTGGAGGCAGAAGGGTTAGAAGAGCAAGGCCTTCTCTGACTACAGAGCGAGTTCAAGGCCAACCTGAGTTACATGAGACGCTGTCTTTAAAAAAAAGTGTAAGATGGAGCTTCTGCATCAAGTATTTTATATCAAAACATGTTCATTATAAGCAATGTCAAGTTTGATAGCACTGGTCCTGACATCAGACTTTTAGTCTTACTTTTTTGATTGAAAGAGGAGATGAGCAGTTGTCGGTGGGATGTTGGACTCATACCACACCAAGTTGATTCTCCATCTTGACTCTAAAGGCTTGGAAGAGGGTTTAAAGACCAGGAACTATCCTTGGTAAGCCATTTAACATCGCTGTTAGACTGCCATGTCAGGGCCTCGAACTCCATCTCGAAAACACTCAGTAATGCCAACACTGAAAATGTCCTGGATCCTTTCCGTGGTCCTGTAGAAGAAAGGCCAGGGTCTCCATGCCGTTTCCACACGGTCCTCTCTGTGATCCTCTACTGATCCACTGTTAGAATCATGGTAGTCTGCTGTGGGCTGCACTGTCACATCCCACTCTCCACCTTACCCATTGCCTGCAGCTCAGCACTGCTGGGTCGCTCCCCCCCGCCCTTCCCCCACCCCACACTGCCCCCCCCCCGTTCCTCCGCTCAGTCAGCTGGTCTCCCCCACCAGAGGGGCGTCCCAAAGGCAGAGATTCCCCAGCCTTGCTTTGGGAGCTGCTCAGCAGGGCCTGAGCCACTGCAGTGACTCACTGGCCCCTTCCTGGATGCTGTTGGTTGGCTTTTGATGTTTTTCCCTTCTAAGCATGTCAGAAGAGAAAAAACAAACAGGAGAGCATGACACCCAGAGCGTGTAAGACCTGAGTGTGCAGATCCAGCCCACCACCCATCCACACGATGCACATTCATACTCACACTACACAGTGTACACACGCACACTCAGCTGGTCTCCCCCACCAGAGGGGCGTCCCAAAGGCAGAGATTCCCCAGCCTTGCTTTGGGAGCTGCTCAGCAGGGCCTGAGCCACTGCAGTGACTCACTGGCCCCTTCCTGGATGCTGTTGGTTGGCTTTTGATGTTTTTCCCTTCTAAGCATGTCAGAAGAGAAAAAACAAACAGGAGAGCATGACACCCAGAGCGTGTAAGACCTGAGTGTGCAGATCCAGCCCACCACCCATCCACACGATGCACATTCATACTCACACTACACAGTGTACACACGCACACGCATATACACACTGTACATCTACTAGTGCCTGACAGTCCACCATTAGTTCTTCAGATTCCTTACCTTGAAGTATTATTCCAGCTAAAGTAAAAAACAGTTTTAGGGCTGGAGAGATGGCCTAGCGTTTAGGAGCGCCAACTGCTCTTGCAGAGGACCCGGGTTCGATCCCCAGCACCCACATGGTGGCTGAGAACCGTCTTCGACTCCAGTCCCAGGGGAATCCAATGCCCTCTTCTGACCTCCGTGGCATTGCACAACACGGGTGCACAGACCTGGATGCAGACAGTACATTCATACACATACAAAATGGCTAATGTGAGTTTTTATTTAATTTATATGAAATGACCAAACCAGACAAATGTATAGAGATGGGAAGTAGATTAGTAGCCTCCCTGGGTTAGGGGTGATGGGAATTAGGGGTGATGGCTGAAGAAGACAAAGGAGTGGGTTATTTGTTTGGGTGCTAGGGATGGAACCCAGGGCTCACTCATGCTAGACAAGTGCTTTTATTTTTGAGGTGATGAAAATGTCCTATAGTTGATTCTAGGGCTGGCTACATTGTTAAGGGACTATAGTCAGAACCATTGAGTTGTACAGTTTTTTTTAATTTTATTTATTTTTTATGTGTATGAGTGTATGTCTGCATGTAGGTTGGTGCACCCGTGTCATGCAATGCCAAGGAGGTCAGAAGAAGGTGTCGGATTCCCCTGGAACTGGAGTTAAAGACGGTTCTCAGCTGCCATGCGGGTGCTGGGGATCAAACCCAGGTCCTCTGCAAGAGTGGTCGGTGCTCTTAACCGCTAGGCCATCTCTCCAGTCCCGAGTTGTACAGTTTAAATGGATGAATTGCATGGCGTGTGAATTGTTATTTTGAAGCTGTTATCAAAGATAGGGCCAGGAAGAGAATGAGGAGAGGAGGGCAGGGCCCTTAGTCAACTCTGCGATGGAGCCCATCTCTGTCGCTGTCCTTCCTTCCTGACCCCTTGCTGTCCCTCTCAGACCTGCCCTGCTCTGTCACTCTATCAGCCCCTCTTTGATTCCGTCCTTCCATCCCTCGCTTCGGTAATATCAGAACTAGCATGTGTTGAGCGCTATGTGTGTAGAAAGTGCTTCTCTTTTACCCCTAGGTGAGGCCTGTTGCTCACAAAGCTTGCTGACACACATCACCCTTTGTCTCGTGCAGAAGTTGGAGGAACTGCAATATCTCTTGGCCCCTCGTGCCCCTCTCAGGCCTTCTGCTGGCATATCATTCTTATAAAACCAAGTCATCCTTTGATGCCACCACCAACCATCTCTCATTCTTCAGTGTTGTCTACTAGTCTCCAGGATTCCCCCAACCCAACCTTCCCCCAGACTGGGCTCACCTTGACCAATGCATTGGAGCCAACACAAGAGGAACACATAGACATTGGTGTGAACTCCAGGGGAGATTACTCAGTTGTAGTAGCAAGTTCAGGGCTCAATCAAGGGTTTCCTATAACAGTCCTAAAAGAGCATCCCAGGTTCCCCTAAACTACCAATGTATCCCTTAGAGCTACTGAGAATGGGGACCAAATTCAGATACAAATTGTCGTCCTACAGATTGCTGACTTACAGTGTAGACTAAATTCCCAGCTTCAATAGATTATCTTATGTGAGAGCTGGGGCAATGGTTAGGAAAGACAATAGTCTCCCCAAATTAGAGTGATTATATTCAGGAGACTTCAGTTAAATCTGAACAGCTTAAACCCAAGTAACTCCATCAAGCCTCTCTTACCAACAGAGACCACCTGCTGGCCAGACCTCAGGCAACTGGACCTGCCTTGCTGGAAGACTCTCTTGTTATTCTCTGCCTTCAACAACTGACTCATCTTCCAGATCCATAGTTAAAGGCAAATTCTGTGTTCAGGAAGCCAATATAAAGTTGTTTCTGGGAGATGCTTACAGCCAAAATGGGGACATTTGTATAATGGTGAAACCCTGCAGAATGGGCAGGAGAAGAGGAGAAAGGAAGGGAAAGGAAATGGGAGGGGGAAAGGAAGGGACAGGGGAAGACAAGAAAAGGGTCAGAAAGTAGATCCCGTGTGCGTGTGTGTGTGTGCGTGTGTGTGTGCGTGTATGTATGTGTGCACACGCGCATGCGTGCGCACGCCCTCAAACATGCCCTGTGAGGTCAATTTCAGGTGCCTTTTTCAACTACTCCTCCCCCTTTTTGAGGGACAATCTCTCACCTAAACCCGAAGCTCACTGTTTGGCTAGACTGGTGGCCAGTGAGGGCCAAGTATCTTCCTGTCTGCAGCTCCCAGTGCTGAGATTAAGGTGTGCACTTCTGCACTTGGCTTCGCATATGGGTTCTGGGGCTGCAGCTCTGGCCCTCATGCTTTAGGGAAAGCGCTTACCAGCTCAGCCCTGTTACTCGGGTTTGAATGGAGAAAATGAAATTCCAGCAATAGTTTTGTCAGAATGGCACAACTACAGAATTGGTTATAGAATCACCACAAGTACAGTGGACACAGAGGATAGCAGGGTCAAGCCAGCACGATGGCTACACAGGAATGTGTAGAAGCTGACCAGTCGTGGGTGCCAGGGTCTCAAATACGTGGAGTACTGCCTTAATATTCTGTATGAACAGTAGTTTTTTATCTATTTTTATTTTATATGTATGAGTGTATTGCCTGCATGTATGTAAGTGCACCTGTGTTACACAATGCCCCAGAGGTCAGCAGAGGGTGTCAGATCCCCTGGAACTGGAGATACGGGTGGTTGTTAGCTGTCAGGTGGGTGGTGGGAACCGAATCTAGGTCCTTCTCAAGAGCAGCCAGTGCTCTTAACCTAATTGCTGAGCCATCTCTCTAGCCCCAAATAGTAATTTTTTTTTTTTTTTGTCTTTTCGAGACAGGGTCTCCCCGTAGCCCCAGCTGTCCTGGAACTCACTCTGTAGACCAGGCTGGCCTTGAACTCACAAAGATCCGCCTGCCTCTGCCTCCCAAGTGCTAGGATTAAAGGCGTGCGCCACCATGCCCGGCCCCAAACAGTAATTTTTTTAAAGAGGGAAACAGAGATCTAGAAGACTGATAGTCTGATGACATCCAAAGGCCACATATCTTCATCACCTTCCAGTACCTACAGCAGGTGAAGAGAAAAACTGTGAGCTGTTTGGCAAATGACACTGCAAGTTGATACTCTTAACTCTTCTTCCCAAACTCCCTCCCGTGGGAATTGTGGTCATTTAATAGTGACTGTGCAGTGTCAAGATTTCAGGGTTTATTACTGGCTCATGAGTTCCTGAGAGTCCCTGGTTATGCCATGAGTAAGAAGCTAACAGGAGTCTGGATATGGAGTCTGGGTGAGATCCTAGTGGGACAAGCAGACTTGCATCCCCCCGGTGGTTATTCCATGCCTGCCCACCATGATGGACTCTAATAAACCATAGGCCAAGATAAACTTTCATACTTAGGTTGCTTTTCGGTCATGGTATTTTATCATAGCAACAGAAAAGCAACTAATACAGTCCCTTTGGCCATGATGAGGAATCAGGAAGCTGGGATTACAGGTCTAGGATACAGAGCCAAGGTTTCAAATTCTCATTCCCTCAAGGCCTTGTCTCTGAGCACTATATTTTTTCAACTTCAGTAGTTCACCCTAGATACCTTCCTCCAAGGGCATGGCTTCAGCTAGTAGCAGCTGTAGGCATACTCACCCAAGCACTCCTGACTTCCCGCTACATCCACCGACATCTTGCTTTCATTAGCGTTCTCTCTCTGCCCAGCAACTTTGGGCTTCTATTTGGACCTGAATGTCTCACAGACTTCCCATTCTCAGCAGGCCCAGCAGAAAATTATCTTCCCCCAGCATATATTATCTATTCCTCTTAAGTCCTTGTCTTGTGAATGTCACTACTGTCCACTCAGACACCTCAAGAACCATCCTAATTCCTTCTTCCTTGTCACTTACACTAAATTGTCACTAACAGATCTCAATTCTACCATGCATATTTCCTAATGCTTTCTCTTATCTTCCCTACTCTTGTGGAGACGTCCAAAGGACTCTCCATCTTCCCCCTCCCTCCCTCCCTTCAGCTTTTGCCGGTTCCCCCAGACTCCTTTCACGACCCCATCCTCCATACAGAAAGCAAACCTCATCAGGCAACCTCTTCCTTAGCTCGCCAAGATGACTGCTCCACTCACACGGAGCTTCCGGGATGCAGTTCACGTCCGTGGACAGAAGGCCCTTCACAATCTGGCTTCTCTAACCCTGCACTAACCCTGCACTAACCCTAGTTAACCCGCAGGAACATCAGTCACTCTGCGGACACTCGTCCGCACAGCACGCCCTTCCCTCAGTTTTCAGTTCCTCACCTGGGCCATTGTTCTTGAGATTCAATTCCCTCAGCTTCTCTTAAGAAGTCTTCCTACCTCAAGAAGAACAGACCACCTCTTCTGTGTGGTGCCACTTTTCTTTATGGACCATGAACGTAGCTCAAATTTTATATTAAACTCTCACAAGTAAATATCTCTACTTCAGTATTCACTAACCTGAATTCCATGTGTTTTTTTCTTTTTTCTTTTTTTTTAATTTTTATTTATTTTTGTATGTGTATGAATGTACTGTCTGCATGTAGGTTTGTGCACCCGTGTCCAGTTCCAGGGGAATCTGAGACCCTCTTCTGAATTCCATGTTTTAACGCATCTGTATTTTACTGCAAGACCAAACACTCCTTCTGAGCCAAAACCACACTTAGTGGTGTTCTTGGCTCTTTGGCACAGCCATTGGATGCCCCATTCTGTTCTTAGCATTCCTGTGGATTAACTTTTTGGTCTGACAAGTTTTTTGGTTTTGTTTTGTTTTGTTCTGCTTTTGTCTTTTCAAGACAGGGTCTCCCTGTAACCCCAGCTGTCCTGGAGCTCACTCTGTAGACCAGGCTGGCCTTGAATTCACAAAGATCCACCTGCCTCTGCCTCCCAAGTGCTAGGATTAGAGGCATGTGCCACCATGCCCGGCTGTCTTTTGTTTTTTGTTTTTGTCTGACAAGTTTGTTAAAGAAAAATGAAGCTGGGCATGGTGGTGCATGCCTTCAGAAGGCAGAGGTAGACCTCTGTGAGTTCAAGGCCAGCCTGGTCTACATAGTGAATTCCAGGGCAGCTGGGGCTACAGGGAAACCCTGTCTCAAAAAGACCAAAAAAAACAAAAAAAAACAAAAAAAAGAAAAATGAATCTGGGCATGGTGGCACATGCCTTTAATCCCAGTACTTGGGAGGCAGAGGCAGGCAGATCTCTGTGAGTTCAAGGCCAGCCTGGTCTACAGAGTGAACTCCAGGCCAGCTAGGACTAAAGGAAGACCCTGTTTCAAAAAGACCAAAAAGAAAGAAAACAAGCAACTATGCTTGGCTTGAATTTCATTGGCTAGTCCTAATAGGTTTAACATTCCCTAGAAACAGGGAGATTGGAGTCTTAGCTCTCAGAACCTCAAACAGGATGTGACCCTTTATTAGAAAGGGTCTTTACAGAGGTTGTCATGATAATGTTGGGTCACTGATGTGGACCATGGTCCAATATGACTGTTGATTTAGAAGAAAACAAAGTTCAACACAGAGAAAAAAAGTGATAGTGGGACCAACATGACATATGAGAAGACAGCTGCATACGAGCCAAGGGCGAGAGCAAGCTCATAGATCCTACCCCGCAGCCTGCAGGAGAAACCAGGCCTCACACAATGAGTTCCAAAACTTCATGGCGGGGGCTGGAGAGATGGCCTAGGGGTTAAGAGTGCTGACTGCTCTTGAAGAGGATCCGGGTTCGATCCCCAGCACCCACATGGCAGCTGAGAACCATCTTTGGCTCCAGTTCCAGGGGAATCTGACGCCCTCTTCTGACCTCCACGGCATTGCAGGACATGGGTGCACAGACCTACATGCAGACAGTACATTCATACACGTAAAAAATAAATTAAAAATTAAAAAAACAAACTTCATGGCGATACATCTCTGTTGATTCAGACAGTTGGTGCTCTTTTGTTATGACAGCTGTAGCAAACTCACAAAGAGTAAATACTTCCACCCCCCCACCTCAAATCTCTAACCAGGAGCTATTTTCCATCTGAAGTCTGTGGGGTCTATATCTCTATCTCTATCTCTATCTCTATCATCTCTCTCTCTCTATCTCTATCTCTATCTCTTTCTTTTATATACCTCTACTTCATCAGAACTGAGTCCTAAGCAACAATTCTCATTGTTTCTCATCTTTCTGGAAAACCATGTCAGGTCAAGAATTTAATCCACAGCAACACTGTGAACAGAATGGGGCAGCCAATGGCCATGCCAATGATCCAGGCTGGATTGAGATTCCCTGGCCAAGGAAGGCAGCATGTTGTATCACAGAAAGCCAGTGGAAAGCCTGTGGAGCTCAGGATCTGCCCCAGAAATGCTACTTGGTTCTCCTTTCACATCCACAAGGCTGCCCAGGGTACTACAAACTTTCAAGACACCAATCCATGCTATTCTCCTGCTCAAAATACAGCAATGCCTCCCCATGACTCATAAAACCAAATCTCAATAGTAGAGGCCTCTCTACTCTCTAACGAAGAGATGTATGTTTCACGCAAAGCTGGAAGAGCTGAGCCATCTAAGCCCTTTGGAAGTAAAGTCCCAGAAGTCTCACATGGAGCTACTGGACTTGGTGTTTGCCCTGCTAGTTTTCGGTCTTATTTTGGTCCAGTATTTCCTCACTATGCCTCTGTTCTTCCCTTTTGGAATGGGAATATGTATTCAGTTCCACTGTATGTTGGGAGTATGTAAATTGTCTTTTGATTTTACAGGAGCTTATAGTTAAGAGATTGGCATGGGTCTCAGAAGAGACTTTGGACTATAGACTTTTGAATATAATTGAGACTGGTAATGACTATGGGGAGTTTTAAGGTTGGACTAAATGCATTTTGCATTTTATATGGTCAGGAGCCTATGGGGGCCAGGGAGTGGAATGTGGTGGTTTGAATGAAAATGTCCCCCATAGGCTTCAAGTATTCAGACATTTTGTCCTCAATTGGTGGTGCTGTTTTGGGAGGTCTTAGAAGGTGTGGCCATGCTGGAGGAAGTACATCACTGGGGGTGAGCTTAGAGAGCTTAACAAGCCTTGCTAGTCTCCAGTGGCTTCTCTCAGCTTCCCGTACTCATTGGAAGATGTGAACCTCAGCTTTCTGCTCCAGCCCCGGCCACCATGCCTCCCGCCACAATGGACTCTAATTCCCTGGAACCATCAATCATAAGGTCAAATAAACTCTTCCTTTTTTTTTTCTTCTTTTATTTTTTAAGGGATTCTACAATATAATAACACCGTTGTTTTCAGATAACATTGATGTTACTCAGTTTGCCATACAATTAGGTAATTGGTGCATTTTTTTAAGTGAGCCAAATTATTGAGCATAAGCAATGAATGTAACATTCATGTAAAACCAATTTGCAAGTATCTATGTCCAAATTTTGAACAACCCAAGGTTCCCATAGTCCCGTTGGAGAAGCTTGTATGCACAGGCATGTTGATCAATTAGGAGTCCAGTCTATATTGCTGTAGTCTCACGATTCACCCCAAGCTCTCCGCAACCCTTACATTCTACCACACCTCCTCTTCCGAAATTTGTTCCCTAGGCTTTGGGAAATGGGCACAAGTGGGTGAGAAGCAAAACAGTCTATTTTCTCTGGAGATATCATTTTGGACTCTAGTCTGTTCAGGTTGTTTCCCTTCATGGGTTGACAGCTTATCCAGTGATACCTTTTTAGTCACACTAACAAAGCACAAGCAATTGGATGTACAGGCATTTAAGCAGTACTAATTATTATGTCAAGCTAAGCTGTGAGCATAGACACAGATGCTTGGATGGTATGCTAATCCACAAACTGTGGTTTCTCTATAAAGGGTGACAAGTTCTTATTGTGGCTTATAACATCTCCTAACCACTAGAGGACATAAGCTTGTGGCATCCGCTGTGAGTTATTCCTCCAAGGAGAGAGCTAATAGCCAATTAGATTTGGGATATATATAGACACATGGCTGCCACTGTTGCACAGTATCTCCAGGCAGTTGAGGTGTAGCTGATACTGATGGAGGAGACTTGCTTGTCTCAAGGAGACCAATATTTTGCTGTATTGCTTTAGTGGCCTTTGGTAACA
This sequence comes from Rhizomys pruinosus, assembly GCA_009823505.1. Classification (NCBI taxonomy): domain Eukaryota; kingdom Metazoa; phylum Chordata; class Mammalia; order Rodentia; family Spalacidae; genus Rhizomys; species Rhizomys pruinosus. The sequence continues at coordinate 1,322,445 of VZQC01015183.1, forward strand.
CTCTTTGGTGTTTCAGAAACTCTTCCTTTTATAAGTTCCCTTGGTCATGGTGGTTTTATCACAGAAACAGAAAAGTGATTAATACACCACTGCAATGGACCACTTGGTTTTGATAAAGAGATTTCTTACCACCATTGAACACATCACACATCTCATCCGACCTAATCTTCCAGATGACTTTGCATCCCTATTAACCTCTTGTTACAATTACAACCTTATGTGGCTTATTAAATTATTGCATTGGTCAGGGCCCCAACAAGAAGCAGATGGCACCATCAGACAAGTAATTGAGGACAGTTTAATAAAGAGACTAAATAGTATGGGCTCGGTTAGAGGAAGCAAGTGATGGAGCTTACAACAGTAGGGATCCCAAGACTGGAGGGACCAAAGGGATCATTACCAGGATTTGAAGAATTGCTGAAGCAGAGATGATCTGACAAGAGCTGTGCCTTTGAGAAGAGAGATGGAGACCAAGCTGCAAGACCACTCAGCTCTCCTGTGCCCTCCCATCTCATGTCAGACCCTCATTGGCTGAATCCAAAAGAAGCCAGAAGGCCTGAGAACCCACTGATGGATCCATAGAGACCAAGCACAGGCCACAGAGCAGAAGGTAAACAGTAGTAAGGGTACTGAGCCCAACTCTCAGACTCATACACACATTTAACTGAGAATTTTTTGTTTCTTCTGTTTTTCACTGAGGCTAGGATTGTTTTTGAAATTCTCTAACCAATTTTCAGTTATAAATTCTATTGATCATGTGGAAAGTTTTATATCAAGCACTATGATCATGCCCTCCTTCAGATGCCATCCCTGGCAGGGAGTCCACTTTACAGAATAGATGTCTAGTCCAGAAGACCCAGTTCCCAGCCTTGACACTGGCTGACTACTTACTGTGGCCTGTTCTGCCTGTAACAGTAGGGGATTTCACTGGTACTGTGGGTCTTGTCTCTTGCTCTCTTAACCCTTCTCCCACATATCCTGCAGCTTCCCAAGTTCTGAAGGTCCATTGGGAAGTATGCGCTCCCCATTCCCCAGGCATTCCCTGCACCTCCAAGTCCACAAGTGCACCTAGGCTCCCTGCAGCACTGTGGGCCAGCCCCACTCCTCTCTGCTGCAGGAGCAGGTGCTTCTCATGTCCTGCTTGCATTTCTGGGATTCTGGGGCTCTATTCTGGCCCTGTCTCTTTACATCTAATCTCAATTTCTGTGTCCTAAGCCCTGCCTCATCTCTCCCTTGTGTCCAGCACCTTCTGCTTCAGACCGACAGCTCTCTGTACAGAGCACGCTGCTCCTAGAAATTCTCTCATATCACCACAAAATTCCTTTTTAAAATTCTTTGTATATGTGTATATGATGAGTGTGTGTTGTACGATGGGTGTGTACATGAGTGCAGGCACAGTACACCACAGTTTGCATGTGGAAGTCAGAGGGAAACTTTAGGTGTTCTCGCCTTCCACCTTGTTTGAGACGGAACCTCTATTGTTTTTGGTCCCTGTGCACTCCAAGGCCGAGGGCTTCTGGGATTCTTCTGTTTCCCGTCTCCCCATAGGAACTCTGGGATTACTGCTCTGGGCTTTGTAAGGGTTCTGGGGTGATTCAAATTCAGGTCCTCACATTTGTGTGGCGGGTGCTTTACCCACTAGGTCATCTCCCCAGTTCTTAAAAATATCCTACAAGCACCTGTCTGGGGAACAGTAAATGGTCACTGAGTACTCACAGCATTTCCACCCCCCACCCCGTTTCTCTATCCTGCTCCTCTCTATCTTCCTCAGTAGAGTGCTGTTTCCTCTCTCTCACCTTCGGAGAATGAGTGTTCTCTTCCCTCCTTTGCTACAGGAACAGTAGAGCAGGAAAGCAGACAGGGACAGCAGGATCTTGCTGTGCCCAATTCCAGCAGAGGCTTAGAATACTGTTCAAGGGGGAGCGAGATATCTAAGGGGCACCCATGACCTGCTGATCACCATGAGTGACAGCTGTCCTCTTAGGACTACTAGGAGAAGGGCCTCCCAGCAGTGGTCAGCAGTCAGGGGTCAGGGAGATGGACGGGTGGAGGGGCCAGGTAAGGTGACTGCCCTGCTCTTGGCGTGAACCAGACCCTCCCAAGGGTCTCCCAAGCCTTCAGGCCTGCTTGTTTCCTTCCCTTCCCACCCCTCCAGTTCATGGAGAATTATTTTCATCCCCATTAAATATGGGGACAAATCCTGAAGTCAAAACACAACGGAAAGTGAAGCCATTCCCAGTTCAAGCTAGAGAGCAGGCTCTAAAGTCCTTGGGCGCCGCAGGGTTAGCCTTCTGCTGCGCAGGGAAGCCACCTCCCAGCTTTGCCTTGGTCCTCTCCTCCCCCCTGCCCTGCCCACAAAGGGAAGATTCAACCCTTGTAGATGGTCTAGTTTTTGACAAGCCTCCAGCCGCACCCTACCACCCCCAAACCTTTAGTCTCTGCACCTCTTCCTCGACCAGGAAGCTGAATGGGTCTCCTGCCTGAGGACAGATGAAATGCTGCCTTGGGTCACCCTGCACCTGCTTTTCCTTACACAGACTCTCCAGGAGTGGAAGCCAGTCCCCACCTCCTGCATCCTCTCTTTGTGCCATTGAGGACAGTGTTTATTGTTGGGTAGGCGCTAAACAGTAGACAAAAGAC
>VZQC01015183.1:1330084-1331506 GCA_009823505.1 Rhizomys pruinosus
GGAGACCTCTGGTGGAGGAGAAGGTCAAGAAGATGAAAGCTCATTGATTTTCACTCTGTGATTCTCATTCTCTGATGTTGGGCCCATTTGTTATTGCAGCATATCCAGCCAGGGCTGACTGATGCATTTCCTGAGGCGAGATATTTGCAGCTTCTTTGGGGAATTTTCACTGTACCCCTCTGGCATCCAGTCCACTATGATGTAATCATTTACTAGTTTTCCTTCCAGAGGACCCAGCAATCATCACAGCTCATGTTGCTTTGACTTTAGGGGACATAATAAGCCCCAAGAAAATAAATGAATGAATGGCCAAAGAATCCCAAGCTCCTACATCCTGTCCTTTCCTCACAAGGGAGTGTCACCCTCTTGAGAGTTACCTTAAATCCCTGCCTTCAAGGTGACATCAGGCGACAAAAGGTAATTCAGGTAAAAAAAAAAAAAAAAAAAAAAAGCTGCTCCATCAAACACCTATCCATGAATTCACAGAATCTAGTCCCCACGGAGTAGGGCACTTTATTTTTTTATGTGTAAGAGTGTACTGTCTGCATGTAGGTTGGTGCACCCGTGTTGTGCAATGCCGCAGGAGGTCAGAAGAGGGCGACGGATTCCCCTGGAACTGGAGTTAAAGACGGTTCAGCCAGGTGGTGGCGCAAGCCTTTAATCCTAGCACTTGGGAGGCAGAGGCAGGCGGATCTTTGTGAGTTCAAGGCCAGCCTGGTCTACAGAGTGAGTTCCAGGACAGCTAGGGCTGCAGGGAGACCCTGTCTCGAAAAGAGAAAAAAAAAAAAAAGACTGTTCTTAGCCGCCAAGCAGATGCAGGGAATCGAACCCTGGTCCTCTGTAAGAGCAGTCGGCGCTCTTAACCGCTGAGCCCTCTCTCCAACCCGAGTAGGGCACTTTCTTTTTTTTTTTTTTTTAATTTTTTAAATTTATTTTCGCATGCATATGAATGTACTGTCTACATGCAGGTTTGTGCACCCGTGTCGTGCAATGTCACGGAGGTCAGAAGAGGATGTCGGATTCCCCTGGAACTGGAGCCAAAGACGGTTTACAGCCGCCATGTGGGTGCTGGGGATCGAACCCATGTCCTCTGCAAGAGCAGTCGGCACTCTTAACCGCTAGGCCATCTCTCCAGCCCCAAGTAGGGCACTTTCTAAATGACAGTTATTAAAGACAACATTCGAAGTATTCATTGAGGCTGTAACCCTGGAGGGAAGAGCCATACCTGAGCTACGGATTAGGACTCTTGAAAGCTGAACCAACCTTTTGCAAAGCAGGTCAAGGTCAGATAGCAGATTCTGCTGAAACCCGAATTCTCAACACAGTTCCGAAACCTGGCCCACTTGCTTGTCTCCCGAGATTTAAGCCTGCCCATTGGCACTTTGAAGAAAGCGTCACAGGATGTCTCTGTCAAGACATACT
>VZQC01015183.1:1336243-1454349 GCA_009823505.1 Rhizomys pruinosus
AAAAAAAAAAAAAAAAAAAAAAAAAAAAAAGAAATACACCACTCTGCCTTGTTCAGCAAGGTCCACCCACTCTCCCTTCCTTCCCACTTCTGCAGTATGGCAACTCATGCCTGCCTCAGAGCCCTTGGGCTTGCTGCCCCCCCCCCCCTTTTTGAGACAGGGTCTCCCTATAGCCCCAGCTATCCTGGAACTCACTCCATAGACCAGGCTGGCCTTGAACTCACAGAGATACTCCTGCCTCTGCCTCCCAAGTGCTAGGATTAAAAGCATGTGCCACCATGCCCGGCATTAAGGACGGTTCTTAGCCACCATGTGGGTGCTGGGAATAGAACCCAGGTCCTCTGCAAGAGCAGTCAGTGCTCTTAACCACTGAGCCATCTCTCCAGCCCTTCTGGCCCCTCGTAATGGAGCACATGTGTCTTGGAAGCTCCTCGGCTCTCTGCCTCACTTCACGTTCTGGTGCTGTCTCTGGGAACTGCTCCCCGACAGTCCCATCTAGAACAGGCCTTCCTAACAGCCATGCTTCCTTTGTCTTCGGGGCTTTTACCACAGGCTGAACTGTGCTTATTTGGTTATTATCCTTCACTACTATGAGAAGGTAAGCCTCCTGAGGTCTGGAACTTCGGTTTTGTTTATAGATAAGAAGAGTCATCTCCCCCTTATAGTTAAATTTAGTAAATTGAGTGACTCTTAATTCTGGGATTAAGCTGAAAACTCCCTGAGGACAAGCAACGTATTTCAGACACTGCAGTCTCCATCCTCTAGTTTCTTACAAACAAGTCTATGCAAACGCCTGTGGCTTGAATCCCAGATTCTGAAGAGAACCTCTCCAGCTGATTTCCCCCATTAACATCATTGGAGTAGGCCCCTCTTGTCTATGGGAGATAAATTCCAATACCACCAATGGATACTTGAAATGATGGATAGTACTGAACCCTGGATGTGCTATAGTTTTCTAATATACACATACCTATGACATTTGCTGTTGCATACATCTCTTTAGCAGAAAAACTTTAAATCTACATTGCCCCACATGATGGCCACAATTTGGCTACTGACTTATTTTTAAATAAAAAAATTAAGCCAGGTGTGGTGGTGCATGCCTTTGATCCCAGCATTTGGGACACAAAGGCAGGCAGATCTCTGTTAGTTCAAGGCCAGTCTGGTCTACGTAGTGAGTTCCAGGACGATAGCTGGGGCTACAGGGAGACCCTGTCTCAAAAAGACCAAAACTTACATACCTATGATGATCAGTTTATAAATTGATACAGAAACTAAGTACAACAATAGTAAAATAGAACAGTGTACAATATAATTAAGATTACATGCTGTATCTTGAAAACCTTACCTTCTCTCTGTTATGACTCGAGGCACATGTGTGTGATGAGATGACCCAATGCCTGTGCGACAAGAGGAAGTGCAGTGGATGACATAGACACTGTAACATAGTTTAAGTGCATCAAGGCTGACAGTGGATCTGCTCACCGAGGCAGCTACTAGGTGGCTCTGAGCAAAGGGATGATTCACATCTGGAGCAGAATTTCCTCCTGCTACACAGAATGGCTCACGATTTAAAGTTTATGAATTTTTATTTACTGGAGTGTGTACTCACACGTATGGGCTTGCTATGGCATGCATGTGGAAGTCAGAGAACAACTTATGGGAACCGAGTCTCCTTCCACCATGTGAGTCCAGGTGACTGAGCTCAGGTTGTCGGACTCGGCGGCAAGTGCCTTTACCCACCAAATCATCTTGGCAGCCCCCAAACTTATGAATTATTTTGGGGACTCTTTGTTGAATATTTTCAGAACAAAGTTGATTGTGCATAACAGAAACCAAAGAAAAGAAAAACTACAGCTGACCAGAGTGAGCTGGAAAGGCTCGTCACCTATTCAGCCACTCCCAAAGATAACCTACTCTTCATCATAGTGGTCCTCCACAGGTCAACCAGATCTCCATTTCTTCAACTGTGGATCTTCTTCTTAGTGGGATATAAACCAACATATTTTGATGAGATACAATGGAAGAGGAAATATCAACATGCATTGCAGATTTTTAAAACTAAGTATTATTTTCTTTCAGCTCTGTGTGTATTTTGATATCATGATATGAAATAAATATTGTTAGCTATGGCTCAAAAGCTTTGCATGCTCTGGATGTCCAATAGATGGCTGTTGGCAGAATGTATGCTTAGATTCTTCATAGTTAAATAACTAGCATGTACTGTGAATTACCTGTGTGTCAGGCACTGTTACATACATACATGCATAGCAATACATGTTTCATGCATTGTCTCATGCAGACCTCATCATATGTCTAAGAGCAGGGTGCTAGTGTTGTAATTATTTTTTCTTGCCTAAGAACACACAGCTGGCAAACAGTTAAGAAGATTGTTCATTTCTAGAGTTTTCCTAACCATTACTTTGTTTTTTTCTTATGCTGCCATCTATTCACTGAAAAGATCTCCTTGGTTCATGTCCAAAAATAAACACTACTTTATAATGTTGTAATGGGAGAATTCTTTTAGGTATCCAGTAGTCGTCAATGGGATCCATGGATTTTTGTCCTGCTTAAGAGTTTCATAAACGGGGGCTGGAAAGATGGCCTAGCGGTTAAGGCGCCGACCGCTCTTACAGAGGACCCGGGTTCGATCCCCAGCACCCACATGGCGGCCGAGAACCATCTGAAACTACAATTCCAGGAGAACTCCAGTTCCAGGGGAATCCGAGACCCTCTTCTGACCTCCGCGGCATTGCACCACACGGGTGCACAAACTTGCATGCAGACAGTACATTCGTACACAAAAAAGAAATAAATAAAATAAAATAAAATAAAAGAGTTTCATAAACTAAGAGAGACTGAGAATCACTAGTCTAGACACACACACACACACACACACACACACACACAATGTTTGGAGGCAGCCATAACTATTCAAGAGAAGCCATTTGACCAGAGCTCTTTTTTTACTAGAGGTTTACTAGGTTTTACTAGAGCGGGAAAACTGCCCCAGACCACACCTAGCTTGGTAGAGAGGGAGATAGGGACATGAATGTTATATGGAGTCCGCTGCCTGCCTTTGGATTTCCTTCACAGACCTTCCCCACCCCTAGCAGCTCAGCCAGGGATCCAGAGGACCTGCTGATGCATTCCTTAGAGCTCAGCCTTTCAGGGCATAGAACAGGAAGAGGATACAGGATGGATCTAAAGGGGCAGATGCGGAATCCTCAGCCTACTATCCTCAACACCAGCACAAACTAACAAGAACTCCCCAGGGATGCCCTGAGATGCCAAGTCTTGGCTCCTGCAGGACTTGACAGCTCACCGAAGCTCTCACCTCTCCCTAAAGCACAAGATGAGAATGGGCCAAGTAGAGCACTGTGAAGTCTTGGGCCACACTGTGAGCCCCTCCCTTGGCCTGGTCTTAGTCACTGGGCTCCCAAGAGAGGAATAGGCCAGAAAAAGAGCTCCCCCCACCCCCACCTAGGCATCTGAAGCTCTGCCAGCACTCGGGCATCTAGTCCATGATCTAAAATCATGGACGAGGTCAGTAGGTTTTTATACAGGCTGGAGATTTGATTGTCTGGATGGCAGAAATGTATTCCTGCCAGGATTTCATATACTTCATAACTGAGCCCCCTTGGGGAAAAAGAAGCAAGGCAAAGAATGAGTTGGGGGGGGGAGAGCAGGGAGAGGGACCAAATGCAGCCTTCCAGGGACATGTTTCTGCTGTGCACACTTTCAGACTTTGCAGGCCGATGTGTGGCTGCAGTTGTGGCTAAAATATGAATGAATGTGGTTGTGTGCAGGTGCATGAATGGCTGTAGTTTCTGTGAATGAATGTATTTGTGATGAAGGGTATATGGGAGCCCTTGGAAGCTGCGATAGTGGTTTGCAGGTGCCTGATTTCCCTGGAAGCATCCAGGGATCAGTGTCTTTACTGTCAAGTCTGTGAGGTTGGCTTGGGGGTAGGTAGGGGGGGATATTTGGTTTTCTCATAGCATCTTCCTTTTTTGCTGCTGCTGCTGCTGCTACAGAACAAACCATTAGCAGCTGCCTGGTCCTCCCTGAAGCTCCAGAGACGGGGAGAACAACGAAAGGAAACCAGCAGTCAGTTTGTCATCAGTTGAAGGCTCCTCTGAACACTAGAAATTGTCCTTAGATAAACTCTAGCCCCACAATGTCCTTGTCCAGCTCTTCCTTGGGGCTTAGCAAGGTAATACTGAGTATGGTTTTCTCTGACCTGTCCCACCCTGACCTACTAGCCTAGCAAGGGAGAATTATAAAAATTCCATCCCTGTCTGATGTGCTGAGGTCTAAAGCTGACCCCCTTCTCTTTCCCAACCAGATGTCAGGAAATGAAAGGATGGGCCTCCTGATTGTGAGAAATAGTGAAAAGCAAAAGAGAGTGGGTGGTTACAAACAGAAAGCCAGCTCTGATATGAGAGAAAGAGAGAGAAAGAAAGACAGAGAGAGACTCAAAAAATTAAGGAGGGTCATTTAATTTTAAATCGTATGATTTAAATATAGTTTGGGCTCTCCTACTCCTCAATCCAAGTGTTCCCCATCCCATCATCCAACTGGCCTCTGTGAGTGCCCCTGTACACAACAGCCCTAATTAGTACCCTCATTAACAGTCTGGCACAGACCAAGGAATGAATGGCTCAGGGAAACCAAATTCTTTCATCATCTAGAGGCACATGTATAGCTCATTTGAGGAGGGTGAGCTACAGAGAGGCTGGGAATGAAAAATGAAGGAGTAAAGACCATCAGGTGATTATTAACCACCTCCTCTGAAAAACAGAAAAAAAAAAAAAACCTCAGCATCCCCCCACCCCAAGATCTGAAAGCCACGCATCTCCCCTGGGTCTGTGGTGGAGGCTCTCTATTCATGAAGGAATGTTGTGGGTACATATGGAGATGCACATCTGTAAAAGAGTGGAAAGTACACTGTTAGCTGTGTGAGACAACTATCCCCAATAAAAAGGGCATGTTGAATACATGCAGATTTTAATAATGCAATTTAAGGATCAGATTGCATATTTATGTTCCCTTCAGATTAAACCTCATTCAGCTTGGGGGGTGGATTCTGTGACTTTTCTACCAGGCACCCAGGAGAGGAAGAATATCACAGAGCCTTGCTTATGAATGTACTGTCTCCACGAAGCGCGAAAGCCCTGACACCTTGTGTTTGTATGAATGGGGGCTGCAAGTGCTGGTCAGAGGCCACGTGAGACGTGGGGTGGAAATTGTGTCTTTGGAAAAAATGAATTAGAAGACATGAAACAGAACGTGTGAATTACATAAATCTCTCCTATGGCTCCCCCCAACACAAGCCCCCCCCCCACGGGACACACCTGTTTTGTTAAAATGAATTTTTGGCTTTGCATACATCAATAGACCAATGTCTGTTCTTGTGTTCACGGGGGGCAGACTGCTAAAAACAGAGGGCTGCAACACAAAAGATACTGCAGTCAGCCCAGGCAGGGAGTTATTTTTAGATCAGAAAAAAAGAGGGGGGGGAGGCGCTTCTAGGTTTTGCAATCTAATTTGGTCTCCTTTCTTAAGGAAAAAAAAAAAAAACCATCAAAGGCATTTTCCATACAATCTGATTTCTGTTTGGCTCCTAGAAAAAGAAGAGATCTAGGGCTGAAAATTCTGGAGTTTTATGGCTGATTCTAGCTAGTAGCCTTTCTTCACCAGGCTCCAACTGAATTAATTTGATACTATTTTTGAAAGTCAGTGTTTCTAAGGGAGACCTAATGACGCACTGACGTCAATGCGGGTCAATAGCACACACTGCTGGAACTGGGCGTGCTACACCGAGCCAGAGCTGGAGCTCCTCCAGACAGCCCCAACTCTGCAAATAGCCCAGTTTTGCAGGAGGGGAAAGCAGGGTTTTGTAAGCATTGAGACCCTCACCATTTTTCCAGGGTGTCTTCAAAATTGATGCATTTTTTTGATGCAAAGAAAGAAATGCTGAAGCGATATAATCAGTCGCACTGCAGCGCGCGCGCGTGCACACACACACACACACACACACAATCATACCTGTCAAAGGAACCGTATGTAATGTTGGTGGTACACACACACACGTTCTGAACTCATATCATTAGGGTGTGTCTATAAATAGAGACGAATGTGTGTGCAGTGGGACTTAGACCCTGATCTGGGTTTTCCAACGTGGGTGAGGAGTTCTGTGCTGTGATCAGTTACTCTCGGGAGGTGCCTGAACACGAGGGGTGAGAGTGTGGGAGGGGGCTGTCTCCTCTCTCCTCCTCCCTCTACTCCTCCTCTCTCTCTCTCTCTCTCTCTCTCTCTCTCTCTCTCTCTCCTCCATCTCCCTTCTCTCTCTCTTTTTTCTATCTCTCCCTTTCAGCATCTCCCCTACCTCCTTTCTCTCTCTCCCCTCCTTCTCCTCTCCCCCCCTCTCCTCTCCCCTCCCTCTCTCCCCCACCCGCCCTCTCTTCCCTCTCCCTACAAGTCTGGCACTGAACGCCAACTGTTTTGCTTTGCTCCAGGAAGAGTGCAGACACAACGTGAAATCCGGAGCTTTTTGCGTGGTGCATTTAAAATGCTTCCTTATTTATATTATCCTCATTCCCTCCCCTCTCCCACCCCCTCACCAGCCCTTCCAGATTTCCCTAGAAATCTGTGTAAAGCATCCAGAGGGGAAAACATTTGCACAAAAAGTGAAGGAGCTCGGCAAGGTACGTTCCACCGTGCACTGGTTTGTTTTCGGCTTTTGGAAAGTTTATGATGTCAGTTGGTGAATGTTTGGAGCAACAGCTCTATATGACTGCCGGGGATTACTGTCTTTTTCATTGAACAATATGCGTGCAAATTGCCTAGACTTCTTGGACAGGCTTGCAGGGTCTCGGGTGTGTGGTTATTGCCAGGAGACGTTCCAGCGGGAACGTAGTCGTGTGGTGTTAATCCGGGGGAGAGGCTGTGCTGTCCTCCGTCACTAGTGTGGGTGGGGGTGGCAGGGTGGTAGGGTGCTTTTCCAGTGGGCAAGTGCTCCTTCTACTTTGCCAGGTTCAGGACTGATTCTCATTCATTAGATGTCTTTCTTCTTGTTGTAAGGATTTTGCACATGGAAAATTTAGTTCCAGAAAGGTTTCCTGAAGTCAGAACAAAGTGAGGGGGAGTATAGGGAGATCAGGAGATAAGGCTTGGTGGTGGGGATTGTGTTGATATTTTTTGCCTAGAGAATTTAATCTCTCTTGCCGGTATCTGGAGAAAACGGTAAGTCTTTGCTGAATGTATAAAAAAAAATTAAAAAATTCTTAGTAGGTAAAAAGAAAGGAAAGAAAGAAAGAAAGGAAGGAAGGAAGGAAGGAAGGAAGGAAGGAAGGAAGGAAGGAAGAAAGAAAGAAAGAAAGAAAGAAAGAAAGAAAGAAAGAAAGAAAGAAAGAAAGAAAGAAAGAAAGAAAGAAAGAAAGAAAGAAAGAAAGAAAGAAAGAAAGAAAGAAAGAAACCGGTTCCATTGCAAAAGAAAACCTGCTACAGCTCCCTGCCACAAGTCTTTATGCAGAATTTCTTAGGGCCGGTTGTGTGGAGGAAACCGCCTGAAAAGGCGCCCGCAAACTTTGCAGCAGAAAGGGGGGCAGCCCCACCCCCCCGCAGGATGTAGGCGAATGAAATCGCGGGGGCGGCACGAGAGGGGAAGGAGGGAGGCTCGTCGGAGGCTCTGCCCAACTGGGAAGCAGCGAAGTTGGCCTCCCTCGCCTATGCGGACCAGCGCTGAGACGGGCAAGCCCAGGACAGAGAAGCTCCGGGGGCGGGGAGAGGGGTTGAGGGGGTTGCAGGGTGTGGGGCAGAGCGGAGAGCGGTCTAAGGGGTGATGGTGGCGTGGTGTGCGGTGCCCCATGGAGATGGGTTTTGAGGTCAGGGTTTCCCTCCGCCCGGGTCTCTCTTGCCTCCTGCTGCTGCAGAAAGCCAGGTGGCGATCAACAAGTGTCTCTCTCCCAAGATTAGTTTAAAAGGAACTGAAGGGGCTTTCTCATCCGGGTAAATCCACAGGCTGTATTGTGTGCCGTAGAGAGTCATTCATTCTTTGTTAAGGGGGAGCTTGGAGAGGGGAAGGGATGCTGAGGGGGCGTTTGAACATCAGCCATTTGACCCTAGGGATCAGAGTTCAAATCCTGGGTGGGAGGGCCGAAAAGGGGACATCAAAGGTGTCGTGATCTCTTCAGTTCCTGCATCTTTCCTCCTGAGCTTTATATATAATGGGGAACCTGCTCCGGGCCACACCTCATCAATGAGAATTCCATGTCTAGGAGCAAGCGCCCCCCGCCCCATCTGTAATTCAGGAAGCAGGCAGCACTCTCTGTGGTAGTACTGCTGTATTTTCTCCCCCACATATGACCTTCTAGGAAAGCTGAATCAACTGCACTCTGAAGAGCAGCCACTTCCGGGAGATGGAACCCAAAAGTGGGGAGGAGGGATACCCTGAGAAGCTTTAAATAGACATACAAGGTTGCCATTTGGATGTTTGGTTAAACTGAACCTAGAATAGAAGATAAAAGACAGGATTTTGCAGGGGCGGGGTGTTAGGGATGATGACCCAGGTAGGCATGTCAGGCCAAAGGAGGAAGTTTGTGAGGTGGGTTTTTTTTTTTTCTCCCTTCTGGGGCTTGGGAGGAAGTGGCTGGCTTACCAAAGTCAGTTGAGAAGGAAATCTCAGCAAGAAACGGGAAATTTAGGAAGGACTCTTGGAAGTTAGAATCAGCAAGCTGTTGCCACACCCTCTGGAGATAGGTCAATGGAAAGGCAAGGAAGACAGAGAAAGCGAGCACTGGAGGTGGAGCTACACAGATGTAACCCCAGTGCTCAGGAGGGAAAGCCAGGAGGAGTGTCCCAAGTTCGAAGCCAGCCTAGTCTGGTGGGTTCCAGGCCAAACTGGACAATAAGTAATAATAATAATAATAATAATAATAATAATAATAGAAGACAGTGAGACAGGCCATGTTTAGTGTGAAGCAATGTCTAATTCAAGACAACAGAGGGATTGGGGATTCGGGCCTTGGCCCTTACTCCAACCTGCCAGTGTGGAGTAAGACCAGGCCAGCATGCCTACGTGTACCCCAACAGCACTTAGAGTCCTGGTTAAGGAACTGCCCCCATCATTTTGGGGGGGTACTGGAGGGAGGACTGCAGCAGGCTTTTGATGGGAGGCATTAAGTGCCTTGGCTTACTCTTCTCAGTGGAAAGTTGTTCCTGTTCTTAAGTCAACGAGTGTTTCTGTCCTTTAGATACAAAGGAGAGAAAGGTGGTTATAAGAAGAAAAAAATGTTGGGCCTGGAGAGATGGCTCAGCAGCTAAAAGCACTGGCTGCTCTTGCAGAGGAGCCAGTTTTGGGTCCCGGCACCCACATGGTGATTAGCAGTTACGGTATGTAACTCCAGTTCCAGGGGGATTAGACGCCCTCTTCTGACCTCCAGGGGCATTGCTGGATACAGGTACACTTACACACATGCAGGCAATATACCCATACACATAAAATAAAAATAAATATTTTTTAAAAAGAAAAAATATCTTGTCTTGGAACCTGGCCGCATGTCCTCCTTTAGTCCCCTAGGACTAGTCCCTGTCCACTTCAGCTGTGGTCTCCTGAAGACTGAGTTCCATTTGGCACTGTTCCCACTAAAGGTGCTTCATACCCATCAGCGATCACCCTCCAATCCACTTAAAGGCCAGCTTTCTCAGGTTCTTAACGTGCCTAAGCATATGTCATATGCAGGCGGCACGTATGTGACATATATGTGCATACCTGTGTGCCAACACAACAGGGGTGCAGCATGTGTGCCTAGTTTGCTTGACACGTGAGCTCGTGAGTGACACCCAAGGAAGCCCACCATCTTGCTCTTCTGACAAGCCCGAAGCTGCAGTGGGGAAATCCAGTTTAGGGGTGGATCTGGCGTCCCTGCGTGTATGTGGTGAACCTGAGTTTTCCCTGGGTTTCCTCATACTCATTCAGGACTGTCAGTTGCCCCTTCATGCGACGTTGGAGAGAGTCGCCGACCAGCAGAGATTTCATTAATGAGATGAATGAAGTCCAACTCTTTCTCTTCATTGCCTGGCATTTCTCCTTTGTTTTTCAAAAATAGAGGGAGGGGCAGAGCCAGCTATATAATTTGTGGGGCTGGCCACAAAGGGAAAATATGAGGCCCCTAGTTCAAAAAGCAAAAGAAAAGTGGATTTATTAACATAAAGCTTCCCCTTTCTTCTGCTGTGGCTCTCTAGACTTGTTACGGGATTGCCTACTTGTCATTCGATGTTGTGCTAAATAAAAATTTAAAATTTTAATTGTTAGTGTGTATTTTACTATGCATCTTGAAACTGTGAAATACTAGTTTTAAATGCAAATACTGGGGCATCCAACTCATTTGCAGAATCACGGGTATGACGTAACTCGTGCTTTCTAGGGCCACACATGCCTACATGTTTCGTTCATACCAGGATGATGAACACACTGAACAAAATGACCTTAACTGTTTTAAGCTCACTTCTTGATAAGGGCACACTCTACCAGCCCTCTTCGGCTTCCCATTGACTATGGCTTGCTTTAATCTTCACCTGTGTCATGGTTTTCAGCACCTCATAGGTGTGTGCCAAATACAGAGGAGGACAGTGTGTGAGAAGTGGCAGGCTTGAGTCTCATGGTCACCAGTGGTGTTCAGAGTGCTGTTGCTTGCTTCCACATCTGAAGCACCTTTGCAACCGTGACCTCTCAGCACTGCAGCATTCCTGCCAACACCGTGGAGCTGCAGGGAGTGTGAGGACACGTCCTACCTACCTTCCGGATTCACTCGCTTCTCCACTGTCCTAGAGAACACAGCTTCAAAGAGAAAATAATTAAGAACTTCAAGGCTGTGAAATTTAGAATCTTCTACTAAGCACTCAGCCCTTCTGAGCAAAGTTGACTCTATGTGATGACTATGTGTCACACACTTCTGAAGCCAGCCTGGGTGGGAAGCTATGAGAAATGATCCAGATCCTAGAGTGAGAGCCCAATTGCTCATCTTCCTTCATCCAGCAAATGATTCCATCTGCAGCAGAACACTCCACGCCCTCCATTACTAATCAACTGGAACACTCCGTTGTACCCAAGTCCTATACTCAAAGGCAACTATTTCCTCTTGAAGAAGTCACAACTTTGAAGACAGAATTCACCTGTTGATCCCTCCCAGGGCCACTGATGCTTTGGACTGGAGGTCAGGCCTTGAATGAAACATCCACTCTGATCCACAGCTGTTATTGTCGGGCTTAGTTCAATCAGTAAGCTGCCCTACCTGATCTACGCTTCAGTTTCACCATCTAAAGCAAAGAACATGACACTTAGCTTGCTCCATGAATGAGGGTACTAATCGTTTAACGCTTTTAATTATTATTGATCTTATACCAGTCTGAAGTCTGTCCATGGATCTTCTGGCTCAGAATGACAGGTTCTCAGAAATTACTTTGACAGTAAATTCAATTGATGTTGATGTCAAGGAGGGGCTTGAGACTCAAAGGGTCCAAAGGAAAGTAGGACTATATTCCTGATGGACCCCCAGGAAGAAAGAAATTGCTCCTTCCTCCAACAACTGCTTTCCTGCTCCTTACCCTCTAAGGAGCAAAGCTAAAGATATGAGTTGAACTAGCGTAGGAATAAAATAGCATTAAAAATGCATCCGACCTGAAGAATGAAGACAATATTGACCCTCTAGCATTGGTTCAGGGACTTTGAGAACTGGGCTTTTCAACCTTAATCTGGATTTCCTTTTTTGCCAGGTCCTTTAGGTGACAGGAATACTCTTTTGTGAAATATTTATCTTGGTCTAAACTACTGAGAGATCTAGAGAAAAAAAAAGAGGAAAAGGAATTAATCGTGTTTATTCTTTTCTGTAAGCTTTACTAGGCTTGGACTGCTGTAGTAGTGATGGTCCAGTTAGTTGATGGACTGGAAGACCAATGAATGCATCATTATTATTATTATTATTATTATTATTATTATTATTTTCTGTTTATGAATGAGCTTAGCATTGTTTGGTCCAGGAACGTGATTAACAAAATGACTCTAGAGTGTGTCTCATTATTGTTATAGTAATATGCCCATGGATTTGGCCAACACACTCCATAAGTTTAAGCAACCAAGTGGATGTCTATGGTGGTAGGCATATTATTTAGTTTCAATGCTCACTTCATCTGAACAACAGGGATCTTATATACAATCTCTACTCTATATAGAGTTGCTGTGAGAACAAAATGAAAAGGCTCTTGTGAAATCACTCTAGGACTTTGTGTATGTGACACATATGTTTGTAGACATGTGTGCACAGAGGGCTATACTAAAATTTCATTAAATCCAGTCTTCCTGTCTTCCCCATCTCAATAACAGTATACCCGGGAGTGTGATAGACTGGTGGGCAGCATCAAACAGATCTGCATTCACATATTGGCTCCTATACTTGGTTGCTTATGAGGCTTTCAGTAGGTTATTTAAAATCTCTGACCTTCAGTTTCTTGACGGTTAAAATGGGTCAGTACATCAAAGAGTTACTGTGATAATTCATGAGCTTGATATTTGTACATGGCTTGGCACAGTTCCTGGCACATTCCAAGTGTCTTAATAAATTCTTTTTGGTTTTTAGTGTTTTTCTCATAATTATACTCATGGTCATTGGTGAGCCAAGAGGAGTATCAGACAAGTGACTCAGGAATAGTTTCTCTTGAGGCGCTCCATGCTGCAGGGTAGATTTTCTACAGCAGGCTTTTCTTCCCATGGTAGATTCCAACTTTTCTGAAGTTTTATTTCCCCATACACGGGGACTTCTCTTGGAAGAACTGGGTAAAACTGGCCTTCCCCACTTCCTACTATAAGGAATTGCTCTTTATTGACTGTAGCTATTCGAAGGACATGCCGGGCAACTGCTTTGAAACCTTTACCTCAACTCAGAGCCCTTCACTTTGAAAGAGTAGGCACTGAAGGAGGAAGGCTCCCAACCAATGTTGTGGACAGGCCTGGATCTAAAGCACACAAGTAGATGAGGCCTAGCCGTATTTGGCTTCTGGGAACTGGGAGGTCAGATGTGAGTCTTCTGTCCAGTTAGGCAGATGTTCCAAGCTTTCCTTGGATTTCACGAGAACTCTTCCCCTTCCTTGGAGGCAAGTGTGATGGTTTACTTCACATTCAGATCTATAGTTTCAGTGGTTTCATTCCCTAGTGGACAGTAAAAGAGACCCATCCTTACCTGGGTCATACAGCCTTGTTAAAACTAGGAATTCCACGCCGGGCGTGGTGGCACACGCCTTTAATCCTAGCACTTGGGAGGCAGAGGCAGGTGGATCTTTGTGAGTTCAAGGCCAGCCTGGTCTACAGAGTGAGTTCCAGGACAGCTGGGGCTACAGGGAGACCCTGTCTCAAAAAGACAACAACAAAAAAAAAAACCTAGGAATTCCACAAAAATGTCTGGAGAGTCTCCTAGTTAGCAGGCCATAGGCCTGAGGGTCAAGCAGTAACTGAGACATGAACCCTGATTACCACCACAGTGCATGTAGTCCAGAGGCAAAAGATCCCTTTGATGGTCTACATTCTTCTTTTGTCAGGGGCCTTAACAGCGCTGCATTCTTGTGTAATTTTAAAGTCCTTTTCTGACTAATAAGCCACCACGGGTCTCCTGTTTCCTGGGTATTAAAAACCACAGAGCCAGGGACTGGTGACATAAGTGATTGCTTTACAAAGCATGAGGACCCAAGTTCAATCCTCCAGCACTCACAACACATGAGTTTGTCCTCTGACCTCCACATGTACACATATATACACACACGCACTTGCACATGCACACACACACATACACAAACAAACACACACACACAAACACACAAACAATTTTGTTGGTTGGTTGGTCTTTTTGAGACAGGGTCTCTCTGTAGCCCCAGCTAGTCTGGAACTCACTATGTAGACCAGGCTTGCCTTGACTTCACAGAGATCTGCCTGCCTCTGCCTCCTGAGTGTTGGGATTGAAGGTGTACACCACAACGCCCCCACCCCACACACACAATTTTAAATTGAAAAATAGAACCAGAGAGCTGGAGATTTTTTCTGCAGAGAGTGGCTCAGCATGGGTCAGCACTTTGGATCCCAGTGTACCACAAGGAAGACTTGTTTGTTCTTACTTTCCATATCATGTTTGCACAGATTTGGAGAATATGTTTGGTGAGGGAAGGTGATATAAGGGAAAGAAAAGATCAATCACTATCCTTCCTCAAAAACTCTTTCTGGGAGCTGGAGAGATAGCCTAGTGGTTAAGAGCACCGACTGCTCTTGGAGAGGACCCAGGTTCGATCCCCAGCACCCACATGGTGGCTAAGAACCATCTATAACTCCAATTCCAGGAGAACTCCAGTTCCAGGGGAATCCAACACCCTCTTCTGACCTCCGAGGCATTGCACGACACGGGTGCACAAACCTACGTGCAGACAGTACATTCATACACATACAAGAATAAATAAAATAAAATAAAAAACCTCTTTCTTAGACACTTCCCTATATCAAGGATTTCTCCTTCTCTATGGTTAACTGTCTGGCCTATAAATCTTCAGATTTTTTTAAGATTTCTTTTTATTTATGGGCATGTATGTGTGTGTGTATGCCTTGCATGTGGAGGTGTTTGCAGATGCCAGAGGAGGGAGTGAGGTCCACTGGAGTTGGAGTTACGGTGGTTGTGAGCCTCTAGATATGACTACTAGGATCCAAACTCCAGTCTTCTACAAGAGCAGCAAGTGCTCTTCAGCAGAGAACAACCTGACCACCTCTACTTACAGATTGCAGCATGGTGAAAGCTGATCCCTGCTGAGGACCCCCCAAAGTGGCCGGGTGGTGCATGCCTTTAATCCCAGCACTCTGGAGGCAGAGGCAGGCAGATCTCTGTGGGCTCAAGGCTAGCCTGTCTACATAGCGAGCTCCAGGCCATCTTGGACTAAAGGGAGAGCCTGTCTCAAAAAAAAAAAAAAAAAAAAAAAAAAAAAAAAGAACTCAGAAGTGCACTTACAAATCCCTGATCAGAACGAGCCCTATGTTATCCATGGGGTCCAGATCCTATCAAAACAGAGATTCCTTTGAGTTGCTACAGACCCAAAGCTGTGATTTGATCTGTTGCCTGAGCACTCTTTCAATCCGATGGTAACCCATATAGTCACTGACACTGGTGGTCTACACCAGGAAGTTATCCCAAGAATCAAAAACATTCGATGCTTGGCTCAACTTCGGCAGTATACATACTAAAAATAAGATCAGTGTGGGTCCTACAGGAAGGTGGCATTTAAAAGTATGAAGCCTTGCTTTTCAAAACCATCTGCTGCTACCCCATAGACAGGGCATGAGAGGACAGACAGGTCAGGGCTCAGTCTGAGTCCCGAGTTGTCCTCCTCCTGCAATCTTCCTTCCAGGTAGTCCCTCCATTTCTTTTTCCTCTGTATCTTCTTACTGAACAGCTTCCTTCTGTTGACTGCAGGAAGTGGAGGATGAGTAGAAACCATCAAGCTCATTCCGGGATTGAAGGCAGGGACTTTTGTTATTAGTAATTAAGGAGGCATGCCTCTTATGATGTAAGCAATACAACCTCTGCTTCTCCTCAGTGGTCCAAGCCCCTATATCAAAGGAGTCTACACTGACCTTTAACCAGAAGTGGTCGAGCAGAGCACAGTAAAGATACAAATAAGGATGATGGTTGCTGATAAAAATCCATTACCAGCCCCACATTCCTCCTCCTCCTCCTCCTCTTGTCTTTTTGAGACAGAGTCTCTCTGTAACCCCAGCTGTCCTGGAACTCACTATGTAGACCAGGCTGGCCTTGAACAAACAGAGATCCACCTGTCTCTGCTTCCCAAGTGCTGGGATTAAAGATGTACACAACCACACCGGGCCCAGCATTATTCTTAATAGAGTTCCCAAAGAGGATCTTTTCTTTGGAGGCATTAGGACCCAGAGAATTCTACTCTGGAATTAGTTGTCAATTTTCCAGCGCATTCCCAAATTATGAAAATCCAATGCATTAAAAAAAAAAAAAGTAATGAATCCTGTTGTCTGTGTGCCTTGGCCAAGAAGCTCAGAGCTCACTTTCCAGGGGAAGAAGGCAGCACCACACTTCATCCTAGAGTGACCAGTTCCTCCCAAGAGTTGCCCTCACCCTATTGGAAGTAAGACAGTGGAACACGAGGCAATACCGTATGCTCCTGTCAGTCTTGGCTTGGCCTTCAGCAAGTATATCCTAACCTGCCCAGGTTCCTCGGACCCTTGGAAACCTTCCCACCATGAAGGGTGCTCAACTGCTGTCTTTTCTGGAGAATGCACCAAAACTCAAAGAGTGGTTTCTCTGCGCTATACCAGTGCTATAATTAACAGTTGCTTGACTTCAGGCAAGTTATTTAACCTCTCTATACCTCAGCTTTTCAATGGAAAAAGTACACTATACTAAGAACCTATCAGTCTAAATTGTCCTAAGGATTGAATGGGATGACATATACATATCTTCTAGCCCAGTCCCAGAAGTTAGTCAATGCCCAGTAGCTATTGCTACTTTTGACATGCTAGCCAAAATGGAGCATTCATCAAATATTTTAACCTTCTTGGATGGCAAGTCTATGTCTTATTCTGGGTTCCTTCTGAGCTATGTATCATCCTGTAAGTAGGTGAGGCACAGAGTCTCTTGGGTACCCTAAAAGAAACGAGGCCACTGCTAATCAAAATTGGACAGTGAGGAAAAGTTAATTGTAAGAAAAACCAGAAGGATCTCTTCCTCATCTCTTGGGTTTCTACTAGTGCATTGATTAACTGTGAACTAGAAAATAAGTGTGGTTAAAAAAAAAGACATACCTAAGCAGACCAACCAACTGATTTGACTTCAGGAATCTCAGCAAGGAAAGCAGTGTGAATAGCTTAGCTCAGAGTCTCACCAGAGGCCATTCAGATCCAGGCAGCCATTTTAGGTCTTTTGTTGAAAGGGATCCCATATCTGTCCTCTCAAGCCTTGTAAGAGGTAGAATGACTTTCTCTTCACCTTGATACTGTAAATATTTTGGGGAGCAGGGGGCTGTTTAGACTATGAAAACTTTGTAGCAAGGTCGTAATGAAACCCTTTTTTTGGTTGTGAGCCTGAGGCTTTAACGGCTGCACCAGCTCTCCAGCCCATGAAGCCGTTTTTTAATCCAGGTAATCTAGGTGTTGTAGAAGGAGGATGAGAAGGAAGTGAGGGTGTCCTCAACATTTCACGGACAAGATGTGTTAGCTTCAAAATTTCAGCCCCAGCTCCAGAGGAACTGTCTCATCTGTTCCAGTGTATACAAGAGTTAAACCTCCACATGGGATGGAGCATGTCTCTAAAGTTCAAGAACTTGTGGGTTCTCTGAAAACAGGCCTAGGTCAGGATCCTTTACTGAGGGCTCTAGTTTTCTTTAAGTAAAGGATTTCTGGTGGAGAAAAAAGCCTCTGAGCAGATACGAAGAAATGAAGGAAATGTAGACAAGAGCTCAGTGCTACTGGGGAGCTCCCTCTACTGGCCGTCACGGAAACTCCATGGCAGGCATACTGCCTGTCCCAAGAGTATTAATTTGAAGGCTCTGAGCATTTTGGTCTGGTTTCTTCTACCTCCTTCATAATTTAATTCGATGTTTACTGGGTGCTAACATAGTGACAAGTTTTTTACTAGCATAATTTTATTTAATGCTTACCATAAGCCTCGTGGCTGAGTTTTACATGGAAAGCAGCTGAGACCTGAAAAAGAATAATAAACTCCTGGCTTCTCCATCTCAGTGATCCTCATGATTCTTGGGACCTAGAACTCAAGAGGAACAAGAACCAAGGAAGAACATGAAGTGGGAAGTGAACTTACTCTCAGCACCTAATAAAACTCGGTTGGCCTGACTCTGAGATTGCACTAGACACATTCTGGGTCCCAGAGCATTTCAGCCCTGCCTTTGAAATACTCATCAGTTCATGAGGCAATTCATTAGATGACTGTGTTCATTCAGTCTTCATGCAAACTCTTTGATACTCAAGCTGAGGATAGCAGAGGAGCCAGCAGGCTGACCAAGAAGAATTTCCAAGCTGGGGGGGGGGGTCTTTTTCCAATCATGTTCACACTTATTCTTTTTTCAAAGGCAAAACAGTATAAGGGAGATACAATAGGTAGCAATACATACACATTTTATGAATTGAGAACTTAAAATATGGAGGGCTCGTTCTGGGTTTTGGTTAGGAACAAACTAACATCAATGACAGAGCTACTGCTGCTGCCAGCTTAAATCCTGACTTTGTTCCTGGTGGTTGGTGTTGGATGGATGGGACCAAGGTCTGTGTGTGTGTGTGTGTGTGTGTGTGTGTGTGTGTGTTCGCATGGGCTTAGGATCCCTTGGAGCTCCGCCTCCTGTGGATACTAGGATCTGAATTCTGGTCTTCTGATAGAGCAGTAAGCACTCTTAACCACTGAACCATCCCTCCAGCCCTAGTAAGTTACACGTTTAAGTCCAGTAAATAAAGATTGTACAACCATCTTGTTTTATATCGATTGTTTCCCGAGTTTCCCCCTTTCTCTGTTTTGGAATTGGTTCATAATTTACCTCTCTTGGCGTTAATCCATTTTAACTAGAAACTACGTGAGCCATTTGGTCTTTTTGAAGTTGATCTCTTGCCAGTCCAGATTTTAGAGTTATCTAGGACTCTGCGAGAATCCAAAATGTTATTTCAACTGTCCCATGTCATGTGGGTGTGATGATGTAAATAAACATTTTGAACCCAGGAGAACCTCAGAGCTTTTCTACAGTAGTTCCTCCTGGAGATTTGAGCTATGGGTTAGTAACAGGGATCCCGCGCCTCCTTTGGGTGAGATGCTGGTCTCATTTCACCATCAGTGGGTCTCTTAAATCAAGAACACCCAGCTCCCCTCCCTCCAACTTGGGACCTCGCATTACTGCTGCTTTCCCTACAGCCAATGATGTCATAACAGGATCAGAATTATGCCTACTGAGAACATAGAGCTAACGTGAGCAGGTTTTCTGTAGTCCCTTCTTGGAGACTGGTTGGGAGTCACTGGTCTAAACAGAGTTACTGTTTGTCGACGTTGTAACTGCCTGGCCCTCAGCTACTGGTGGGAGGACTAGCTGTTTCCAATTTGAACCATTAATACCCCACAAACTCCACTTTGCCAAAGATGCGACCCCTTGACGAATAGTGGTCCCAGATTTACCATTCGGGAGTGAACTTTTATTTGGCCACTTGCTGGTAAGCCTGGCCTTCCTTTTGCCCAACTATAGCCTTGAGCACTTGCCTCTAGGATACTTGCTGTTTCGAGGAAAGCCTAAAAAGGATGCCAGGGAAGAAGGGGCGGGGAGTGCCTGGAGCCGCAAGTTCACAGGGGATGGCGAGTGACGGGACGAGGATTGCTGACCCCATTTCCCTTTCCTCTCACTTTGTAGGAGCACCAACGACCAAGACAAGACCAGATGAGTTTTCAAAGCAGTGCTCACACACCCAGGACGCATGTCATCCTTTGCCTCGTGCTTTCTGCAATGTTGCTGCTCGCCTTCATCTTCCTATTAACCCTCGCCATAATAATCCCTTTCTGACCACCACCCTCTCCATTCGCCACCCACTCAGCTCTTTCTCTGAGGTGCCCCCTCCTGCGGGGCACAGCTCTGTCTCTGGCAAGCTCCCCCTTTGAATCATATCCGGATGGCTCCCATCATATTCTCTTTCTGCTGTCTCCTCCTCACACCAGACTCGGCTAACACTCAGTCCCTTGATCAGGAAAAACAGAGAAAATCCTCCTTCTTCCAAAATGAAGCCACAAGATGCTCTGGCAGAGTCATCACACTCAAGGAAGAGACCCAAGGCATAGTTGAGTGTGATGTTATTGAAACCAGATGGAAGTCCCAGAAATCCTTTAATCTGAGTCAGACCTAGTGAAGGAGCGTACTCATGACTTCAGGGACTGATTAAGAATGTGGGGGTAGGGAGGAGGAAAGGGACAGACACTCTGAACTGGATTGACCCTCATTACAGAATGGAATCCCCTAGATTTTTTTCTCCAATTAAATGTGCATTTCATTCTATCACACTGTGATGGCTTCACTCTAGACATTTCCATTTGAGCCCTAAGTCCTGTCTTCATGGGTCCCGAGCCACAGGCTCCTGGAAGATGAGGTAAGTAACATTGCTCAGCACTGTCTAGAGATGTTTGTAGAGATCTCAGAAACCCAGTGCTGATGAGAAGGGTCCACCCTGTTACATCCTAAGGTTTGTCATATTTGGTCAGAGCCCTATGATGAACCCCAGAACAGCTACAAATGTTAAGTCCAACTTCATGATATTCAGGTAGAAAGCAAAAGAAACCTCAAGGACTGACTAAATCAGGACTTGGTAATATCATTATAGTCTCTTTAAAAAAAATCAGCCAGCCCTGGTGACACAGGCCTGTAATCCCAAGTACTTGTAATCTCAAACTAAGGCACAAAGATTGTAAACTCAAGGCCTACTTGGGCCACAGACTTCAAGGCCAGCCCAGGTAACATAGTAAGCCCTATCTCAAAAATATTTTTAAGAGCACTTGCCCAGCATGGGTGAGGCTATGGGTTCTATCCCAACACAAAAACAAAGCAAAATGAAAATATTATATCTGCTTCCTTTTCTTGCCAACCTTAGGGCAAGGTTTTCATGTTGTAAGGTGACAGTCTCCCTTCTTGTGACAAGATTCAAAACCAGTTCATTATTTAACCAGTAGATACTTGCCAAGAAGCACAAATAATATGGCAGTATGTTAGCCAGTTCTTCGTCTCACTTTCACAGCCTGTGTCTGCTGGACCAAGAGTTACACAAATACAGTCCCCATTCCTTATTGTTGGGCCTGTCAGACCTAGAGATCCAAGCTTAGCAGATCAACAGCTAATGGCAACGCTGACTTGTATATTTAACTTTCTGCTAATTCTGACCCACTAGACCCCAGTTTGTGATGGAGTGGTTTCTGTCTACTGAATTTGGGCAAATAAGACAACTGTCTGTCAAACAAAGCTAAACGTGTACAGGTATCTTCAAGCATCCTTCAGATCATTCTTTTGTGTGGTCCCTGCTTCTGAAGCTCTGGTGATACCTCGCTGGCTTCCTGAGCCCCATCCCACCCCTTCAGCCTCTGTTTCTCCCTATCATATGCTTGCTCTGGCTACCCTGTCTTTGCTTAGCTCCTCACCATGAACCCTACTTTAGACATCCCCATGTCACCCTCTAGCCTTCATTCTCATAGATGTGCCTTTCATTGGCAAGGCATGGGAAACCCTGTCATCTGGTTCTCTGAAGTACCTTGCAGTTAGAATTAGGGAGAGACAGGGTTGCCCTTTGATATTGGAGTTGTATGCAGAGCAGATATTGTGTTAACCGTTCTTGAGTTGAATGAATTAAGTACTTTCGTGTGACTAGAAAATTGAGACTTTTTAGCACCAATGGCAACAAAAAAGTGTAGTGGGGGAATGGAAATTATAATCACTTTCTTCCAGTATCCAAGTGGTCCTTAAAGCATTCAACCCACAAACCTTCAAATACACTGGCTTCTAATTTTTTTTTATTTCCGTATGTGTATGAATGTACTGTCTGCATGAAAGTTTGTGCACCCGTGTCGTGCAATGCCGCGGAGGTCAGAAGAGGGTGTCAGATTCCCCTGGAACTGGAGTTCTCCTGGAATTGGAGTTTGAGACGGTTCTCGGCCGCCATGTGGGTGATGGGGATCGAACCCGGGTCCTCTGTAAGAGCGGTCAGTGCTCTTAACCACTAGGCCATCTCTCCAGCCCCTACACTGGCTTCTTTTTTTTTTTTTAATTTTATTAACTTTATTTATTTCTGTATGTGTATGAATGTACTGTCTGCATGCAAGTTTGTGCACCCGTGTCGTGCAATGCCGCGGAGGTCAGAAGAGGGTGTCGGATTCCCCTGGAACTGGAGTTCTCCTGGAATTGGAGTTTCAGACGGTTCTTGGCCGCCATGTGGGTGCTGGGGATCGAACCCGGGTCCTCTGTAAGAGCGGTCGGCGCTTTTAACCGCTAGGCCATCTCTCCAGCCCTACACTGGCTTCTAAAGAAGCATTTCCCCAAACTTGAATATCCCTCTTGATCTGGGTAAATGATGCAAATTTGTGTTTGACAGAGGTTGGAGATAGTGGGATAGTTTGTATTATGCATGCCACAGCTCGTGCCCCCCACCCTCACTGGGTTCCATCTCTTAAATTTTCAGAAAATGATCAGGGTTGTCCATTTCTTTTTTTATATTTTTTATTTATTTATTTTTGTATGTGTATGAATGTACTGTCTGCATGTAGGTTTGTGCACCCGTATCGTGCAATGCCAAGGAGGTCAGAAGAGGGTCTCGGATTCCCCTGGAACTGGAGTTCTCCTGGAATTGGAGGTACAGATGGTTCTTAGCCGCCATGTGGGTGCTGGGGATCAAACCTGGGTCCTCTGCAAGAGCAGTCGGTGCTCTTAACCACTAGGCTATCTCTCCAGCCCCAAGGGATGCCCCGTTTCTAAAGGAGGAAAGGAGAGCTGGGATGGCTGGCAAACTCAAGGTTCTCATCTAAAACAGTTTTCTTGGAAGACTCTTCCTGAATCACCCTGGCACCACCCAAGGGGCTTTTGCTGCTTCTGGCATAGAGACATAGTTAAGAACAGCAGCTAAATGTGCCTCCATCTCAACTGTCTGAGTTCAGACAAATCCCTTGAGTTTGGAATGAAACCAGACTAGATAGAACTTTTGTGCTATTGAATGGAGGTGATTCTTTTCATTTGCACAGGGCCTTGCAGGGATAAGGAAGTAGGGTGGGGTTTCTTGCCTGCTGAGAAAGCCTCACACACCTTCACCTCCAAATGATGGAGGCTAGAGTACAGCAAACCTGCCGGAGTGGTTGGATCTTACTTATTGTAGCCACACAGATAGGAATTTGATCTAATGCCTAGTTTTTACAGTTTCTAAGGCTTTTAGACAAGACATACAAGCTGTCTGGCCTCCATTTCCTTGGCTTTAAAGTAGGACGAATAATATGTTTTGGGAGTGATTTCTGTACTCCATGATCCTATGAGGTAGGTACCACTATTATAATAGCATCTACATGATTTCTATAAGGACCAAATACTGTCATTCATGTTTAAGTGTCTATCACAGTGTCTGGTATATAGCTGGTGTTCAGAACTCTTGGTCCTTCCTCGGTTTTCTGGGAGCTGCTTTGTTTCTTTCCTGTTACACACACACACACACACACACACACACACACACACTTTTTTACCTATTGACATTTTTCCTGGTGTTCGGAGAGGAGACACTAGGGCCAGGAAGGACATTTATTGGCTTCACTGATCCTGAAAGAGAGGAGAACAGTTCTTGTCAAGGGCTACGTGACAAACAGCCTGTTCTTGCAGGTTCCCTGAGGGACCACTATGGACACGGAGTCCACTTCATGCTTGTGATCCCAGGAATGGGTTGGCAATACAGAAAGTGGTTTTCATCTTGGGCGGGTTCCATGCCAGTCTATTACCTCCCTGGGTCTTTTGTTTGATTGTTCAGAAAGGAATTGGGCACCAGAACCCTTAGCAAAGAATGATGAGACAGCTCAGAAAGCCAAGGTCGTCCACTCCAAACCAGGCATGCACCACATGCTCCTTGGCTGAGGAGTGGAGACAGGGTAGCGACAAAGGACTAACTCTGTGAGGGTGTCTGCTGTGCTTCACTAGTCCTGCTCTCTCAATCTGACCAGTCAGCCCTGTGACTGCAGCAGGACCAAAACAAAGCAAAGAGGCGCCCTCTTCTGGGAGGAAGAAACAGAGCTACCGATTTTACGGGGGGGGGGGTGTCCCAGATAGAAATTTTTGGCTGCTGCCTACAAAAGTTGTGATGGAATGGCCTGCACACATTTCTGTACCCTCAACTCTACATGAATCTTCCATTGTCTCAACATCAGACACTGTAGCACACCACCAGCATATATGATGTAGAAAGCACAGCAACACTATTGGAAACTGCATCTCCTCTGCACAGCTTCTGTCATCCATGTGTGAATCTCTGCTTATACCTTGTCTCATATCTAAAAGCATACCTCTGCGCCTTTAAACACACGCACTTAGCCTGACGTTTTCATTAATCCAAGAAGACTTCATTGAATTGCTACTGGTATTCCATGTTTGCCTGGTCACATCTGATGGCTCACGTGGTAAGCCATCCTCAAAGCAAGAACCAAGGCTGCTGCCTGCCTCTCATTGACCTCTCTCTGGGCTGCACCCCACCTAACTGCAGCAGCCTTCTCACATGCATAGATCCATGCATTCAGAGAGCTAAAAATAAACAGCCTCTGATGGGCTGTCGGAGGGCATCCTCCCCGTGGAGTGGGTGTCCTCTGTCTCTCTTTACCAGGTAAAGCTTAAGCCACAACAGAAGCAGAGTACTAGCCAGGCTTAAGCTTAAACTAGAAACCTCCAAGACCAGATACAAAGGCTAGGAGGGCCCAAGGAGGGAGGTGATACCCTGAGTCTGTGCTCCTTCTCGTCCAGGCCTTGTGCCCCAAATCCTCTTGGTGACCTCTGGATAATCGTTTACTGGCATCCAGGAAAACCACTGTCAGGGAGTGTTGATAATTAGGGTTGAGGAGAGAGATGCCTTGTGCATCCAGTACCTGGGTAGAGTCTCCCACTTGTGAGTCTTCCCCATGTGCGGGGCACAGGTCCTATCAGAGAGACAGGATGCTGCATGCATCTGGGGAGGGGAACCTGTGTCCCTGCAATTTTGTACAGATCTTCCAATCTGTAGGAATTCTCCCCACCACTATGGCTCCATCAAGAAACCCTTTGTCATGCTGAGGTGTGGCATTTCTTCTGAACACCTCTCCTTCAGGCACACACTGAGATACACGTAGACACACCAAGGCTCTGTCACCCTCATGAAACAAGTGCCATTCAGATTGATTTAAAAATAGAACTCAGCCATCGAGCTCATTTTCCAGGGTCGTTATTTTAAGAAGAAAGAAAAAAAATCCTGTTGGTCTTTAAGAGGGAGGAAGACTAGAGTGTCCCTTGGCCTCAGAAGACCTGATAACCCTGCTGGAGACGGCATTTGCAGCCTTTGTTGAATTTCTTCCTTCTCCCGTGGAAGGAAGGAAAGTTGGATGTTCTCGAATACCTATGCCATCTGAGTATGTGTAGGGGCGTGTTTCCTCCGTGTTGGTGGGTGAGGGGGGGAAGACTGCAGAAGCAAGCCCTGGTTCCCTGGTCTTCCTCTCCCGGGTGCTCCCTCCACTAGCAGGGCCTCCTTGCAGGCTGCTGGGTTTGTTAATCAGCTCCACCTTCCCCTATGGGGGGGGGGGCAAAGAGCTCCTGGTCATTTGCAAAAAGCTCAGTGGGTCGTGTGTGTGTGTGTGTGTGTGTGTGTGTGTGTGTGTGAATTTCAGGCTTATGTGTACCTGCACTGCAAATCTGTCCCGCTGTCTATAACTCAGATCATTGCTCTTTGGGAAGCTGTAGCTGGTTGCCTGATTCCGTGGGAGACCGAGTAGGATGCGTGGGCGCAGGAAAAAGAAGAGAAAGAAAGAGGAGGGCGGAGGGAACGAGAGCAGGAGAGAGCCCGGGGAGCCATAGAATCCATTCTTTGCGTCACTCGAGGAGCCGGGGCTATCTGGCCGACAAACAGAGAATTAATCCGAGTTATAGCCATAGCCGGCTCTGCTACTGTAGCCAGATGCGAAAGGGCGGGGAAAGGACACGCGCCGGCCTGGACTGTGTGCACCGCTGAGTTTGCAATCGGCAGTGGGGACGTTTGGGGAGGGGGCAGTTCCTGGGCACGCCCCTCAGGGTCCCTCGCACGCCTGGTACAGACAGAGCTGCAGCCTCCTCTGCAGCTGCCCAGCCCAAGCCTGGGGTGGCGCCCGCTTCGGCGGCCTCGCCTGCTCAGTGGCTGTGCCCAACACAAAGCGCTGTCTCCGAGCAGAACCAGACCCACCAAAGAGGAGAATCTGCACGTGACGTCAGTAGCTGATGACTGACGCAGGCTGGCAAAGGAGACTCAAGGCGGCTGCTCCGTGCTGTCTTCAGGAGTCTATTTTCTCCATCCCCCTCATAGTGAATTACTAGAACAGACACACACACACACACACACACACACACACACACACACACACGTCACACATATGCAGCTTTTAAAATATACATTTCCAAAGGCGGTGTGTTGCAAACACCATGCAATTTTGCAGAGCGTGGGTGGGGAACGTGGGAAAGGTACCGATGATTCCCGCCCCCCCCCCCCGCCATTTGGGGATATCCATCGTGGATAGTATTGACTCCAGAGCTTTCCTGGGAAGCTCCTCAGGGGAAGGGGCTAAGCACACACTCCCTTTCCCTCGGCATGTAGGAAATCTGGTCAATGGAGACAAGCAGATCTAAGAATACAACGACTCCAACGCCTTCTGCTTGGGAGACAGGAGCTTGCAACAGGCAGAGGCAAACGGGGAGTTAATGGGAGGGACGGAGAACATAAAAAAATGTTGGGGCATTTTTCTGTTTTGAAAAACATCTTCTGCAGCAATGCAAGTGAGTCTAGAGGGGCAGCAAAAAGCGAGGAGGGGGCTCCTGATGCACAGTCAATGTTTAGGACGCAACGCTCCAGCAAAATGCCTTTGTGTGTGGAGGCTTTTTTTTTTTTTCAGTACTTGCTAAAAATAGCATCTGGGTTTGATCGTGTTCCAGAAATAGACCGAGGGCTGTACTGGGATAAAAAGCCAGCGCGGGTGGAAGAAAGCCTGGACATCACCGCATCCCCCCCCCCCCCGTCTGGAAATTAATTGTTGGATTTTTCCTTCCCTCTCTTCTTTCTTCATCCACTTTCTCTTTCCTCCTCCCCATGTTTCTCTTTCTCTCTCTTAAGGAGTTCCCGTTTGGGTAAGTAATATTATGTCATGTGCATGCCGCAGACTGTAAGTACAAGCTGACGCTTCGTGCATGCTCAGGGTGCATTCTTGGCTGCCTTTTGCCCCTTTCTAAATAGAGAATGAGACTGAGGGTATAGCCTCTATGTTTATGTGTGTTTGTATGCATTATATATAATATATATAATATTATATATATATATATATATAGTGAATTTGGGCCTGCATGCATAGGAACTAAGAGAGAATTCTTGCAGAGTTGGAAATCACCCTGACAAGTCTGAATCAATAGCAGCTGCAACGCACTCTCTCGTTATGGGTCGGCGCTGTTGAGCTGGGTTCTCGCCTCTGCCCCCTCCCCTCCCTATTTTCTCTGTCATAAGGGTGGCCAGACAGGATTTACTGGGCCATCTCGATGCGAGATTAATGGAGACGGTGGACTATAGATCAAAATTGCACGGGGAAGGGGGGTAAAGAGACTGAAAGAGGCTCGCCCCATTCATAGGCCTTTTTAACTCTCTTGGGTTTGGAATCCAAGCGCCTAGACCCTGGTCTGGACTGACCCAGGTCTTGGTAGCTGTCCACCGAAGAAAGTGCTGAAAATTCCTTGGTCCGCAGCAAGTTCAGTTCTGAGCGCCAGGGGGCGGGATTGGCGCCAGCAGCCACTAGCCCCGCCCTGAATGCAGAAGAGGATACGGAGAGGAGGGGGTTAAGGATGTTCAAAGGGGATAGTCGTGACTTCGGTGAGAGCTTTGGGAAAAGTAGGGGTGAGTGGGAAGGGAAGGGAAAAAAATTAAAAAAGGCGAGGGAGCAAAGTGTTAGATTCAAGGATGAGCTAAGGCCTGGCGCTCCAGGAACCCAGGACCAAGGCCAGTAGCTCACCGACTTTCCCTGCAGAAGCTGACCACTGTCTGGGTCTCTACTCTCAGGATCCAACACCTTCCCGCCAGTGGGTTTGAAATGTTTCTCCCTGATGATGGTGACTCTCAAAATAAGAGACTATATATAGGTTGCTTTATCCTGACCCCGTCCCCTCTCACTTCTTGTCCCCTACACCCACACCCACCCTCCGCAGTTCCTGGGAGGGGTGTAGGAGCATGTGTTATGTCATCTTATTCCCACTTCCTTTGCATCCTAGTCACAGGAACCCTGAATGACTTGGTGGAATGGGAGTATTAGAAGCCAAAGCACCGGAGTTGCTGGTGCTATGCACAGAGAATCCAGGCTTGGGAACATCATCGCCCGGCGCCTGGAAAGCCAAAGGCTTGCAAACAAGTACCGACAGAAAGTGGGGAGGGTTGTTCTCAAGGTTGGCGAATGTTATTACTGAGGAGCCCACCAATCCCCTGGGGTGACTTTTGAGATCCATTGCAATCAGCTCCAGACATTTTGGCAGAACCTGTAGACAGACAGGTGAGGAGGGGGAAAGGTGGGGGGGGGTGCCATGGAACACAAAGACAATCATACTCATTAACTCCTTGAAGTGGGATAATAAAAGTGCCTCCTCAAACTGGCCCACAAAAATGGGCTGTTAATGGTGTGGGGAGAAATGAAGCCTTATTGGGGTCTACAGTAAGCTTATGGGCATGGAGGAATATTATATATCATCTTAAATAAAAGCTGGGGTGGGATGAGGTAAGTGGGGGGGGGCACAGAATAGAGAAGAGAAGTCCAGCATTTTCTGTTCCATCTGACTGGCAACAGCTCCCCCCCCCCCGTCTTGAATGACCTGTCCTCCATGCAGGTCAATAGGGTTACAACCCTTGGGGGATTGGGGGGAAGAAGATGAGTCCAGTTAATTTTAGCTCCAAAGCAGGTCCCTTTCTGGACAGGTTGCTGTGTTGAGGCTGAGTGTCTTCGTCAACTGCTAATAGTAACCAGGGCTGTTACTAATGTTGTGAATAACCAAATAACGCTGCAACCCACACTTTGTCTTGACAATTCAAGCTGGAACCAAAGCTGTTCCCAGACTCTTGGCCCACCCCAGAACCCCGTCATTCAAATGAGACCTACTAGTTCCCTTTCCCAAGCCTCGCCCCTCTCAGTCCCACAAGTTGCCTGTGTTTACAAATTCTGCCTCATTTGCAAAGGAAATCGCGGTGGGGTGGGGGTGGGGGGCGCGATAAAGCACTTGCAACACGTGGAGCAGTGAGGGGTTGAGGGGGCTCCAAGAGTCATGATGGGACTCCTAGCGTCCTTAATCCCCCCCCCCAAGCCTCTGGACCCCTGCCCTTCCTCACTGATTGGCACAATGCACAAGTTTACATCCCCCCCCCAACTAGATTCTATTAAATAATTCAATGGTAGCGGTGCAATTTTGGTTGGAACCAGCACGGATTCCCAAGTCGTGACTGCAAAAAGTGAGTAATGCGCGCTGGCTGCGTCATGCCTCTAGTCACAGTTCATTCCGAACTGAGAAGGAATCGTGACTTCGCCTGGAGACGTCCCCTACATGAGAGTTGGGGGGAAACCACACCAGGGGCGAACGGGGGTGGGGGGAAGACCCATCCAATGAAAACCCACTGCCGCTGTCGGAGGGGATTGCATCTGAACTCTGCTGCTAGCTGTGTCGCTGTCCCTCTCTGTCCCGCGCTCCTCTCACCCCACACCCCACTCCCAGCCAGCGCTCTCTTGGGCGCGCTCGCTTGCCTCTAGCTCTGTGGACCAATCCTCAACAAGTTGGAGGGAGGCAGGAGCGCAGGGGTTAAGCTCGGGAAGCCGCAATTACCAAGATCGTGACCCTCCCACACAGTACAGTAACTTATATACTTACCTGGAAGAGCCCGCTTTACCGCTGGGCAAACACCCGTGGGGCGGGAGGGGTGACAGAGGAGCGGGCTGGTTAGAACGGGATGCTTCCAGCCGGCCGCAGCGCACACGGGACCACCGCACTCCGGAGACCCCTGGGCTGAGGTAAGGAGAAACGGGGCTGCAGCGCTGGCCGTCTGGTGGTCGGTATGCTCAATGGTCAGCTAAGCAGAACTTTCCCCCCCAATTGTCCGGCGCCAAGTCGCAGGCGCAGACTGTGGAGCCCCCTCTGGCGCTGAGCGACGCTTGGAGGGTGTGCGCTTGCGTCTGTTGGTTGCTGAGCGGAGCCACGCAGAGCCAAGCCTAGGGGTTGCAGTGCGAGAGTGGGTGGGTCGCAGAGATGGAGGAGGGTGACGGATAGGCGGAGCGGGTGGGCCCAAAGGAACTTGGAGACCACAAACTCCGCAGTTTGGAGACAGCTTCTTTGGGTTTGCTGGGACAAGGGCATGAGTGTGCGTGTGCCTGCCCACACGTCGATTATAGGGCGGCCAAAAAAAAAGAGCCACCCCAGGCATGACAACTTTCTCCCCTTCGCCACAGGTCAAGTTCTTGCAATGCTTGCAGATTCTACCCCGATTTATTAATTTTTTTTCCTACTGTATGTATGGGGCAGGGTGCACTGCTGGGGAGACAGATATCTCTAATCACACCCTTCTTTGGCGCACTACTGGGGGGAGGCAGGAGAGGACTAGGTAGGGGTGGCGCTGCACTGGAAAGAAGAGAGAGCATCCCTTCCAAGCTAGGAGTGGGGGAGGGGGAAGAGACCTTGCCCCTCCCCCTTCTCTCAAGTCTCTTTTCCCCTCCCTCCTGCAGACGCTGGACTCTCCTGTTTCTGTGGGAGCTTCCAGTCAATGCCCAGCGCACCCCTGTCTTGTCCCCCCAACATTATGCAGAACGTTTAAGGGCGGTAGGGAGGAAACGAAGGGCACCCGGGGAAAGTGGGCCATTAGACACCATTATCTGAGTGGTTTGGGGAGCTTGCAAGGCTGTACCCTTCTTATTGAGCATTCAGAACTTTTGGGGGATAGGATGAGGTGGGGTGGGGCCCGAGATATTCTCTCTCTCTCTCTCTCTCTCTCTCTCTCTCTCTCTCTTTTAGCAATATGCCGACTAGAGTGGAGTTTTGAGCTTATTCTGTGTGCATCTTTGCCTGCGTTTTCCGTCTGGATCTGGCTTAGGTCCCTATGGGAGAGGTCGCTCTGCTGGAGCCCTAGTCCCCCAAAATGCTGCCACCCCCTCACCTGGGCTGAAATGGGAGGCAGTCATGAACAGTTTTTGCAACAACAATATTTTAATGTGTGCCAGTCTAGGTTTTGTTGAATAATTAGAAATGGAAATATTTTTTCTCCCTCCCCCTTCTGAAAAAAAAAAAAAAAAAGAAATGTGAGCTCTCTTCTGATTGGTGGGTGACGATTTTAGTCCACACCAATGAGCTGGCAGCCTGGTCTGTATTTATTTAGTGCTCTGGGGGAGTTTTTCTCTTTACGCAGCGCCTGTAGTCACGGCTGGAACCTCTGCTGGGGGACTAAAGAGGATAGGAGGGGATTCGGGGGGTATCTAGACCATATCTGTTCAGAGAGATCCGCGACCTTGTAGCCAGGGCCGGCAGAACGCTGACAGAGGAATGGAATGCTAGGACAGACAGGCTGGGAGGCTCGGGGTGCTGGGGCGACAGGAGAGGGGTGGAGGTTGGGCTCGGGATCCGGGGTCCCCCTCTGAGCTTCCCTTCTCTCCCTTCGCACACCTTTTTGGCGACTGTGTAGGGCTGAGTGAGGGGATCGCGGACAGTATGGAGAGAGGGATGGATCGGGGGGACTAGAAGGGCGCGCGGCGCGCAGGGTGGGGAGGTAGAGCCGAGATGGAGCGCGCCGGGGAGACCCAGCCTACTCGGCTCCGGGGTTCGGAGACATCCTGGGCTGACAGCGGCGGCAGCGGCGGCGGAGAACCGAAGAAACGGGTAGACTCTGCCCTTCGCGAATCTTTTTGCGGTCTGGGCTTGCTGTACATAACTCAATAGCCGGAAGCCCTTACCCCAAAAAGCATTCGAGGAGGGCACGCTCGGCGACGAGTCTGCAGCCACCAGCGATCGCCTCGCCGGAGCCCGCACCTTCCCGAAGCGGCTCCATCCGAGACTTCCCCAGTCATATTCCCCGTTTTTCACGGAAGAAATCAGACCTCTCCCCTCCTGTCCTTTCCGCGCTTAGGGAGGCTTCGGTCACTCGCCTTTCCTCAGCGCTTCCCCTGCCCCCAACTTTTTAATCGACTTTGTATCTCACGGGGGATTGGAGCAGGTGGGGTGTTAGTGTTTTCGGAGAAGTAGGAAGAAGCTACAATGCAATAAAAGTTTACAGAAGTTGTGTCGTTCCCCCAACCCCCGCCCACACCCCCAAATAATCCCACTCACACAATTTTAGAAAAAGAGGGGGACATAATCTTAGGACCAAGTCAGTATCTGGAATATGAATCAGTTTAAGACATTTTTATGGACATTTTTGACCCTAGGGATCCCGGGGAGGAGTGGGGGGGGGGGGAGTCAGGCTCCTGAGGGAGGGGCAGGAGGCCCTAAGCATCCCAGAAGAGGTGAGACGGCAGCTAAAAAAAAAAAAAAATAGAGGGAAGACATCAGGCACCACCCGTTCAGGAGCCTTCCTGGACCTGCTTCCAACCTAATTCCGGGCGTGTTGCAGGCTCCAGGTCCCCCGACCCCATCTCCTCTTTTGGAAAACTAAGTAGCATGGAAGAGGGTAAAACAGCAAAAACTGGGGACCCCCGCAGGGAAAGCGCTTTGGAGAGCTGCGGTGGCCCTGACTCTCAGCAGCTCAGCAGCAGCAGCAGCCGCCCCAAGCTGGCCTCTCGAGGCTCCTGGGCCTGGGGAGGGAGGCAAGCTGCAGAGTGAGGAGAGTCCGTGGCCCCCTTTCCCCCTCCACTCATTGCAGTCGTGACTGCTTCAGTTACAAGTGGCACAAATCAGGCCTTCAACACGTTTTATGCCCCGTGCCCTTCTCTAGCTAGGAACACTGCACGCCCTTGCCCTTAGGGACTGGTCCAGAAGGACACAGATATAGGAAAGTGCCCATAGAGATGAAAAGTAGATAGAAGTCGGGTCTAGGGATATGAAAAGTCCAAGACCATAGGGCTAGAACCTTTCTGTTCTCAGGGAGGGCCTGAATTTCCCTGAATCCCAGCCTTCGTGCTATCCACAAACTGTGCGCACCAGCATTTTCAGGTGCCCCAGTCAACCACCGGGACTGTACCCTCTCCGGAATAAGGAAAGGACCCCGGGATGCGGAGAGTGCTGGGCAGAGGCAGCCGGTGCTAGCTCCGCATGTGAGAAACCACAGACGGCCGAGGACTCCAGACATCAGCGCTAAATCAGGGCCTCCCTCCCCAGATAAAGGACTTTCCCCCTCTCTGAATGCATTTTCTGAAAGAGTAAAAGGGTCCCTAAAACCTGGACAGGAGAAGCAGCCGAAGCAAAAGTTCTGGGGGATTTTACTCTTGCCTCTCACCTGGGACCATGTATAGAGCGATAGCCCTTCGGAGAGAGAGGCAGAAGAGCCACCTTAGATTAAAAATAGCTTCATTCTCTGTGCCCTCAAGTTTTTTTTTTTTTTTTTTTTTTTTGTTTTTTGTCCTTTGCTTCTTGTAACCCCCTCCTGTCCCCAGCCAGAAAGCCCTTCTGTCTTCTGAAGCCTGAACATCACTAGATTTGGGAGAGAGGTGACATGAGAAGAACATTTGCAGGGAAGGGCTTGAGAAACCTGGGCACAGGCTGCTCAAGCATCCCTAGTCCCCTCACGTCTCCCATCAAGGCTAGACGTGGGACCCGGGTTTCAGGGCCGAAGAGCACCGGGCAGAAGCCGGCGTCGTGCGGCAGGCAGAGCGAGTCCTTGCCTCGCCTCGCCTCACCTCAGCCAGACAACTGTTGCTGCCTCACCTCAGCCAGACGCCCTGTTGCTGCGGGGCAGCAGCTGGGCGGCTGCAGCCTGGGGCTGAGGCTGTTCCCTGTGGGTCCCTCTGGGGGCTTGCGGAGAGGAGTCTCTCGTTTCGGGGATAGGGGGCAACGAGTGAAAAGATCCCCCCTCCTTTTTCCTTCTCAATAAGTGAAAAAACAGTGGCTTTTTGTGGTTTCTTGCGTCTTTCCCTCACTCTTAAGGGTGGTTATGTCAGCCTGAGGCCGGTGGGTGCTCAACTCCCCCTGAGTCCCCAGTTTGCCTTTGTTGAGGGAGGCCAGCAAAGGTTGGGGGAGGGGCAATCCCTTTAGTCATCAAACTTCTAATGCATAACCAACCCCTCTTGGAAAAAGTCACCTCACCTAGTGAGCCAGGGGCCTGATGGAAACTTCCAGGCACTTACATCTGATCCCAACCTCTGAAACCCTGTAGGAGAGGGGGCAACCCCAATCTACTTTTTCCAAGGTGGGGGGCTTGCTGTGTGAATTATTAGAAAAGCTGCTGGGAGACTATTCTCCATGCCAGCCAACTAACTTAGCCTTTGCCTGAGTTAAAAGGAAAAAAAAAATCAAAATCTGTGATTTTCTCTAGAGGTAGCATGGGGTAAAGGGGCCACAGGGCTCCCTCCAGGTTGCCTGTCCCCAATGGAGTGAGGCAAGTGACCCAAGCCAGGTTTTAAGTCCCTTACCCTGCCTGACCCTGGCTCCATGCAAAGGCGGGCCTGGTTTCAAGCATATTTCCTGCAGTGTCTGACCAGGACTGCCCTCTCTATCTCAAAGACTTCTTAATGTGCAAGATCATGGTCATCTCTGAAAAGCTCTGCCCTTGCACCAGCACCCCTGGTTTGACAGTTCTTAGCCCAGAGGGACTGCTCTGGCCTTTCCCTTCCCACCAGCTTCCCAAGCCTTGATTTCCTGCAATGGATTACATCATACAATCTCACGTCTTCTTCAAAGGCAGCAGAGTAACCCTTACCATCTCGTTGCCTTTTAGGTGGTCAAGCCTTTCCAGACACCCAAGAGTCCTACATGAGGGGTGCCACCCAGAGAAGATCTTAGAAGCTGAAAAGCCTGGACGAATGAGCTCAGGACTCCCAGGTGAGCACAGAGATGCCAGCCCATGCATGGCCTTGCCTGGGAGGCCTCAAGGCCTCCACACACTCGTTTATACGGTGAGGAGACAGCAGCAGCCAGGGGTCCAGCGGTTTGGAAACTGTCCTCAAAGAAAGGCATCCATCACAGAAGTTAAATGGAAAGACACGGTCTCAAAGAGGCAGGCTTGCTTCTGGTCCTGTCCTAGAAGTAGGACTTGGGTGTGTTTGGAAGTTCCTTCAAACCCCAGTTCTGAAGGACAACGGGGGGGTCTACCTTTTCCCCCTCCACTTTTTGAGCTATTTTTGGTCACTCTCGGAAAGGAAGGGGTCTTTTGCTGAAATCAGTTTCTCCAAAGACACAGATATGCTGAGTGACATCTCATCTGGCTTTCCTACTCAGAGGATGGATAAGAAAAGTTTTTACCTAATGATTTGGGGGGGGGTGGAAGAAGGGAAATAATAGTTACCTTTCCTGTTAACCAGAAACATTCCCTGGTATTGAGCTTGTGTTTGGCTGACTTTCTGAGCTTTGGAGTTGTATCATGATTCCTACTGGTAAATTCAGTTTAGAGCCTGGCAGAGACTTTGGAAGCACCTGGGCTTGTATGTTTGAGAGAAAG
This sequence comes from Rhizomys pruinosus, assembly GCA_009823505.1. NCBI lineage: Eukaryota > Metazoa > Chordata > Mammalia > Rodentia > Spalacidae > Rhizomys > Rhizomys pruinosus. The sequence continues at coordinate 1,371,642 of VZQC01015183.1, forward strand.
GAAGAAACAATGCTACAACTAATCCTTGGATGTCATGTGAGCTCAACTAGGAGGCTGCTGGAACTCTTAGGGAGAAAGTGGGAGCTCAAGGCAGAACAGAGGCACATTACAGTAGAAACTTTCAGACTGTTATGCCACGGATGTATTTGCTGTATTAGGTCAATCATGGTCACAGATTTGGAGGGGTCTTATAATTTGAGAATAGAACTCATATTTTAAAAGTAAATTGACAAGAATCCTCTAAATAAATCTCACAGATTTCTGGCTGTGCCTAACTCTTTTTGAACCCCCCTTTCACATATAAGGATCTGAGGTTCACAGCATCTGTCTTTGGACAATAGGGCTATGTTACTTCTAAGAGGTTAAGATGGCCCTTTTCTTCACCTTATTAATCCAGCTGCCTGTGAGACCCTCTAAGAAAACACTTAGGGAGACATTATTTTCTTGTCTATAGGCCAATCTGTTCTAATTATGTTTGAAGAATCCATTGATGTGTTAAACTTCAAACTTAGATATACTATGTAACATGCAAAAGCTATAAGGGCATAGTCTAAACATGGATGACAATCTCTCCATTTTATAGATCAAGAAACAGGTTCAGAGAACTTGTGTGATTTTTGCCAAGGTCACACAGCTGGACCTCTAGCCCACATTGTTTGTTATCTATTCTGAGCTTCTTCCCTCCTCCCTAAATATTGCCTACCACTACCAAATCATAGAGATTCATAAGCAGAATCCAGAATGTTATAAGTGATTCCCTTCCAAAATGGGTTGCATTTAAGGTGCCAGGTTTCAAAGAAGATATTACAGCAGGTTTCTTCAGCTAGGGGCACTCTGGGGGCATTGCTAGAGAGTTAGGCACTGCCCTCATCTCTTCCCTCTGACACCCACCATGCTACTTCAGGCTGCTGAGGAGGTCATCAACACAAGAAAGCAGTTGAACCACAAGGTCCCAGTACTGATCTCCTTCCAAACCTCTGTGAGCAGGAAGCACCTTGATGAACAAACACCCCACCCCCTCGCTTCCCTCCCCTGGGGGCAGTTTAACTTTTGTGCCTGATGGGGGCTACATACATCCTGGGCTGGAAAGGGTTAAAAGACGCCATTTGAATTCTCCTGGTATCTCCTTTTTAATCAAGAAGGCCTGGAGCTTCCACACCGAGGAGAAAGATGTTGGACTCTTGTCCCTCTTCCTTCCTTCCTTCCTTCCTTCCTTCCTTCCTTCCTTCCTTCCTTCTTTCCTTCCTTCCTTCTTTCCTTCTTTCCTTCTTTCCTTCCTTCCTCCCTTTCTCTTTTCATTTAATTCTATAGGTCACCTGCTAATGGGACAGCAATGGCCACAGTCAGTTTAATCTTCACTTTTACTACCACTCCTAGATCTAATTCCACTATACCAGTTTCATGTATTTCCACCAATGACAGCCATGTCTGTGTCATTTTAATCATGTCCTCAGAGTGCAGGGACAGCTGCCATGCTATGTTAGTTACCACACATCAGTTGTTCCGGTGGCCTCAGTTCAGGTCTACTGGCCCACCACTTGTTTGGAAGATGTACTTAATGACAACTTCTAATTAGGAAATGAGGTTTAGTCCTCTGTTCAAAGAGAACAGATAAAAGAAGAAAAACGAGATGGGACAAAAGATGAAAATAGGTTCATAAACACTTATGAATACCTAGTTCAGAAGTCATTTATGCCTACTTTAGGTCTCAATTTTTCCATTTGTAAATGAGATATTTTGGAACTCAGACCCCTTGCATTCTTGTGTTGATTCTTCAAATGTTGATTTGATGAAGATTTATTAAGCCCCTACAGTGTGTATCTGGCCTTCTTCTAGACACTGGAGATATAAGTAAATTATTCTCCCTTTAATGATCTGATGAAAGCTATAGATTTTACTTTCTACAAAAAGAAAACAATAAACATTTTATGAATAGTAATTTCAGGATTTTATAAGCCCCTGGGCACCAAGGCCTACATGTTAAAACTTTTTAAATCTAGGGTCCAAAGCCTTCATCTTAAAATATTAAGATTTGGGTTCATGGTGTATGACCAAATCTTATATTTTACCTCCTCCTCCTCCCCCTCCTCCTCCCCCTCCTCCTCCTCCTTCTCCTCCTCTTCTTTCTCCAGTTCCTCTTTTCTTTCCTTAGTAGCATGGTTTTAATTTTGTGCATTGTGTAATTTTTGGTCTTTCCTTTTGGAGATTGAGTATTTGGAACCTAATAGTACATAGGATCGAACATATACTGACCTACCAGCTGGTAACTGAGAGGAAAGCAGAGGTATAATGGAAGGGCAAGAGCTGACAAGAAGTCTGATGTTCAACACTAGCCTAGGACTACAAATTTCAAAGAGGTGATCCATCTTTTAGGCTGTGTTCTTGGCAGAGTTTAGTAGTTGGTAAAGATAAGTTTGTATGGAAGCCACATAGTGGGTTATAATCTTGGAGTTTACCAATTTATTCCCAGTCCTGCGGTGTTGGTAGACTAACAGCTTGGGGCTTTATGACAGGTAGTTCTGTTGAAGTCTCTAAGGAAGAAGAAAACAGATGTTATTTAGGGGGATCTTTGTTTACAGTCAGAGGATGGAACCCAGGCCCTTCTCCATGCTAGTTAAGTGCTCTATCACTAAATTGCACATCAGTCACAGCAATAGGTATCTTAAAAGCTCAAAACTGACATTGAAAGGTTAGTATGCAAACATTTCAGACAATTCAGAGGTGTTGTTTTTTTCTTCTCTTACTAAGTGTCCTCAGAATTCTGTCTTTCAATTAAGAAGGCCAGGTATCATTTGCTGATTTTAGTTCTGATCAGATGCTAATACAAACTGCTGAGGAAGGAGGACTTCTATGGTCTTATTCATTGTTATAAAAATTTCATTGTTAGTGACCCCATAACTGAAATGGTCCATTTTTGAAAGAGACAGATGAACATCTAAAATCAGAAGATCTTAGTGTCAGATTGCAGGAGGGCAGGGTGAAGTATGTGAATTTCTGTGTAAGCAAGAAAGCAACAGGTTGCCCCTGATGAGGCTAAAGTATAGCAAGAATCCATACAAATATGACCTGGTCTTCTTCATTTTCTCAGTCTCCTCATCTGTAAAATGAGGGATTATAATGGCACCTTCCACCATCACATTCTGATGAGGATTAAATGAGATTTTTGTAAACAGTGCTTTCTACTTAGTGCTTAGTAAATGTTAGCTGTTGTTATTATTGGGACTATTATTATGGTTGTTGTTTTTTCTCTGGGGTGACACACACAGCAATGTCATACAAGGCTTAGATCATAGAACAAAAGTTGTAGGACAGACTAGTCCCAGAGTGGCAGATAAAAGATAATCTTTTCTAGAAGCATCTGTCCATTTGCTTCATAGCCTGGCAGTACCCAGGATTAGCCAGCATGGAGCAAGTCTGAAAGGCTGGTAGGAAAAGTCTCTTTTTTTTCTACTTTGTCTACATGTAGACAATCACTTTCTAGGTTCATCCCCCCCCCCCCCCTTTAATTCCCTGTTCTCGTGTTCTTTTTTAAAAAAAAAATCTACTGAATTTAATTGCATTTGTTTTTTTTTAACCTCTTTTTCATAGTGAAAAAACTTACCTTTTGATCAGGAGAAAAAGTAATTCACATATGATTCTTGCCTTTCACCTTTACTTATAGCTGTAGCTGATAGTCCTAATGTTTCAGAGTTTAGGCAATTTCCACCCAGGAAAGAATAAAGAAAAATACCGAGGTGATGTTTTCATAAGCAGTCTTTTCTCTTTCCTTTTCATACATAGTTTGTCTTGTTTCCTTCCTCTAAATTCATTTTTCAAAATCCTATGCACCTTTTCCTCTCCTTATATGACTTCTTCATTCATCCCCAGTGTCTTTGTTTTCCTCATCCTGATCAATGTAACTTGTCCTAGCAGCCATTGTTTCTTTATATATTGGCTGCAAACTATCACGTTGATTATAAGAATTGGATTCAGTCTCTATATTTTCTAGGTAGCACTAGAAAATAAAGGGTCAGGACTACTGTTTGTACCCTCAAACCTGTCAAGTACAGCTGAGACCACTCAAAAGAGAAAGAAATGACATACTTTCATTTTGTTTTTCCTTTTTATTTAGATTTCGTAGAAGATGCCATCTTTTCCATAGATCTTGCTATAGTATTACTTTTCTACATTTAAAACCAGAGTATACTCTCATTGCTTCTATTTAGCCATTTTTCTTCTCTTTTCTCTTTAAAAATCATAAACAGAAGCTCAGGGACAGGTCAAGCCTAAAAACCTGTGTCTCTTCTTCAAATCCTTAATAGGAGGAGGCTGTAGGCTTCCTTGAAGAAGCAAGGAAGTCTCGTGGTTAAGAGCAATGTGCTTTGAAGATCAATGATTAGGTTTCCTGCCAAGTACTACTCCAAACCCTTGTATGGCTTGAGCTAGTTATACCTCTGATTTAGTCTCCTCACCTGTCAAATACTGGTATTGAAAGCACCTATCTCATAAGATTGCTAGTGAGATTAAATAAGATGTCAGTAAATACAGAATCCAGAACCTCAACATGCAGTATGCAGTCAACTAATATTGACTGTTAATATTGTCGAGACAGGTCCCTCCACACCCAGGTCTAGACAAGAAAGGTCTTAGAGTAATAAGGAGTAGGAATAAGGAAGCAGAAAGGTAAATGTAATGTTATTAGACATTATGAGGGAGAAGATGGAGTCCAGGGGTCCCCATCAGTGTTTGGACTGGACCAAACTTTTCTAGGTTGTTGTACACTGAACCATTCTGCATAAATGTGGATAGTACCAGGGACCTTGCTCAGGGCTTCTTGGCCTCTGTCATAGAATCCAGTCTGTTAAATTGCAGTGACTTGTTCCATATTGAACACTTAGTAGACTGTTAAGTTAACCGTGTAAGGGAGTTGTGATCCCCAGGGGCAACTCATTTTTAATACCCAAATTTTAGGTTTGGTATAAAAATAACATCAAAAGCCAGTCGTGGTGGCATGCGCCTTTAATCCCAGCACTTGGGAGGCAGAGGCAGGCGGATCTTTGTGAGTTCAAGGCCAGCCTGGTCTACAGAGTGAGTTCCAGGACAGCTGGGACTACAGGGAGACCCTGTCTCAAAAAGACCAAAAAAAAAAAAAAATCAAGAAAAGAAATAAAGAGCCACAAGTGTGGCTCAGTGGTAAGAACTTGCCCAGCATGTCCAAAGCCGGAGAGAGAGAGAGAGAGAGAGAGAGAGAGAGAGAGAGAGAGAGAGAGAGATCATTCTTTTGCTCTTTCTGCTCTTCTGTCTTCTGGCCCTACCTGAACAAATCAAAAGTTCTCTAATCTTATCATTGGGGAGGCTGAGGCTGGGGGCGCATGAGTTCGAGGCCAGCCTTGGCTATGTAGCAAGAAAAAAAAAATGAGAAGAAAAGAAATGGTTCACCATGTTATTTCAAGGTGAAGTGGATTTTTTTTATTAAAGGGTCTCTCTCCTTTCTCCTCCTTTGATGGAAGGTAACAAGAGCACTTGCGCCAGGGATAAGAAAAAATACAGAACTCCTCATAGATAGAGTCTATGAACCAAAATACAATTGTCTAAAACTCCTGTCATTTTCAACTGAGTTAAAGGCCCTAAACACATTATCAACCTATACCTTGAAAAGAAAGAACTGGATAGAGCTCCGTAAACTTCATTCCTTAGGTTTTTACCTGTTCTGAAACCTTAACACTACATTTAATGAAGTAATGTTTAAATTAAAAAGAACTATTTTATGCCTAATTTATAAATTTAAAAAGTATGCATCTAGAAAATGGAGCAGTGAAACTGTAATTTATAATAAAAATTTGAAAAGAAAAAATATGTATTCATTGAGTTTTCTGAATTAAAATTTGTTCCATGTTATATATAAAACAGGCATTCAAAAAAATATTTTAAGCCATCATGTAATTAGAGGCCCATTCTAGTGTTTTCCTGTATTTTGTGGCTTGTTAAAACCTCCAAATCATGTATATTTCCTCCCCAAATTACTTTTCAGGTAGTGTGCAGAAAGAAAAAAAAATACTTGTCTCAGGTAATTTTACATAAGAACTAGCTGCATTGAAATATGAGGTAGTCAGGCTACAGTGACTTCCAGAGCAAATGACAAGGAAATAAAATGCCAAAAACTGAAATCCATGCTCATTGTCTTTTTAAGGATTAGCTGTTAGCTTTGAATGTATTTTTTTTAGTGATGTTTTAAAAATTCTGGGAGTAAGGGAAATATTTTCGAAGAAAGAACCCCTTTAAAAATGAACTATATCATTGGTATTCATTTTATAATTGAAAATATTGTTTCTCAGTGAGTTGCCTGTTTCCTAATCTGAGATTTAAAAGAAAATTTTATGTTTCTTTCTGGCTTTTTTGTGTATTTGTTTTCTGTACTGCCAAACTGTCCGATATTAAAGATAATTTAGTGAAAGGATCATAATTGAATTAAAGCAAAAATACCTAATAAGATATTTTATTTCTAGCTATAAAATATTAGCTTTTCACCTGATACAAAAGAAATATAGCTTTGCACAGAGTTAAGTGCCAGTTAATTAATGTTTTCATTTGAGGTAAATGTGATATTTTCTGCTATTTATATTCATTTTTAAATTTTAAGATAGTATTTCTGTTTTTGTTAAAATTTGGGGGTTAGAAATAGAGATTTTTGTATTTTTTGCCAAAAATAATTTTAAACTGAGAGCATATTTTTTTAATCATCATAAATTTTAACTTTATGTTTTAGCTTTAGGCTGATTTCATCTGTTTTCTTCTCTTTAGAGGCTGATAGATTATATATCTGTAAGCCTTAACATAACCCATCCAAATAGCTTGTTTTATTTATAATATCTATGCTTACAAAAGATTTATACATGACAGTAATAGTGCCCATTTACTGCTCTATTTTAGGTGATGCTTGTGTTTTTCCTAATTGTAGGAAAGTCTTATAATAAGTTAAATTGGTAGATTCTGACAGTTGCTTGAGGAGGCATTACAGAATTAATGAAGTTCAATGAAAATTTCCAGAAATGATTATAATTCAAATACTCCTATATATATAGAGATATATATATATATATATATATATATACCCAAGTCCTAGAATTTCTCCAGGGTCCCCCCAAATTTCACAAATCATTCATTATTTTTTCTTCTTGCATAAGCTCATCCACCTGTTGTATTTAAATATACTGTCTGTTATGGAAAAGAGACTATGGAATGGCATAGTGAAATGATGAAATTCATTGGAAAACCTCTCCTCTCTTTCTCACCACCAATGTTCTGGACAGACAGGCAGAAACAGGCCCACGATCTTTCTATACCTGAGTCTTTTTCCATTCTTCTTATTGGTCGTTAATACACGTACACTAACAAGGGATATAGGACTGGCAGAGGATTTTTTTATTAATTTATTTATTTTTTATCAAATCTAGACCCGTGTCCCCCCATCCCCCCACCCCACCACAGCTCATGCATTCTGCCAAACATGCTTTTCACTCTTTCTCAGTCTTTCTTGATATTCTCCATGTGGAAGTTGATTGTTTTGAGCAGAAGTTCACTGTTTCAGTTAGTTCTTCGATGCAGTCTTTTCTGTTGTTGTTTTTTCCAATATGCATCACTCCCAACTACTTTGGACAAAAGCTCAAGGGGCCATGCACAAGAAATACTTACAACTAGGTGATTGGCACTAACATCCACAGATGAGGGATACCATTTGTCATTTGTTTTTCTGGGACTGTGTTACTTCACTCAGACAGAGGTTTTTTCAAATGGAAATGTCATAGCCAGGCATGGTGGTGCACGCCTTTAATCCCAGCACTTGGGTTGGCAGAGGCAGGCAGGATCTTTGTGAGTTCAAGGCCAGCCTGGTCTACAGAGTGAGTTCCAGGACAGCTGGGGCTCCAGGAAGACCCTGTCTCAAAAAAGACAAAAAAAAAAAAAAAAAGGAAATGTCATGACAGAAAGGCAAATTGATCCCTGTTCATTCTTCTCTCTCTTTGGGGGTTTGGGGCAGTTTTTTTCTTCTTTTGTCACACACTTTTGGAGGCTAGTGTGCTTTTACTGAGGCTAAAACATGGATGCTGAGGTCTCAGAAAACTCTCTATGGAGGAGGAACCTTGTCAGAGAGGACAAAGTAAAGAGCCACCACGTAGGGAGCTGACTCCAGCATCTTATTGAGCTCAGTGATGGCTGGGAACCCTGAAATTGTGCATTCAACATGGGCCTACATTCTGCTAATTTCATGATGGCTAATTATGCATATGTGTATACATATGTGTTCACTCTCTTCTCTCTCTCTCTCTCTCTCTCTCTCTCTCTCTCACACACACAAGATTCTAGCTCATATTGATGACAAAATTTAACTTGGGGTAATTTACTGTGAACCTAGAATCACATGCTGATACAGGCTGAGTTAGAAAATATAAATTCTTCTAAGTTCCACTTAAAATTAAAGCAGAGTCTACCTGCCACAAAATAACTAAATATTGGTCATATTTTTGATACAAGATAGTTTTTTCTTCAAAATCAAGGTACTCTCAAATCTGAAGTAATCCTGAGAGCCCTTTTTACTTCTTTAAAACTTTTGTTATAAGATTGTACAATTATAGCTGGCTATGCCAAACCAAAATATCTTTAGAAAAAATTTTAATTTATAGCTTTGAATATAAGGGAATCCAAACAATGGCCTAGAATGTTTTAGAATGGGAATACTGAAAAAAAAAAAAGCAATTGTTAATTTCTTAATCTTTGGAAAAGGAAAGAAAACTGTATTTATCTTAGTGAATCACCTACAGGTTCTTTGGAGAACAGTAGATAATATAATTGTAACCTCTGGTGTTACTGTAACCATCATTATTTATTGAAGATTTTGTTATTAAAATGTATTGCTAATGAGAAATGTCAGAATAGTTTTTAAATAAAAATTAAAATCTACAAAACAAAAAAGAAGAAAAATCTGACTATAAAAAGTGAGATTTAGAGGGTTATTTGAGGTGGGTCTTAAATAAAATTCTGTGCCACCATCTTCTTTTAAGAGCATATTTGTCACCAGGCGTGGTGGCGCACACCTTGAATCCTAGCACTTGGGAGGCAGAGGCAGGAGGATCTTTGTGAGTTCAAGGCCAGCCTCGTCTACAGAGTGAGTTTAGGACAGCTGGGACTACAGGGAGATCCTTTCTTGAAAAGACCAAAAAACAAAACAAAAAAAGAGCATATTTGTCTAAAGACAAATAGAATAATCAAAAATATTTTAATTAATATGTTGCACTTATTTAAAAACCTCACTATTGTTAAATTTATTAATTTGTTGGTAAATGTTCAAATTAGAACTCTCTGAAAAGCATAACTTTCTTTCTCTCTCTCTCTTTCTTTCTTTTTATATTCTTTTTGTTCTTTCTTTCAAACTAGGGACAGCTTTGGGAGGAGAATGGTCAAGGCAGATCTGTGCCCTGATAATTAAAGACTTCTGAGTCATAAAGATAGTTAACTTTAAACTATCTTAATTACTCTATAATTACAAAATTCTTTAAAATGAAGTAATTATTTTTTAATTTCCTGAATTTTAAAAATTGCAACTTTAAGAAAAGCTCCTCTTTTAGGAAAAAAATGCTAGCAATTTCTACAAAACAAACAAATGAAACAAACAAACAAAAATCTCAGAAATCAAATCGACTGAATTTTACTAATACATTTAAAATATGGAAGGAAATAATCTTTTTAGGAAAATTCCTCAGCAAATATAAATATATATATATATTTGATTTTTGACTTTAGGAGAGGCATTTAATATAAGAAAAAACTCCCAACCTCTTAAAAGGATACTATGTATTTCCTGAGGAAATGGAATCTTAAAAATATTTTATTGAATTTTTTTAACAAAAATTATTATCCATTTTGTTTTTCTTTCTTTTTTAAAAAATTTTTATTGATATGACAGCATAAGACACAAAGCTTGCTGGTCTTTGTAGTCCAGTTAGTACTTTGGCCTCTTAAGAGCCAATGAACTGCCCATGTTTAGTTAGTCTCTGTTTCAGAAGAACCCCCCCCTTTATTTCTTTTCTGAATACTTTCTTTTTATTCAGAATTCCATATCATCTTGCTCCCTGGCCAGCTCAAAAATACCTAATCAAAATAGTTTTTGCTTATTTTTTCTTATTTTCTTAAGAATTATTTTCTTTGCACAAAGTAAATACCTTTAACTTCAAGCTAACTTCCGCCCCTTATGGAGTCAGAGCCATTTTATGGAGCTCCTGTCGCAGGTGTACATTCCCAACCATCGTGACCTGGCTGTGAGCAGACGGCCTCAGTAGATCAGAGCTCCACCAGCATTTGCTGCAAATGAATTTGAGTCTGAGCCTGGCCCTCTCCATGCTGAGGCCTGAGTTTCTTCTTGGTTTCCCATGACAGCAGACTGTTTCTGGAGACCCCGGAAGTGGGATTTATGTTACAGTACACATTATGCCTTGTATACATGTTTTGCTTTACCCAGATTTGTCGGAGGGGAGGTCTAATTAATAGTTTGAACAAAATAGCTATATTTAGATCAACTGACAAGTAGCATACTTTCATTGATTATCTGACAAAAATAAACTGTCATGTGCTTCCTCTTTGCAAGCAACAGGGTTGATTTGTGCATTCATTTGTCTAACACACTTTCCTCGTGGAGGATGTTAGATGTACCTGAGGACAGCTTACTTGTTGATGTCAAATATTGGATTCTGTAGGCCTGTGGATTTTTAAGTGATCCTCACTTGTAAGATTAGTGTATTTAAAATTAATCTCCACTAGTTTCCATTAACACCAACCAAAAACTATATGGTCATCCCTGGTGGGGAGCAACCAATCAATGTTTGTTATCATTTGGATACTTATTTGAATAAATGAGAAGCAATTTCATGGATTGACAGCTTCCCATTGCATACACAGAGAAAATGTTCACAGAACATTAACACACACATACAGGAGGAGAGAAAGAGAGGGAAAGGGAGAGAGGGAAAGGGAGAGAGGGAGGAAAGAGGGAGGGAGAGAGAGAGAGAGAGAAGGAAAACCCCTATTGTCTGGGTTACGTGTTGGTTATGTAATCCTCTGTACTGAGTGTTTGCAAGTTGGCCTGAAGAATCAGTTGATTTTCCGGTCATTCTGTCTATTCCCATTCATCAGAAACTATTAAGAATTTTATAGAAATGGCAGAGGTCTGTGCCAGGTGTGGTTGCGAATACCTTTAATCCCAGTGCTTGGGAGGCAGAAGCAGGTGGATCTTTGTGAGCTCACGGCCAGCTTGGTCTACATAGTTAGTTCCAGGCCAGCTGGGGCAACAGGGATAAGAAGTGGCAGAGGTCCTTGAGACCACCTAGCTACTACCTGTTCTATACAAGGGTCAACTGGAGAGGAGCACGAGGGTATAATCCTGCCTCAAATCCATGGAAAACTAGTAAAATGGGGGGCAGTCAGGGATTAGAACCTTCTGGATTGCTGAGAACTGACTTTAGCAAAGTGGAGATGGGCTGTTGAGATCCCGGGTGGAGTAAACACAAGCAGGCAGCAGCCAAAAAAAATAATAATAATAATAATGTCATTTCCTGGCTAGAGCATTTTCCAAAGACAGCCTTATCAGGGACTCAATATCTGTTACTCTTGTCTGAAGACCATCCAATTGGATTGATCCATCTAACTCCTTCTCATTTCTCCCACCAAGTCCTGCAAGGGAAATATTATAACAACTTCTTGTCTGTAGAAGTTCAGATTTCAAACAGTCTCCTTTTCTTCATAGAATAATACAGCAAGCATTTTATTTATTTATTCGCCTGTGTCTGTGTGAGTGCATGTGTATGGGCGTGCATGCCTGGTACTTGCGTGGATATCAGAAGATAGCTCGTGGGAATGGGCTCTCCCCTTCGACTACAAAAGTTCTAGGGCTTTGAATGCAGGTCATCATGCTTGAAGGCAAGTGCTTCTAACCACTGAGCCATCTCACCAGCCCCACAGCAACCATTTATGAACACATGAGCGAGCGCTGAGTCTTCTGCTGTACTTCAGCAACTCAGGATACTTTAGATGATGTCTATGAGAGTACCCACTATAGGTGCTTGGCAACTGTTCATTCACTTACCAAATCAAGACAGATTTAAACAGTAACTAATTCAAGGCAAAACGAACCGGGTACCAACTAGAGGTCAAAGCAAGCACTGTTGCTGAAAGGAAGGAATGCAGATGCTGGTGGGAAGCTCAGGGGGTGGAGAGCAGGAGAGCTCAGATTTGTGCTGTGAGTGGGATTTTGATAGAAAGATAATGAACAAAGGCGTGTCTGGCTGTTGGAGCCTCCACAATAAAGGTCTGCAGTGGTGGGTGCACGGTGTATGCTGGGGACGTTGGGGGACATGTTGTGATTGGAACATTGGGTGCCGGGAATGGGGATGAGGAACAAAAGGAAATCAGAAGGATCCCCAGGTGCCAGATTGTAGAGGAAGCAGAATGCCGAGCACAGGACTTTGTGTTGACTTTAAGGACCATAGAAAGCCACTGAAGGCTTGGGACTCGAGGATTTGATCTATTGGAACAGTATTACAGGCAGATTGGGTTCATTGTTGCTGTTGTGTGGTTCTGAGACAGGGTCTCATGTAGCCTAAGCTGGCCTCAAACTCACTATGTACCTAAGGATGACCTTGAACTTTTGATGCTTCTGCCTTTCCTTTCTCCTCCTCCAGGGTACTGGGAGGACTTGCGCCACCACACCTGGTTTACGAAGTGCTAAGGATCAAAGCCAGGGCTTCCTGAGCACTAGCAAGCACTCTACCAATTGAGCTACGTCCCTAACCCCAAAGAGTGATTTGGCAGGGCAAGAAAATAGAAACAGAGCCTGTGGGTGACTCAAACCAATCTAGGCCATCTGGTTCTTTGTTGCTGTCAAAGTCGTCATCGTTGCTGTCCCCTTCCTCGCCCCCTTCCCCCTTTTTCATAGCATAGGGCTTCCAGATGAATTAGAACTTTAAAATCTCTAATATCATATGACCAAGAGGATCTGAGGGAGGAGTTTGGTGGCTTTAGTTAAACTTCTGTGTAGAACTCTGGGTACCAACAACTAGTCAATGCACCCCAAAGCAGCCAAATTCTTGCACAGCCTGCTGTTGTATACACTGTGTGTTGCTCCTGGTGTGAAAAGACTCACAGCTGGGTGGGGGCTGGGGAGGAGAATGGTCTCTAAATATCTAATGTCTTCCCCAATCACTTTGGATCTTACGAATTGATTCCTGCCAAGTGTCCAGACAATATCATGAACCATGTGTATTAGATTGTAGGTCTCTTTTAAGAATTCCTTTTAAAAGAAATTTGTCTGCGTGTGAGGGTGTGTTTGTTCATGCATGTGCACATGCAGTGTGTGCATATGTGTAGGTCGGAGGTCATCTTAGGTTACGGTGTTGCTACTTAGGAGTCGCACACCTTGTTTCTCTGTGGTGCTGTTTCTCACTTGGGAGCCAGAACTCACCAGTTCCTCTGGGCTGGCTGAACAGGAAGATCCTGGGAGCCTGTTGTCTCCATTTCTCTGGGACGGAGATTACATGCACATGCCACTGTGCCCCGTTTAAGGGCTGCTTTTTAGTTTTGTTTTGGGCCCTCTTTTTCTAGTAAATCAAATTTAATCCCAGAAAGTGGATGGACTCTTCTTCCATCACCAACTTCTGCTCACACAGTATATGTCAAAGGTTTTCTGTTGTCTGTCTGTTGTGTCTCGGCTGAGACAGTGTCTCACTATGTAGCACTGGCTGCTCTGGAATTCACTATATAGAACAGGTTGGCCTTGAACTCACAGAGATCCATCTGTCTCTGCCTCTTAAATGCTGAGATTAAACATGTACACCACCACTTGGCCAATGCCCAAATATTTCCAAACAGTTCCTACAGTGGGAAACAGATCCTGCCTTTATTTTGCCCCATCCTGCAGTTCTTCCCGTTTTGTTTCCTTGTGCCCTGTGTCCCACCTTCCCCACTAGAACTCACATCATCATACCTAAGCCTGCCTCCTCACTTCATCAGCTTTCTTTGTTCAGTCATCTCTGTTTCAAGCCTTCCCTGTCAGATCGGGGGATGACAAACCCCTTTCTATGGGTGCGGATAAGACTTAGTGATCACCAGGCTGATAGGCTATGAATACTTACATGGAGGCAGAGCTGTGATATTACATATACATATTAACCTAGAAGTTATCATTCAAGAAGCTAATGCCAGCATATAGATGCTGAATGAGATCTTTCAAACGCTGACTGTTATAGCCAACTCTGACATTGATTTCTTAAGTCACTTTAGTCAATCTCAGAGTTTAGGAATTAAATGAGATCTTGTTAGTTAAATAGCACACATAAGATCACTGCTCAACTCTCTATCCATTCACCCATCCATCCATGCATCCATCCTCATATCTGGAATAATGTTTATCTTATAGTAATTATGGTTATTTTTAGATGGAAGGACTGAGTGTAATGTTTTCTAAAAACTTTTAAAAATAATCTGCACTGCTTAAATTCCTACCCTGGAACCAAAATACCAGGGACAGAATACCTGGAATAGCCTACATGACCCCTCCCATTGTCCTCTCCTCTCCTCTCTTCTCCTCCAAGCTCTCTCTTTCTCTCTCTTTCATTTTCTCTCTGTAGATAGCCATCTTTATTTCTATGTCTCTCTGATACCATTTTCTACCTAAAACAAAAGAATTTATAAGTCCTGTCCAGTTCCCTAATATACAATTCTTTGATTATGCAAAAATCACTTTATTATTTTTCAGTTTTAATAACTATGGTTTTAAAAATAGTTTGGGTCAGGTGTAGCCTATAGTATCTGCACTGACAAAGCGAAAGCCTAGCCTGAGCTACACAGTGACACCCTGTTACTTCACACAGTAGGATTGCAAATTGGTGGTAGATGCTGGTCCAGTATGCACAAGGCCCTGGGTGCCATCTCACAGTATTATAAAATACACAAATAAATAAAATCATTCATGATGTCATTGCATTTCTAGGTGCATATAACAGAACAATGGTTGAATGGATGTTTGCACACTAGATACAGAGATGCAAAATGTTATTACTCTGATACCAAATAGGATCAAACTTGTCTTGCTAATTTAAACAAAAGTGTATTTAATGTTAGCTAAAATGAAAGAGGGAAAATATTGAAAGAATTATTAAACTTCACGTAAACATTTCTTTATCACAGGAGATGGGATTTCTTAAAATATCCCTGCTAATATGCAGGGATTAAAAAATGATTTAACAGGTGTCAGTCATTACTTTTTACCCTAAATGATTTGGTTTTAGATAGCACTGATTTATTCCCTGCTATGTAAATCCAGAACTTTGCAGTTTCTTCCTCATCTCCTTCATTTCGCTTTGATTGTTATAGCAGGTATTTTACCATTGATTCTTCGTTACGTTTTCCATTTGTATAATATCAAGTTGTGCACCCTTTCTATGCTTGTGTGTAGCCAGAATTCACAGCTCTCATCTAGTGCTCATTCTTTCTACTTCATTATTTTAACCGCAGCTTCTCCATTCTTGAATTATTTCGTTTTATTGTTTGGTTGGCTAGATTTCATTGTAAACATATTTTTCTTCTAACCTAGCTCACTGGTACTGTTTCATTGAGCTTATTTATAGATGTTGCCTTTGTATTTGAGTAGCCTTACTATTCTTGGGTGGCACTGTTTCAGAAGAGCAAGATAGTCACTCCTCCTCCAGGTCGCCGGCATTGACCATTACTGTGGAGAAGCCTGCCTACACAATCACTTTTCATTGTTGGAGATTTACATTCTCTAACTGACTATCTAGAAAGTTCTGTCTTGTTTTTTAATCTGATGTTATATTTTGAAATTGGGAGCTTTATAATTTAGTATTTCCAGAGCCTAGATCCTTTTTCAATAAACTTTAGCAAGCTACTTAAGTTTCTTTCTTTCAGATCAA
Organism: Rhizomys pruinosus; assembly: GCA_009823505.1. Taxonomy (NCBI): domain Eukaryota; kingdom Metazoa; phylum Chordata; class Mammalia; order Rodentia; family Spalacidae; genus Rhizomys; species Rhizomys pruinosus. The sequence continues at coordinate 1,387,592 of VZQC01015183.1, forward strand.
ATTATTTGCCGGGCATGGTGGCACACGCCTTTAATCCTAGCACTTGGGAGGCAGAGGCAGGCGGGTCTTTGTGAGTTCAAGGCCAGCCTGGTCTACAGAGTGAGTTCCAGGACAGCTGGGGCTATAGGGAGACCCTGTCTCAAAAAGACCAAAAATAAATAAATAAATAAATTTTTTTTTTAAATTTATGTGTATGTGTCTGTGTGAGTATATAGTGTGTGTGTGTGTGTGTGTGTGTGTTTGTGTGTTTATGTGTTTATGTGTTTGTATGTGTGCCTGTGGAGGCCAGAAAAGGACGTTAGATCTCCTGGACATGGAGGTATAGTTGTGAGCTACTTTACATGGGTACTGGTAACTGAACTTAGGTTCTCTGCAAGAGTTGAAAGTGCTTTTAACTAGCCGGGCGTGGTGGCGCACGCCTTTAATCCTAGCACTTGGGAGGCAGAGGCAGGCGGATCTTTGTGAGTTCAAGGCCAGCCTGGTCTACAGAGTGAGTTCCAGGACAGCTGGGGCTACAGGGAGACCCTGTCTCAAAAAGACAAAAAAAAAAAAAAAAAGCGAAAAACAATTATTTATCAGTAAGTGTAAAAATTTATACATATGTCTTAGAGTTTCTGGAATGATTTGAGTTTATATATGTAAAGTGTGTAGAATCAAAATATAACATCAGAAACACTACTTTTTTAAAAAAATTTTTTGGTCTTTTCGAGACAGGGTCTCCCTGTAGCCCCAGCTGTCCTGGAACTCACTCTGTAGACCAGGATGTTCTTGAACTCACAAACATCTGCCTGCCTCTGTCTCCCAAGTGCTAGGATTAAAGGTGTGAGCCATCACGCCTGGCCAGAAACACTACTTAAGGGTTTCTATTTTCAGGGAAATTTTCTTGTATTGTTTCTTTTAATATTTTTCTATTTGTTGATTTTTGCTTTTTAAATGACACATTGTTATTATTACCATATTATTCATAATCTTTATCTTTATGTCTACTGATTTCTCCTTGAGATTTACTTGGGTAACAATCTTCCATGTCATATACATATATTTTGTTTCAGTCCTTAAGTCTTTTACTATAATTTCTTTTATGCTGTGTTTATTTGACTCTTTGGCCTTTTTATTTGTTGATTTTTGAAATGATACTATTTTAGCATCTGTTTGTTTCTTCTGGTCTACTGTTTGTTTTTTTCCTCTCATTCTGCTGTCTTGACATTTTATGAACTCATGCTTGCGTTGGGCTTTTCTTTAGCTAAGTGCACATGTGAATAATTTTTCTTTTGTTTCTTGAATTTTAGTTTATTTTTAAATTTTATTAATTAATTAATTTATTATTGCTATTTAGGAGGCATAGGCATGCCATTGCACATGTGTGAAAGTCAGGGGACAACTTTCAGGAGTCAGGTCTTGCTTTCCACCTTGTTGAGGCAGAGCCCTTCTTGTTATTTCTACTGCTGTGTGCTGTGTGCTGTGTCATCTGGGCTTGCTGGCCCATGAGCTTCCAGGTCATTTTCCTGTCTCTGCCTCTCATCTCCACATGGGTGTGCTGGCGTTACGTATGCACACCACCACGCCACTATGTCTGGCTTCTTTATTTTTCACATGGATTCTGTGGATCAAGTTTGGGATTAGCAGCTAGTATCTTTACCCATTGAGCCATCTCCTTGGCCCCGGATTTTATATTCTAGCCTGGTTCTTTGTGCATCTTTTGTTTGCTGGGGGGTGGGGGGTGGGGAGAGGCAGGGGTGGTGAGTAGATGTGTCTCACACAGACTCATATTTGTGTCATTCAGTTTCTTTTTATCTGGATTATGCTTAAGCAGTCTTCTCTTGCATTTTATACGTATTTACTTTTTTTGGTCTTTTCGAGACAGGGTCTCCCTGTAGCCCCAGCTGTCCTGGAATTTGCTCTGTAGACCAGGCTGGCCTTGAACTCACAAAGATCTGCTTGCCTCTGCCTCCCAAGCGCTAGGATTAAAGGCGTGAGCCACCACGCCTGGCCTATTTACTTTTTATTTACCTAAAAACTTAAAAAAAAAAATACTTGTGTGAGTATGCAGATGGGTGTGCAGGCATGTGTGTCACCGCCCCACATATGTGGAGGTCAGAGGGCAAACTTGTGGAATTGTCCTCTACTTCCACCTTTATGTGCGTTCTGAGGGTGGAACTCAAGTGGTCAGACTTGCTCAGCAAGCACCTTTACTGGCTGAGGCATCTTGCCAGTCCCTGTCTATTGACGTTTATAGTGTTGGTGACATCTTAACCCCATCTGACAGTATCAACTCATATTTTCCTTAGGATCCATAATTTAAGGGTTGATTTTTATTCTATTTTGGGGACAGCCTGATAACAGAGTATAGGTAGTCTGACTGGAGGCAGACATTTTAAATTTAACTTAAAAAAAAAAATTTAGTGTGTGTGTGAGTATATTGCCTGCATGTGTGTAAATGCACTGGTGTCGCAATGCCTGCAGTGGTCAAGAGTGTGTAGGATCCCCTGGAACTGGAGTTATGGAAGGTTATGCACCACGTCGGTGCTGGGTCCTCTGCAAGTGCTCTTAAAACTGCTGAGCCATCGCTCTGGCCCCTGGAGGCCGACTTTGTTCGGCATCTTAAGCTCTGCTTTTTTCCCAGGGTTTGCTTTCTAAATTCTCCTGCACCAGTGTTCATTCAACCTGGCTTGGTGGAGGGTTATGTCCTTTTCATGGACAGATAACATCTGGCTGGAGATCTGTGTCCCAGTCGTGATGTAGAGTGGGAGACCTCACCTCTGCCTGTCCAGCCTCCTGGTACACTTTGTTTCTCTCAGACAGCTGTTTCCAGCCATTTTCAGCGGTAGAGAAAAGAGAAATGCAAGATACTTCCGCAGTTTTCTTCTCATCGGGTTGGGAATTTTCAGCGAGGATTCTCAGGATTGGCTTGAGTTCCCTCCAGAGCTTTCGAGGTGTGAGGAACAGTTGGGTTTGCGGCTTTGCCATTCTGATGCCCAATTCTGCCACAGAATCAACTTCTCTTTTCAGCTGCTACTTTTTGAGCCTTCTGGTTTGGCTGAGTCCTTTTCCTTGTTAGTTGCTACTAGTGAACTGAGTGCTATTTTGCTCAGCATTGGGCGAGGAGTTTCTGTAAAGCGATGCTGGTTTTTCCTTGTGTTTCTGGTTGTTCTCTGGGCCTCCTTCAATGCCATCTGCTTTGTTTCACTCTCTCAGAAATATCAAGGGCCAATAATACTGTTAAAACTTTTACGGAATTGGGGCTAGAGAGATAGCCTAGCAGTTAAGAGCACCGACTGCTCTTGCAGAAGACCCGGGTTCGATCCCCAGCACCCACATGGCGGCTGAGAACCGTCTGTAACTCCAATTCCAGGAGAACTCCAGTTCCAGGGGAATCCAACACCCTCTTCTGACCTCCGCAGCATTGCACGACACGGGTGCACAAACCTCCAAGCAGACAATACATTCACACACATAAATAAAAAAATAAAATAAAAATAAAAAAATTCTAAAAAAAAAACTTTTACGGAATTATATTTACTTACAAAAAATCAGTCCATGCCTCCTGTAACCTACTAAATACTACAAGGATGTATATATAGCTAAGTCAAATTATGCCCTGTTCCAAGTGCCTCATTTTCTTTTTTCTTTTCTGACAGTGTTGGGGATGCCACCCTATCACGTATGCTAGGTGAATGATCTCCATTTGCATTTGTGTAAGATCATATCCAATGTGAGAGGTGATGTCTGGGAAAAAAAAAAAAAACTAAGAACAGTTGAGAATCAAGTTACAGTGGGAATCCATTGTACCAATAATGTACACGTGCCAGTCTGATCTTTTTTGTAAATTAGTCCATTTGACAGAATATTCCCAGTGTGGTCTTGGGAGGCAACAATAGGAGAGAGAATGCAAGCTCTATGTAAGCAGGGATTTGTACTCACATAGAGCCCAAGTAAGGACTCCATCCCCTGCTGTATTCTCGGTGCCCACGGCACCCCCCCGCCCCAGAACACAGGGGCACTCAATACATTTTTGTTGACTAAACAAGCAAATGAGTGCATAAAAAGCTTTGGGTATTTCTATTTTGAAAGCCATTTATACCACCCTATATTACATTGAGGGCAGTGGGCAAGGCCCGGAAAAATAGCTATAGGCTATTTGAGTTAATATATGTAGTCAGCTGTATCATCTTGTTTGGGATAATTGTGGGTTTCCGTACCAAGACAGGGACTGGGAAAAGCACAGGAACACAGATGTGACGCAGGGAGAGGTTGGGGTTTGAGCTCTAGCCTGTGAATGAGATTCTGCCCACTCACTGTGTTTCAACACAAATGTGAATGCAGGTAAAGGTGAACATTTCATTTTAAGGACAAGATGTTCATCATCAAAGTTTTGAAGAAACTGGGTGTGAGAGAGTGTGTGGCTTTGTGCCTACCCAGCAACATCCCTGGCACAGTAATGCATCAAGATGGGCAGAACACCTCTTTGGCAAATTTAAGGAGATGCAGATGCCATGGACTCCCCTGAATACTTTCTCTTAAGATATTTAATTTTTTATTTCCTTGTCCTGAAAGACAGTAATATCTGAAGAATATTTTTGCTGTCTATTTTACTTTACTTAATTTATGTTATTATTTTGTTGTTGTTGCAATTGTTTTCTTCTTTTTTCAATATTTTATTTGTTATTTGTATGTGTAGGAGTCTTCTGCCTGCATATGTGTTAGTGCAGTTGTGTTGTGCAATGCCTGCGGAGGTCAGAAAAAAGAGTCAGATCCCCTAGAACTGGATATATGGATGGTTGTTAGCTACCATATATGGGTGCTGGGAATCAAACCTGGGTCCTCTGCAAGAGCAGCCAGTGCTCTTAAGCTGCCGAGCAGTCTCTTCAGCCCCCACTGTTGCTATTATTGTTCATTTGAGGCAGTCCCATGCAGCCAAGGCCTGGAATTCATTTTTGTAGCCAAGGCTGCCTTTTAACTCCTAATCCTCCTGCACTACTGAGCCACATAGCCAGCCCCAACTGTGAGCATTTTAGCCCACTTCCCTCCCTCCCCTTCTCGTCCATACATACGAGGCAGGCCCTATATCACTGAAGTACAACTCCAACCCCACTCCACAAATTTTAGACAAGCTATTTATTGAAAGGCTGGTTCAAAGTTCAAACATGGGGCTTATTTTTTTTTCTCTCCCTTTTTGGCAGTGTTGAGGATGGAACCCAGGACCTTGCACATTGTTGGGCAAGTTCTGTGCCACTGACCTGTGTCCTCCTGTTCCCTTGTGACTAATTCTTGGTCAGGCCCTTTAGCCTATTTCCTGAGCATCCTCCTGTTACTTGCTCTAGTTACGCCAGGTCTGAGTGAAAGAGTAAACTCACTGGCATTTGAATTAAGTCAGCCAGGAGTGTCTCCTAGGAGACCAGAGGCAGATAGAGAAGATCTATGCTGGTGTGAAAGCTGGCATGTCCCTAGGAGAGCTCCATGAACTATCTATCTCTGTTTTGTGGAGCATTATTGGTTTTTGTTTTTTTTTCTTCTTGAAACAAGATTTCACCTTATAGCCCAGGCTGGCCTGGAACTTGCCTCTCTCCTGCCTCAGCCTCTCAAGTGCTGGGGCTATAGGCCTGAACCACTCTACCCAGCTCAGGTCTCAGATTTCTTCTGCAAGAATGAACATGCACCAGCAAAGAGGGAGGCCAGTTGTTTTGATGAGCTTTGCTGTGGTTTTGAAGGGAAAGCACTACACAAACACGACTATTTCTTTTTTTTACTAAATTTTAACATTAAAACACCTGGCCTGTAAATTTTATCTTCTCCTATGTAGTCTTCAAGCGTTTTGCCCTGTTACGGGGCTGAATTTTGTCATTCCTGCTCTTGTTCACTGTTTTAAATCCTGAAGGCCTTGTATGATTTGGGGAGGGGGAATCCTTCTGAATACAATTAGTGTACCAAGACATTGCAGTGGGTTCCTGGGGTGCACACATGAGCTCAGCAGCTGGAAGAAGGGGCTGATATCTGATGGGTTATACACACCAATTTTGAATGATTATTTACAGTTTGAAATTCCATGGATTAATCTTAAAAAAATAAAAGCTTGGGCTGAGGATGTAGCTCAGTGGTAGAGTACTTGTCTAACATATATACAAGGCCCCAGGTTCAATGGTGAGCATTGCAAAAAAGAGGTAAATAGGACTTAAGAGCACTGGCTGCTCTTGTAGAGGACCCAGGTTCGATTCCCAGCACCCACATGAAAGCTAGTAATTATCTGTAACTCCAGTTCCAGGGGGAATCTGACATTCTTTTCTGACCTTCTCAGACATTGCATGACACAGTGCTCTTACATACAAGCAGGCAATACACTTATACACATAAATTAATAATTAAAAACTATTAAAGAGATCAATAAAAATAAACACTTTGCTTTTGGCTTTTGCTAATTGACATTTTTGCCTTTTGGAATAAAGTGCAAGGTTTACCAAATTATGCTGTATTGAGTTTACATAAAACTTGAAGCCAGGGTGGTGACTCAGCCAGTGAAGTACTTGCTACCCAAGTGCTAGGACCTGAGCCCAATTCCAAAACCTTCATAAAAAGCTGAGTGTGGCTGGGTGTGTTGTCACATGCTTTTAATCCTGGCACTCGGGAGGCAGAGACAGGCTTATCTCTGGGAATTCAAGGCCAACCTTGTCTACATATCAAGTTCTAGGCCAGCTGGGCTACAAGAAGACCTTTTCTCAAAAGCACCAAAAATAAATAAATAAATTAATTAATTAATTAATCCGAGTGTGATGGATTGTGCTTTTAATGTCAGAGCTGGAGGGGAAGAGCAGGAAGATCTCCAAGGCCAATCTAGCTTAATTGATGACATACAGGTCTCAATGAGAGACCCTAGCTAAAAACAAAAGAAGAACGAAACACATCTGAGGTCAACTTCTGGCCTCCAGTTCTACTCAAACACACAGGGACATGCACATGTGCACATACACATGCACACAAACATAAGAAAAGTTTACATAAACTTTTGTCTTTATGTCTCATTTATAATACAAATACCCTCAAAGAATCAAACTAATATATTTTTTCTGTATTTATTCTTAGAACAGTGGTAAAGTTATATAAGAATTTAATCCAAAATTTGCCTCTTAAAAATGTTGAAATAAGCTGTTCATATAAAAAAACTGATGTATTAATGTTATAATTTTGTAGTCAGAATTTGAAAATTGTTATGCTGATAAATATATGAAATAACATGAAACTTTTGTATTTAAAATTCATTATTATATAACATGGGCTTATTTTGAATTGTAACATTTCAACTACCTGTTTCATTCTCTTTATTAATTTCCACATCCATCTTACCTTGTGATATGTATTGTACGTGGAAAATAAATATGTGCTCTTTTAAAATAAATTATAATTCTGAATATTAAATAATTTCTTATTTCTCTTCTTTCAAGTTATTAAGTTTATCCTACATAAGTAGATACTTATTTGGGGGCCACGATGGTTCATTTCGTGATGCTCAAAGTTATCTGAACAAATAATCTTCATTTAAAGTACACATCCTCTATTTCATAAAGGAGGACAGTGTTAAAATAGCATTAATGGTTGATATGGAGAAAGGCCCATTTTATTTAGTTACTATTGTTAGAATTTTGTTACTTTGCAGGGCCAGTCTCTTTGAAAACTGTGTACTTTAGCTTGGTTTTATGATTTTAATGTGCTCTTGTTTTTTGTTTTTTTTTTTTTAAGGGCTCCTAGAGTAATTTGAAGGCAGCTAATGTTGTTAATACAATAATGGTGTTGAAACACAAAATAGAGAAAATAGTTAAAGCTAAGGTTTCCATCAGTGCCCAGTACTGGCCCAAATACAGAGTTTTTCTAATAAGTTAGACTATTGCAATGGTTCCCAAAGCCCCTTGGACCTGGGACGTGAACCAGTTCCCATTGCAAAAGAAGAATTTCAACTTCCTCATTTGGAATATACTTCTATGAACTTCTTGCTACTTTTTTTTTTTTTTTTTTTTTTTGGTGTTTTTGAGACAAGGTCTCCCTGTAGTCCCAGCTGGCCTGGAACTCACTCTGTAGACCATGCTGGCCTTGAACTCACAGAGATTCACCTGACTCTGACACCTGAGTGCTGAGATTAAGCACATGCACCACCACACCTGGCATCCTGCTACTTCTTAAATGTGATTTTAACATTGCTTCAAATTGAGAACTTTTCTTTTTATAATTTTAATTAATTAATTAATTAATTTTTATGTGTATGAGTGTACGGTCTGCATGTAGGTTGGTGCACCTGTGTCGTGCAATGCCGCGGAGGTCAGAAGAGGGTGTCGGATTCCCCTGGAACTGGAGTTAAAGGTGTCCACAGTTGCCATGTGGGTCCTCTGCAAGAGTAGTCAGCACTCTTAACAGCTGAGCCATCTCTCCAGCTCCTAGAACTTTTCTAATAACATCCTTTCAGAGAATTTTTCTGATAACATCCCATCCACTTACAGTGATATGGCTTTATATTACGTCAGCTTGGAACTGTCCTGTAACCACAGCAGGCTCTAATTCTGTGAGTTTTAAGGCAGAGTGGTAACTTGGGCTACCTAGAGTCAGAACCTCTGTCTGGGGTGATATTTGGAAGAGAATTCCAAGGTTTGCTGTCGGAGGATGTTATGTATGGAAGACCCAGGTAGGCCAAGTAATATTTGGCCAGGTTTTCTGTGGTCAGAATGAGTAGTGTCTTGTTTCAGGAAGGCAAGTCTAGCTTAGTGGTAAGAACTGGGATCTCTGGGGACAGAGAAGATAAATAGCCTAGTAAGCACTGGCCAGGAAGCCGTCACTCCTTCTCATCCTAGTTCTATCTAAGATTGTCCATGTAATGAAGTAGATTTCTAGTTACCAACAGGCTATGTTGTCTCAGGCAGCTTGCCAAACAGCTTTATCTCTGTTTTGTCTCCTGTAACATATGGACCATAATAATTTCCAGCTCATATCATAATCATTGTTCTGAGATCTATTCAAATAGAATACACAAAATACAGATAAACTTAAAGAATGTATTGTAAGTAATAACCACAGGGTTTTCTCCAGAAACTGAATGCTATAGTCCCTATATTAGAAAGTATATGAAAAATAGACAAGTGTTCTGTGGAGACTTTGTGCTTGCAAATACATCAATGAAATTAGAAGCCAGGTAACTGTGAATTCAACTGATCTAAAGACCAAGAAGCCCAGAGAATCAAAAGGAGGTTAATTGGCAACACAAAGCAAAGAACTCTATTCCAGAATATTCTAGAAGGGCATAAGAGGGAAATACCCTCTTCTCATCATTATGACAAAGTTCCCAAGATAATTAATTTCTAAAAATTCACTGAGTACACAATTTTGGAAGTTCTCAGTTAATATTGCTTTGGGCTTCTGGGCAACCATGGGTTCACACAGCACAACCAACTGACATCCTTATGTCCAGGAAACAAAAGAGGGGGTCAGGGTCCCACAGTCTCTTGCAAGGGTATGCTTTTCAATGATATAAGGACCTCCTGAGGCCCCATCTCTCAGAGGTCTATAGCATCTTCTAATAGCACCAGTCTAGGACCAAGCCTTTGTCACAGGAACCTAGGAGATACACTCAACACTCAAGCTTTAGCACCCTCCAAAATCATTGAGCTCTCTCTCCAGGGTCAGATCAAATCCTGACCTCTGTCCAGTGGAGGCACCTATTCCATTTTCAAATATTCCATGAAGGGAGTTCTCCTGAAAATTGTAGGATTTAATCAGTTCAGTCTTTTCGGTGAAGAAGTTCTTCCTCGTGGTTGTGCCCATTATTGTCATAATTTGAGCACATTTATGCAGAACAGGTGCTTTGAAGATATGGTAGACAAACTCAACTGGATCCCAGCGGTGTATGGGAACAACACTCCCAAAGAGCTCACCTCTGACATAGCTTGAGTTGCAATCATGCCCCTACCCAAGGTTGCCAGTTTGTGGACGTGGTATCAGCAACCAGTGTGTGCTTATAGCTGAAAAGCATCAGGACGATTTTTTTTTCCAAGAAACAATTATTCTGCCTCCTCTTTGAATTTAAGGAAACTGATACTTGAAAATTTAAGTGAAATCATTTGTTAGGATGGAATAGGAGTCAGGACTCAAATACAGGATTTCTGCCTCCAGTCATGGAGTACAAACCCAGCGATCCCTGCAGAAGTTTCCCATATCCCCAATGATTCCTTAACCAAATGAAGATAGTCTTGTCCTATGTTGGATGACCTGAAACTTCCAACTTGAGGCCAAGCAATGAATACTCATTCTGCTCTGTGCCTCTTCTGGGGAATTAAACACACCTGTTCATCAACAGGATGACCTGAAGACTCATCCCTTCCAAGCTTCACACAGGAAGTCCATTCGAATAGTACCAGGGGAAGGGGATATTGAGCAAGATATTTAGTTTCTCTGGAGTTTGCTTCCTGAATCTGTAAAACACAGTGCCTACCTTCACATGGTTATTAGAAAAGTTAAGTGAATTCATACATAGTGCTTAGGTCAGATTGCCTGTTTAATGAATTGTGTAAGCTACTGAGGCCTTGCATTGAGGCCTTTGCTTCATTCTTTTATAGGTGGGGTACCATAGTCCTAATTTGTCTTGCTTACTTTTGTGACTGTGTGGCCATCACAGCACAAGAATCATAAAGAGAGAAAAAATTATAGGTATGCTGTGTGTGTGTGAATACTGTATAGAGCCACCTCATCTAAAAAGCCCGAGAACCATGCATTAAACCAGAGAAGTCTCCAGGAAGAGGAAATTGATGCCAGAGTTCATTCAATAAGGCTCAAACACTCTGTTCATATGGAAGATCCTCAAGATCTGACTCAGAACCTGCATGGTTATTTTCCTCTACTACTTTAATGGGCGAACTCAAAGCATACAGTGATAGGAGGCCATAACAAAGTGAAAACAAAGTTTATACATCAGTGCATCCTGAGTGCATGGCTCTTGTCTGGTACTGACCCAAGGTTCTGAGTTCAGTAACTAGCACTGTGTACACCAAATGTGGTGATACATGCCTATAATCCCAGAACTCTAGAAGTAGACACAGGACGATCAGCAGTTCAAGATCTTCCTCAGTCTCTAAAATAGAATATAAATATAAAATTAAAAAGTAAAATGTAAAAATAAAAGGTAAAAATGAAACATTAAAAAACCAACACTCTTTGGAGAAAAATTAGAAATTATACTTAATCGAAGAGAATAAAAAATAGCTGTGATCCTCTCACTCAGAAATAGCTTCTTATTGTGTACTTCTGTGTAGAGTTTTCTTTGTTCATGTTTTAGAAAAAATTAATACATATAAACTTTCACTTATAAATTGGGAATGGTCTTTCCTTTAGTAGTTATCTCTTTTTGGGTGCTGGGGATCAAAATCAGGTCCTTGCATACTTGAGGCTCATGATCTACCACTGAGCTATAGTCACAGCCTTATATAACAGGATTGTAAGTGGCTGAGAACACTGGTGTGTACATGCATCCTGATGGTTTTTACCAGTCCTTACTGTTGGAAACATTTCAACTTAAAACTAAAAAGGTTTTTTGGCTACTGTGGATAATGTAGCAACGAAAATATTGTAGTTAAATCTTCTTGAACATCCATAATTATTTCTTAGGCTAAATTAATGTCAAATTGCTTTTCAGAAAAGTTGTTCCAAATAGAGGCGCTTTTTGGAAAACATCTCCAAAACAGTCAAATGAGAGTTAAAGCAAGAGGAAGGAAGCCATGTAAAGGGCCCTGCTTCATTTACCTGGAACACCCTTCTCCTTTCTACATAAGCTGAGTGTGTGAGGGCTTGCTGGTCCTCTACAAGCAGCTCTTGTATCTTATTCCCTTTGGTTGCTCCAAGCTCAATGTGTAGGAGTTACCAGAATAGTGAGCTGGAATGAAAACTCCAGGTCAGGGACTGGAGAGATAGCCTAGCGGTTAAGAGCACCAACGCTCCTGCAGAGGACCCAGGTTCGATCCCCAGCACCCACATGGCGGCTAAGAACCGTCTGTAACTCCAATTCCAGGAGAACTCCAGTTCCAGGGGAATCCGAGATCCTCTTCTGACCTCCGCGGCATTGCACGACACGGGTGCACAGCCCTGCATGCAGACAGTACATTCATACACATACAAAGATAAGTAATAAAAAAAAAAAAGAAAGAAAGAAAACTCCAGGTCAAGCCTCTGTCTCTCTTCTATGCAGCGTGACATTGGAAGAATCTTCGGGACTTTGAGTTTCATTTCCCTCATCAATAAGATGGGAATGACAATATCTTAACTTTCTGTCTCGTAGGGGCTCTCCGAGGTTTAAAATTTCAAAGTTGAGTTAGCAGATATGCAACCATCTGAAGGCAGCGGCAACCCTTTTCCATACAAGCTATGATGAATATAGTTCAATGTGCATTTAGTCTTCTGGAGAACTCACCCTGATGGTACAGATCCACAACCTGGCAAGTAGGCACAGTTCTAATCCTAGACCCCTAGCAAGTTTTATTCCTCTCTGAAACTAGTTTTCCCATTTATACATGGGAGATAATGTATTATGAAGCTTCCATCATCAAAATTTTGGTGTACTCATCAACGACAACTCTGAGATAGACTCAGAACACAAATTATTTGTCTCAAGAAGAAAACTAGATCTAAAAAAGGATACATTTGTAACTAGGATGCTCTAGATATTGTTGGTGCTAGGAATTGAACACAGGGCCCTGTGCATGCTAAGCAAGTGCTCTACCATTGAGCCACATTTCCTAAGCCTGCTAGCTTATGCCTTTATCTGCCTCTTTTGGTTGGTAGCAGGGAATAAACTGGGTGCTGCATCTCCAAATGGTTCCTAAAAAGAAAATTGAGTTATGATTCCCCTCACCCCATTTCCTAAAGGATTCCACTCTCAGTATCTCCCTACTTTTTAGTTGCTTGGATAGTTTTATTACTGTTTGAATACAACTCACATATAAAGGGATAAAAAGTATTTAATCTCACAGAGACCCGGCATAAAACAGAGTTTCTCGGCACATCTTGAGATCTTTGAAGTCAAGGACGTGTTTATGCATTTACATATTCCCGAAGTCTGACAACTGGTGACTGATGATCCTATGTTATGGAAAGCAGGTAGTGAGGAGAGAGAGGACCAGAGAGAATGATAGGCCTCCGTCATTTAGCCAATTCTTTATTTTAGGAAATATTTAGATGTTATAAAGGTACAAGTTCTAAGGAAACTTGGTAGAACCAAAAGACAAGGGTACACATTCTGATATTTACCAGCTGATTCATCTGAATCCCAGTTTCCTCAAGGGAAAAATAGTATAATAATGCCTACATCATTCTCCTACCTATACATACATATTTAGGTATATACATATGTGTAGCACTAGTGTGTAGTAGGGGCACGTGACACCTGCATCTGCTTCAGGAAAAAAAAAACTTATGAAATGATTTTGGGGTGCCATGAGCAATAAGGGAGATGTGAGGAAAGTTTTATTCTTGGACACCTTTAAACTGAGACCTTAAACTAAGGCCATACAAAGGTGGTTTGGGTTTTTCATTGTTGAATCAACCAGTAGAATGTAACCATGAACCAGTATGAAGACACTGAGTATGTGCTCACTCTCCAGCAGCTCGTCTGTAAATAATACCTGGGGAATACTTAAAGTCTTCTAGAGGAACATGGTGTTTTTCCTCCTGTGGGCATACTTAAAGCACTTCAGAGATTGCCACCTGACTGACAATGAGCACATTTTCCCAGAAATTCATTAGGGAAGTTCAGTGTTCTAAGAGTTTGATATTTGGTCCTTCCTAAAACCCAGTGTGTTTCATTGCTCTCATCCACACTCAGGATGCCTAGTTGACCTGTAGTATATCATGACTCCAATCTGTTTTCTTTCTGATACCTAAAAGAAACTCCAGACCTCTCTGACATCTTCAGTGATAGAGAATGTAACTCACTTTAATATTATTTTTTTGGAAAAAATAGATTACTTCCAATAACAACAAAGTGCTAGAAAAGTAAACCAACTTAAAAAAATATATACGTGGGACTTCAGATAGCATGTGTCACCTGGTATTTTACAGATACTTATTGGCTATGGGCAAGCTAATTATTACCAAAGCAAATTTTATCCATCTTTCCAGGTCCTGTTCAAATTATACCTCCTTAGGAAGCCCTCCTTTCCTCCAATTGCAGACTAGCCCATGAGCTGTTGCTTAGGATCAGCTTTGTGGCATCTCAATGACATTATTTTGTTCATTAAATGATATCATATACAGTTAAGAGTTTACTGGCTGGGGGGCTGGAGAGATAGCCTAGCAGTTAAGAGTGCCGACTGCTCTTGCAGAGGACCCGGGTTTGATCCCCAGCACACACATGGTGGCTGAGAACTGTCTGTAACTCGAATTCCAGGAGAACTCCAGTTCCAGGGAAATCTGACACCCTCTTCTGACCTCCGCGGCATTGCACCAACAGGGTGCACCAACCTACCTGCAGACAGTACATTCATACACATAGAAAATAAAAAATAAAAAAAAAAAAAAGAGTTTACTGGCTGAAGTTTCCAGTTGACAGAAATGTCCTTGTTTTGTTTTGATCCTGCAGACATGCAGATTCCCAGATTTGCGTGGAGCCCATGACTCTAGCTCACTGGGATGCAGGTCTCCCCAGGAAGCGCATAGCTCTGGTCAGGACCAAGCAGCCACCACCTTTCTTGCCAACAGTCTCCTCTAAAATATTTGATGGGTAACTACTGAAATCCAGATCGGATGGTTTTAAATACATCTGATATACTGACTACTACTGTATACTATCTAAAGTTCTGACAGCTACCATGGAAATTTCTACCACTTCAAAGATGAGGAATTGTACTTGCCTAAGGTCAGTCAGCTATACACCACTGTATACTGACTCCAAAATGACTCTATGCCCTACTTCTTGGGCTCACAATAGGTTCTTAACATGCATACTCAACATCACTATTATTATTGGTTTGTGCTTTAAAAATAAATTAAATTTTTTGGTCTTTTTTTTTTTTTTTTTTGAGACAGGGTCTCCTTTTAGCACCAGCTGGGCTGGAACTCACTATGTAGACCAGGCTGGCCTTGAACTCACAGAGATCCACTTGCCTCTGCCTCACAGGTGCTGGGATTAAGGCATGCACCACAATGCCTAGCTATTTTGGCTTTTCGAGACAAGTTCTGTCATAGAAAAGGATGACTTTGAACTCCTTGCCCTCTTGGCTCCACCTCTCAAGTCCTGAGATGTGCATCATCAGGCCTAGCTCCATTATTATTGTTTGCTGACATGAGGAGGATAGCTCTAGAAAATTCTAAACCCCATGTTCCTTCCACTATGTCAAGGTCCATCTATCTTCCTTCCTTCATCTCTTTTCTGGCTAAAAATAATGTCAGAAAATGTCTGTCATTCTCTTGGTATCAAATGATAGAATTCCTAAGAAAGTTCTTTGAAAGCTTTAACACAGTCTTGAAATTGTATGTATTCTGATAATTATTTTTTTTTGGTCTTTTTTTTTTTTGAGACAGGGTCTCCCTGTAGCCTCAGCTGTCCTGGAACTCACTCTGTAGACCAGGCTGGCCTTGAACTCACAAAGATCCGCCTGCCTCTGCCTCCCAAGTGTTAGGATTAAAGGCATGTGCCACCACACCCAGCTGTATTCTGATAATTACTATACTGCACTTACATAATATTAGGATAAATGCTATTGAAGAACAATATTTTCATAATTAGCTTGTTATTGATATTATAATTATCACCATAATTATAATAATGTTATTTTTTATTCATCTTTGTTACCCTTGGGAACCTTCCTGGTTAGGAATTTTATTCTCTCCAGCCACACAAGAGGTATTTAGGTAATTTGTAATAAGTATACTGTAAATAATACAATTAGGTTTGCTTATTTAAGAGGTTAGCTGGATCTGTGGAAAAGTCTGGGTTTGGTTTGGGCTGACCTGGAGACAGACTAGATCAGTGTTGACTCAAGAAAAATACATACCTTTTGTTAGGATGGAAGGCATTGGTTCATTCAACAAAAGTATGCCAAACATCTAATGTATGCCAAATACTTCACCAGACAGCAATGAGAAAAAGATAGAGTCTAGCAAAGGAGGTAGATAATGTTCAAGAACAGTACAGATTGCATTGGAGAATGAAGGGAAGAAAATGGCTCAAGTAAAAAAGCCATTTTTAAAATTTTATTTATTTTTGTATGTGTATGAATGTACTGTCTGCATGTAGGTTTGTGCACCCGTGTTGTGCAATGCTGCAGAGCTCAGAAGAGGGTGTTGGATTCCCCCTGGAACTGGAGTTCTCCTGAAATTGGTTCTTAGCCACCATGTGGGTGCTGGGGATCGAACCTGGGTCCTCTGCAAGAGCAGTCAGTGCTCTTAACCATTAGGCTATCTCTCCAACCCTAAAAAAGCCATTTTTAAGAATCAGGGCAGAGCATGTGAATCCTTCAGGAAGCCTGGTCGAGAGAGATATCTCTGGACTGGAGGTGTTTGCTCTATGATTGAAAGAAAAGACAGAGCCAGCATTCTCCCAGCAAACATCAAGACAAAAAACGAAACTGTGGTTGTCATGCTTGAAAGGCAGTAGTCAGTGTAAGGAAGTCAGAGAAGTAGTTAGGAACAAGCCAGCTGGGGTCTTTTTAGTCCCCATTAGAAATTTGGACTTAATTCCACAATCAAGAAGGTACTGGAAGGTTTTAGGGAAGAAAATGATAGGCTCTTGCTTATGTTTAAAAATCCCTGGCTGCTAGATAGAGGCCCAGTCTGGATGGTAATGTGGGCAGAATGTCCTATCCCTTGCTTAGGACCTGTTGGCAATTGATAGGTGCTGGAAGAGGGAGAGTCAGTTTTCCTTACTGGCGTGATGCCTGATAGATTGACCAGACTTCAAGAGACAGAACCATACCCAAGAGCACTTAGGAATCACAGATTAAAATTCATAGGCCTTTAAAAAGTGATTAATAATAAAGGACCTGAAATTGAAAGGAGGAGTAAGGTTAGGATGGAGATGGAGGAGGGAGTCTGAATAGGATCAAAATACATTGTAGGAAATTTTCAAATCAATAAAAACATTTTTAAGAGATAGGTTATATGTGGAGTCTTCAAAAGACGACTCTATGTTGAATGCAAAACCTATGTTTGGATAAGGGTTTTGCATTCAGAATGTATGACCCAAAAGGTCATGTAATTAAATCCTTCCTCTACATTGGAAAAAAAAATCTTTATTGGTGGAAGATGGGTGCTATAATTGTACAGTGTGATATTTTCATATGTTTTGCTTCTGCATATATTATACATTATACATTTACATAATTATTTTGCAGAAAATCCACCTGTTTATGGACACTGCTCCATTGTATATGTGGTTTTCTTTCAACCCAAAGGAATTCCTTTAACATTGCTTACAGTGAAGATATGCTAGTGATGAAGTCTCTCAGCCACCCCCACAAAGCCTTTAATTTGCTTTTTTATGTAGATTTTCACTGTGCATAGAGTTTCATAGAGTTCTGGTTTATGTACCTTCTGTCAGTGCACTAACAATGTTCCATCGCTTGCTGACTTTCATTGTTTCAGATGAAAAGTCATCAAAATTTATTTTTGTTCCTTTCTATGTGCACCTTCATTTTGAATTTTTCTTTTCACCTTGAGATGTCAGTCCTGTGATTCCAGTGTGCCTAGGTGTGATTTTTGCTGTGATTTGGGTGATTTACACTTGTTGAATTTAGGAGATTTTTCTATCAAATGTTGAAGGGAAATGGTTACTAAGTAGTCTCTTTTTTTTTTTTTTTGGTTAAATGAGGTAAGAAACAGAGATAAGTCTCATGTCCTTATAAGAGGAATACATGCTTATTTTGTCTCTCTTGTCTCTTTTTTTTTTTTTTTTGCTGACTCAGTCTCTCTTTTCCCTTCTCCTGGAGCCTCAGTAATACCTATCTTACAGGTTTTTCTCCCTTCGTTCCATGGGATATGCCCATTGTTTCTGCCATTTCACTTTCTATGCTCCTTTCTGTAGGTTCCAATCTGTTGTTAAGCTCATTCAGTAAATTTTACTTTTCATAGATCATAATTTTCATTCACATAATTTCCATCTGACTTTATAGTTAGGGGATTTCTAGGATGTCTAGTTTTTGCTTTAAGTTCTCAACTTTTTTTCTTTCCTTTTTATCTTTCTTTTCTGTTTTTGAGACACTGTGTTGCTATGTGACCCAGGCTGGTTGCAAACTCAGTCTTCCTGCCTCTGCATCCCAAGTGCTAGAATTACAGGCAGGCAGGCACTGCAGCACCTAGAATGACATGATTTAAAGTTCTTGTAAACTAATTCCAAAATCTGCATTATGCCTGAGTCCATTTCTTTCGATTGTTTTTTCCACCTTTGTTTATTTTTCTGTCTCATGGAATATCTGGCAAATTTTTGTGTGTGTGTCTTTTTGAGACAGGGTCTCCCTTTAGTCCCAGCTGGACTGCAGCTTGCTCTGTAGACCAGGCTGGACTTGAACTCACAGAGATCCACCTTCCTGGCAGATTTTTTTTTATTATATACCAAATAGTATGGATATTACATTGTGTTGTTTTGGAGAGTGCTCTTTTTTGTTTTATCCAATGATTAATTTATTCACAGATTAACTTCATCCTTTTGAAGCTTGTTCTTAAAGCTATTGAGAGAAAATATAGAGAAATGTATGTTCTGGTGCTAGAACAATTTTATTCCTAAATTCCTACCTTTCTGAGATTGCGTTTCCATGTCAATGTGTACAGTAAGGTGTCTCTATTCTAGACTCACAGATCCCCATTGTTTTCCAGCCCAACTTGCAGTTTCTCAGTGATTTTTCTCTGCCAGGACTCACATCTTGACCAACATGTTTAAATTTTATTGTTCAGCCGGTGGTGGTGGTGGTGGTGGTGGTGGTGGTGGTGGCATCCACCAGTAGGATTTGCTGAAGGAGGCAGAGGCAGAAAGATCTGGAGTTCGAGGCCAGCCTGGACTACGCTTTTGCTGGGTTTGGTGGTGCACACCTTTAATCCTAGCACTTGGGAGGCAGAGGCAGGTGGATCTTTGTGAGTTCAAGGCCAGCCTGGTCTACAGAGTGAGTTCCAGGACAGCTGGGGCCACAGGAAGACCCTGTCTCGAAAAAGACCAAAAAGAAAAGAAAAAGAAATTTTAAAAAATCTAGTGTTCAGCAAAACATCCAAAGGAAAAAAAAATTGGTGTTGGAAGGAACTCAGAGCCTCACACATGCTAGATAGGTGCTCTAGTATTGACCTACACCCCCATCTTAAGGAAACTTTTATGGATATTTCTGGAGTTGTCTCTCTAAGAAGTTCTTTCTCTCCACTATTACGAATTCTAACCACCTCAACAATCCTAACCTCCCATATCCACCCTTATGGCTCAGTGAAATTATTGTCCTCTGCTTCAGCCCCATTTTCTGCACCATGGTCCAGAAGATGTTCCAGAAAGAAACATCTGGTGATTACTATGTTTTCCTTATCTCATAGATCCTACTGCAAAAACTATATTTAAACCATGAAAACTTGTGCATTGGATTTATATTTGCTTTTGCAAGAGGATTAATCTGGAGCTAATAACTGCATCATGGCTAACAGTGCAAGGCTCTAGTGTAACGGGGTGATTTGTTTTCAGTAATTCATCACTACAGCTTAGCTGGGATGTCACTGACAAGGCAAGTGTGAAGACATCTACATCCCTCATAGACCAAGCATGGCTAAGGTGGGATGTATAATTCAACATGTTTACAAACTCCGAATTACTGATTTTCCTCAAGGGTGGCCATGCACTTTCATAAATTTCTATGTAAGAGAGGAATAATGAAAGAAAATAAGAAGAAAAAAGAGGGAGGTTGGGGGCTGGAGTAGTACCTGCAGTTAATGACTAACAGTTCAGAGCTGGGATTTGATTCCAGGTGATCTGAATTCAAAAATCTGTATTTAACATCTGTACTGATTTCATGTTAGAAAGTGATTTTTTTCCATTGTCTCCTGCTCCACTGCCCTGTACCAACTAGAGAAAATTTGATGGCAGGTCTTGGTGACCTATAAACAACATCTCTTTGGGATTTAGTCCTGAGGAAAGATGCTTGATTATGGATGCAACAGGCAGTAGATTGGTCCACATATTTTTTTACATTGTCCACTTTACCCTTTTCCATTCCATGAACTTCAGTCACCAATACTCTCTTTCGATGATGAAATGACGTCCAAGTATGGGTAAAAGTTGCTGAGTCCACTTGGGGAGATTTTCAATGCTTAGCTTCCTAATTTGAAATCCTTGGGGAACCAGAGGACTGTGATGATGAGCCATATTATTTTTTGAGATGTAATATATTGTTTGAAAAAAATCATTTCCCTAGATCATTTCCACTGGGAAACTTTCAACGTCCTTCTGCTTTCTGCCTGTGGAGAGGTAAAGTTGAGGAGATGGACAGGAATCCAGACCAGAGCACTGGGTCTCTATAGATTTTTGTTTTCACTTTAACTGAAAGTTGAGATCTCCCTAGGATGAGTTCTTCCTCTGATCTTTGAGATTGCAGGAAGGAAGGAGCTAGCAGACTGCAGGCTATTATGACGGCAAGATCGTTCCTCTTTGGCCACCACACAGTTGTTCACTGAGTCATGAACTACTCAACTCAGTGACTGTCAAACTAAACTGCCTTTGAAAATCAGAGGAGAGAGTCTGTGTATGCCAAAACTGAGCCCCTGAGTCACCCAGCACACAGCAAGGAGACAGACGTGGATAGGGTCAGGCATGGTGCTAGGACCCAGCTTTTGAAGGACTGTGGCCCTTCAAGTGCCCATCCTCCACAGAAACCATCCCAGATCATAAGATCTCATGGCCTCATAGACAAGAGGTAACACTGTGGGTCCCTCCTCTATCTACAAGGTTCCTAATGAGTGAATCATCAATTTAAGTGTCTTTTTATATAGACTGAGAGCTATGTATTAGGGAGAGCATGTTGTTGTTTGTGGGGTTTTGTTTTTCTTCTCTTTTGTTTTTCAAAGGTTTCAATATGTATCCTTGGCTGTTCTGGAACTCACTGTTTAGACGAAGCTAGCCTCAAACTAACAGAGATCCATCTGCTTCTGCTTCCAGAGGGCTGGGATTAAAGGCATATACCACAATACCCAGTCTGAGAAAATGTTTTATTTGCTGTGTCCAAGGAAACTGTATTAGACATTGCAGTTTATGAAACAAAATAGGCAGAGGTTTTTTTCTTTGTGTATGTGTGTTTTACCTGCATGTATGTAGGTACACTTCTTTGTGTAATACCCATGGAAGCCAGAAGAGGACGTCAGATCCCCTGGAACTGGAGTTAAAGACTGTTGTTAGCCACCATGTGAGTGCTGGGAACTGAATCCAGGCCCTTTGCAAGATGTTCTTAACTGCTGAGCCATCTCTCCATCCTCCTGGATTTGTATTTAGAAATATAACACTGTTTTACTGAGAAATTTGGATTTACTGAGAAATTTGGATTTAGAGAGAAATCTACATAAGTCTATTTCAGAACAAGAAAATCAATGTTTTTCTCCTCTTATCAGACACAGTTCTGCAATTATTGCCTATAATTGTTATTTTTCTTTCCTTTTTGGAAGGAGTCTTCTGTTGAAGAATCCAAAGAGATGCATAACTAATACTAATAACATCAAGGTTGATTTCATTTTAATTATGTGTGTTCATACTTTCTCCATATGAAAAACTTCTCTTCTTCAAAGATTCTGGGTTAGAATTTTTATTTCCTCATAGTGCTTGAAGAAGAATATGAAACTTTGATGCTGTTTGTTTTATAAAAATTTTTATTGTTTTTTTTTTTTTTGACAGGGTCTCCCTAATCCCAGCCTGCCTAGAAGTCACTATGTGGACTAGGCTGGCTGCAGTCTCATAGAGATCCACCTGCCTCTGCCTCCCAAGGGCTGGGATTAATAGTGCATGCCACCAGGCCTGGCATTGTTTTGTGAAGAATTTTAGATTGTGCTTAACAGCTTATACTCCCATAAAACCAAGAACTCTTTTTATCTGGTATACATTAAAGAAAACTTCCAGCTGACATTTTATCAAACAAACTGAGCCACCTTGCACTATATACTTTTGGTTAATTTGCTTAATTATTTTGAGAGTCACCCAGAATAATGATTGTCAACTACTGAATGGTCAGTTGGACACTGGCTCTCTTTCTCCTTTTTAGCTTGTTCAAAAACAAAGCAGAGTATCTCCCTCTAGCAAACCATTGGCAATGTTCCATGTGATCCACAGTTAAACTTGAAATCACAAAACATTACCATCAGTTTCTTGTAATTCCAGAGCTGAAAATCAACCAGAAACTTTATGGTTTAGGGCTCAAGAGCCTCAGTAAACAAATTTTGAGCTACAGTGCTATAAGCTCCAAGGTTATAAATAGAGATCCATGGTTTTATTGTCTGATTATGACATACTCCACATACACGTCAGTAAGACTCAAATGTGTGTTGAACGTGGCCAAAGGGTAAATAAATTAAACTGGTGACTCAGAAGGTTTGTAGGGAGCAAAGACGTGTAGAGGTAAGAAGGAACTTTGCTCCTGAGAACAATCCCACTTAGGGACTCAAGGGAGAGAAAGAACCTCAGTAGAAAGCTCAAAGAAACATAGAACTAAGACACATTTCATTTATAAGCATTTTTTTAATTTTCATTTTTTTTTTTGTCTTTTCGAGACAGGGTCTCCCTGAAGCTTTTTTTATTGATGCTTTGTGTATTTCATACATCATTTTCCAATTTAGTTCAGGCATATTTCCCTTTCCCTTCCCCTCACACCACCCCATCCCAGATCATGCATTCTGCCATAACTGTCCTGCATCTTTCACTCAGTTTTTTTTTTCATTTTTTAACAATAAGTGATAATTTATGAGTACAAGCATCCTTCATGTAAAACCAGTTTGCAAGCAGTTGTGCCAAAACCCACACAGCCCATGGGTCCCACCTTCTGCAGGAGGGCTTGTATGTTCAATCAAGTTGATCAAATGAGTGTCCAGACTATATTGCCGTAGTTTCACCGTTCACCCCAATCACAGCCCTTACATTCTACCACGCCCCCTCTTCCACAGATTTATAAGCATTTTTAACAAATGGGAAATATATGCAGGTGACTTACAGGACTACTATCTATGTTGTAGAAGCTTCTGGACATTCAAACCAACAAGCTTTTTCTTTGTACACCAAAAGAATTACTAGACCATCTATATTAAGACTGCTGATTATAAAAAATAGACTGAATAATATTGATATAAAGACTTTGAGACTTTGTTCACCCCTTCCTCCGCCCCCTCCCCCCAAAAAACTTTGATTCTTGATTCACTCTGGGTGAGAGCCGTGAGCAACTGTCTGCATTGCAACTGTCTGCATTGTTGAGTGCTTCTGCTCGGCCTGGGCTCCTGCATTTCCCTGTAACCGCACAGGGCCTACTTTTCCACCAGCTTTCTGGAAGGCATCTATGGAAAGTTTTGAAGTCCACTTGTTAAAACTGTGTTTGTGTTTGATCGGGATGAAGGTGGCTGGAAACCAAGCTGAGTCACACTTTTAAGCAGCTGCCTGGCAAGCGGAGCAGAAGGACTTATCTTTGGCTTTGAAGTCCGAAAACCTGGGTCCTGACCCTTGCTAGGAGGACAACGGGTTTCTCAAGATCTCTAGACTTCTCTTGCCTTCCTCTTTAAATAGCCACCGTCTCCCTATTGAGTACTTACCACTCACCAAACGCTGTAATCAGCCTCACAACAATCCCATGGAGGAAACCTGGCCACTCCCATTTTACAGATGAAGAGGCTGAGGCTTCAAAAGGCTGTGATGCTCATTCTAGGTTACAGAGCTGAAAAGTTAAAGAGGTTCAAATTTTCCTCAGTCTAATTTCAGTTTGAGTTCTTAACTCTGAAGTGGACCTAATGATAGCATCACTATTGACACTGTAAAGATCAAAACATAATACTTAGAAAAGTATCAGTTTGGGGACTCTAGAGATGATCGTTCAGCAGTACCTGGCTGCTCTTGCAGACGACCCCTGGAACTGGAGTTAGTGACTGTTGTTAGCCATCATGGGGATGTTGGGAATCGAACCAGGTCCCATATTTTCCAGATTCTTAAGTTGCATGGTAACAGTTCCCCAACTAGAAATGGGAAGATTTGTTTCCAAATTAGTCTATTGATAGAAAAAAACTTTCGGAGTTTTATAAACTTGTGCCAATCCTAGTGAATATTTAATTACTTCTCTTTATTGAAAACAAACGTCTGAAATGGGGCTTCATCAGAAATTCCATAGACTTGGCTTCGCAGCACTGATTGCCATATGTCATCTCCACCTGCAGAGAGGCAAAAACTTCTCTCTGGAAAACCAAAGCTGTCTCCTCTTAAAGGTTTGGTGGAAGATCTCAGGAGTAGAGAGGCTTCCTCCTCTCCTCCTAAAGTAGGAGCATTTTCTCACCCTCCACGTTTTCAAGGGGTTTTAATGAAGCTGCTTGGAATCTGTCTGTGAAGAGACAGATTAATAATACAGAGATAGATTACCCATGGAGGAAGGGGCAGGGTGGCAGGGAGCGGGAAGCTAAATGTGCTGTTCAATACTAGGGGAGACAAAGTCTTACTGCTTAAATCCCTATCAGACCCTGCTGACTTAGAGCTCCGAGGTGCCCCACCCCCAACTACTCAAGGATGGATTTTATTATCTAAAGTGGGAGTGTCCCCTTTGTGGCACGCGACACAGTATTGAATTTCTTTTAGGATAAATAGAAGAGGTATAATTAGGAAAGGTGATAATACTGTGACAAGATTTTTTTAAAGAAAAGAACTGCAGCTAATGGATAAAAGTTGTAATTTTTGAGATAAGTGATCCTGTTGATTCAGCCCAGCCTTCTTTCCCTAGGCTTTTTTTTTTTTGAGATTATACACTTTCAGAAGAAAAGAAAATACAAATGGAGATGCTCACAGGGGAAATTAAAAAAAAAAAAAAAAACCATACCATTGGTTTTGTGTTTTTGTTTTTGTTTCTGCAGAGCACTGTAATAATGCATCCAGGTGAGTCCTAACCAGTGTCTGCAGAGGCCACCATGAGCCTTCAGCATTGGGACAAAAATCTATAGTTCTCCACAGTTTGCAAATAAAAATATTTTTGGATTTAACTTTATTCCCCTTCTGGCTAGCTTAGTTTTATTAATGGTGAACAAGTCCTATTTGAGTAAAGCAAGGCATCTTGTGGGTCTCAATAACACCAAGAACAGTAACAACAAACAGGAAGAATAGTATTTGTCAAGTAATATTTTAAGCCCTGTTGATTAATAAAATTCAAGTGGTATATTTTTTTAGATAAGGTGGCTAATACATTACTTTACAGATTTTAATGTGGAGGAAGAGAACGGAATTATCAAATGACCAAAAATTAAGGAATCCATGCCAGTCTTTCTTTATCAAGACAGCAATAGTAACTGTTGATGCAATAAGAGAGATATCAGAGATTCTGATTCAATCACATTTTAACCCTTTCTAGTCTATCTTTATCAGCATTAGGAGAATTATAAATAAAGCTTTAGTTTCTAGTCTTTTATATTCCTAAAACAAGATTTTTTTTAAAGTTAGCCTACTTATTTTTTAAGTTAGCCTATTTATATGTATGTGCATGCATATATATATTCTTGTGAAATGATTATTAAAAATTTAAAACATGTCATTGAACAAATCTTATGTTTAACAATTTAAACCATTTCTGCATTCAGGTTTCTTTTCTAAAATGTATCACTGCCAGGCATAGTGGTTCATACCTTTAATCCCAGCACTCCGGAGGCAGAGGTAAGCAGAGACCTGTGAGTTTGAGACCAGCCTGGCCTGCATAGTAGGTTCCAAGACAGCCAGGGTGATATAATAAATAAATAAATAAATAAATAAATAAATAAATAAATAAATAATAAAACTTTGAAGAAGTCATTAAGCACTATGTTTAACAAAACAGAGAGGGTTTTTTTTATTTCTTCTATTTTAATTTTGTAAAGTGGAGGTAAAAGTAAAAATGCCTTTTTTGTTCCTGAATATTGGGAAAGAAAGGGACGGTCCCTTGCATTTTCCTGTGTAAGTACCTAATTAAGAAGATCCATGACGGGGCTCCAAAAGAGAGAGCCTAAAGCCCCTGGTAAGTTTTAAAATGTGTGCATATTTCTGGACTATTACTGCTTAAAACACCACAAGATTTCTGGAAGTCCTTGGATGCATCATTGAAGTTGCCGGTAGAAAATAGTAAGAATTACAATTCAAAATGCATTCAAAATCACAGTCCTTCCTGGCCTTGCTCAGTCTAGTTATCTGTCTAGACATGCAAATTGAACTGAAGAGTGGAAGCAATTATTCAGATAATTCAAAGGGGGTAAAATCTCCGTGAAAAGCATTTGGGGAGTTAGAGCTATATGGATTGTTTATCTTCACTGATCAATTCATTGGATAATTGCACTTTCCTGAGAATTTGAAGACGGTCAGAAGATTTGAGCCTGGAGAAATTTTGTGAACAATTCCATTTCTTCCTCCTCCTCCTCCTCCTCCTCCTCCTCCTCCTCCTCCTCCTCTCCCCTTCTCATTCTCCTCCTCCTCCTCCTCCTCCTCCTTCTTCTTCTTCCTTCTCTCCTCCTCTTCTTCCTCCTCTTTCTGCATTCAATCTCAATGAAATACCTACAAATTTAAAGGAAAAAAAGTAAGTCTTACATAATCTTCTTTCAAATAATATAAAGTTATTTTAGAAAGATATAGGCAAGTATTATATTGGTAATGATTGCCCCCTGTTCCCTTGAAAATTTTTGTGAAAACTAATCTTCTAAGTACTTTTCTTTTTCAGATGAGATGGCAAAATTTAGCTGAAGAGAAAGGAGACTCATTAAGCTAGCCATAGCCTGGATAAGATGCCTGGCAGTATAGATCATATGCATGTATACTCTCATAAATACAGAAATTTAAATAAAGGAAAGAATTATTCCCTGCATATCTAGTTCATGTTAGGGTAGTTACTTACAAATTTTAAAATAACAGTTCATCTATGAAATTATAGAATTCCAAAATTTAGAAGTAATTATATCAATTCTGTTAGCTCAAGATATTTTTGAAAAGATTTTGAAAATTCATTATGAATACTTTAAAATTTTCAAAGTAAATATTCACATAAATTAAACTGGATTGCAAATTTCAAGGTAAAATCTGGTAGATTTATAGACCATTAAATATACCAGATATTTAAATGTATAACAAAATTTGAAATGCATTCGTGACAGAAATTACCACTGCTAAGGCCTATCCTATGTCTTATTAAAAAATTATGAACATAATTTTAAAAACAGGAATAGTTAAAAATTAAGGGGCTGGAGAGATGGCCTAGTGGTTAAGAGCACCAACTGCTTTTGCAGAGGACCTGGGTTCGATCCCCAGCACCCACATGGTGGCTGAGAACCATCTTTAACTCCAGTTCCAGGGGAACCCGACACACTCTTCTGACCTCCACGGCATTGCATGACACTGGTGCACAAACCTGCATGCAGACAATACATTCATACACATACAAAATAAATAAAAAATATTTTTAAAAGTTAAATAGTTAAATAGTTAAAATAAATAAAAAGGAAGCTTAGCCATTTATCTCATCTGTTGCTCAAATATAAATTTGTGGAATACATTCAACAAAAATCATATTAATTTCAATACTACTTTAATGAAAGTTTCAGGCACAAAATTTAAAGGACAGTTCCTTTACAAACAAAATTATTAGAATATTGTCTTCAAATATCAGACATGATATGCTCTTTCCTGCTTCCAATAAGCCTAAACTGTATGAAGTTAGATTGACATAAGAAAACAAAACCAAAAATTAAACTCTCTACAAAATTCACTTTTCAGAGCAGTCATTACAATCTTCTAATATTCAAAAACTATTTTTCAAAATACAAATTTACATATTTAAGCTCTTAACCTAATGTTGTCATAAAGCCTACGACAACAGTCTGACTGAATCACTAAATGCTAAGCAAATGGTATGTTAAAAAATTACTTAACAAATAAATACATGAAGATATATGAACTTTAAGGGCAATATTGTTTTCATGGTCTTTTCAGAATTTCTGTAAAAATATATAATTCCAGAGTAATCTGAAAAGGTAAGTTTGATTGGCAAATACAATTTGGCAATTGAGTCATAGTTCAGAAATAAGCAGATATATCTAAATCTTTTAAAGCCTCATGTAAAACATATCATAAAAGCATACAAAAAAAATTTGTCATGTTTATGTGTACCTTTAAAAAAAGAAACAACCAAATTCTACAATTTTGTTATCTCTACAAGGTAGGCTGTTTACATTTTTGCCCACTCCTAGTATTTTGATAAGAACCCTCACTGGAGGATTCATGTCTAGTATCTCGGACTATTTTTATAAAAATGCTTCCCTTAAAAAAAAATTAAAAACTTTTTTAAAAATTAAAAAAATAAACAAAGAAAATAAATAAATAAAATGCTAGTAATCAAAAAATGCTAAAAAACAAAGCAAAACAAATCATTTTAATGTTTATCCTACGTGATTATTTTTCTGTCACAAGAAATTATTAAAAATGTCTCAATTCTAAAAAGAAGTAATTCTAATTCCTAATTATTTTTCTTAGGAATAAAACTATTAAACATTTAAAAATCTTTTCTTTTGAAGGCAGTTTAAATTCTTGATATTTGATCAACTACTGGCATTAATTTCATTTCCATGAAAAGGGGAAATTTATGAAGGAGGGCTTTATTAAGGTTTTTTTTTTAATTAAAAGAAAAAATTAAATTTAAAAAGCTGTGCATTGGGATTATTTGCAAGACAATGAAAAAGTACACATTCTGGATAGAAGTACTATTTAAAAACTAAAAGCAATCTAAACATAAACATTTTAATCATTTTAGTTAACTCCTTTTCAATTTTTTAATGCAAAAGAACAAAATTTTACTCTCAGTACCCACCATCTAAGTGACCTGGCCTTTCAGTCCTCAATTTTTTACCTTTTAGTTAGAATATGAGCCTTCTATTTATTTGAATTTGTTTCAAAATTCTAAACACAGAGTACAGATTCTAAGCTTTATCACAGATTCATTTGTTGGCTTTGAAAATGCATTAAAAAAAGAATGCTTTTACATAGAAATAAATGAATTAGTAGCAAGGAAAAAAAACAGTGGTACTTTGAAGTTTTGTTTCATTTTATTTTTTTTTTTACGTTGCTAACACAATGATTTCGAAGAAAAGGAATATTTTCTCTTCTTTCAAAAGAAAATAATCATATTCTCTACAAATCTCCTATTTGCCAACTTTTAGACTAAAATGAAACAGCTACATCCAATTACAGTTTTTATACAAAATGTAATTCAAAATAGTTCATACCCATATCTTACTAAAATAATTATTTCAATATAGAATAACCATATAACCTATGGGGTAATAATAGCAATGGTATTACACAGAATTAGAAAGTATTTTTTAATCAAAGCAAAGGGAATTTTAATACAGCTTTAAAACATAATCTGAGTTGCATTTGTTTTACTTAATTAATCTCTCAGTTTTTATTTTTAAGTAAAGACAGCCTAGTTTTAGAAGGTGCTAAAAGATTGTAATACGAAGTCAGCTCTATCTTCCTGATGTTCACAAATATTCAATTGTTAGGCACTGTGCCAGCCTCTGAGCCCTGTGTATTGCTGAAACTTCATCTAGACGAGCTGGTTCTGAAAAGGCACAATGATTGATATGATAATGAGAGCATACACATTAATATACTGACATTAAGAAAAATGTTAAGGTAAGTTCTATTATCTCCTGTCCTCCTCTGGTACCCTTTTTTAAAAAAAAGTACAATGAACTACATTTAGGAAAATTATTTTAAGATATACAATAAACTACATTTAGGAAAAAAACTAGTTTTAAAATGTATATACATTTTTATAAATGCAAAAATGTTTCTGACTTAAAATAAAGTGGCATAATTTAACAAAAATTGTAGTACTGTTTGACTAAAACAGAGCAGTAAAGGAAAATTAAAATGACATTTTGCAATTTTATTACAGCTTACTGTTAATCATTCACCAGATATAAAAATATTTTTAAACGATGTTTAAAAAATGATGATGTTAGATCTGTGACCACATAATTTTTAATTAAATTTCAAAACCTTCATAGTATTAGAAAGCTATACTCTGGTCTCTGATATTATTACCCACATTACTAATATCAGTTAAAACTTAACAAATCATATTTATTCCTAAAACATGGTTTCAAGTATTTAAAATAATTTTTCTCTAGATTTTGATGGAAAAATTCTTATATGATGCTAATCTTTAAAATCATGATCATTATAAATAAACCTTTTAAAGGTTTTGAATTTTGCCTGTCATACAATTTTTTAATCTGTAGTAATATTACTAAAAGAATTCAAACACACTGGAAATTTTTCTTTTTGCTAATTTTAATATTAAGAGTGATGATGTTTTTAAACCCTTAATATTGATCTATAAATTTTATCTTTATGATGTTAATTCCTTTACAAAATTCCTATAGGAAGAAATATAAAGTTAGAGTTTAGAGTGCTTTATAACATGCCAAATAAAATAAATATGACAATTTAGTGTTGTTGTTTTTTTAATTACCAGGGAAATTGGGCTCCACCTCGGGAAGGTTCTTTCCTTTATAAATAGAATGCTTTTCTTTCTTTTCTGTTTTTGTTGGCTTCTTGTGTCTTGTTTGTAGAGTGGTTTCCCACTTTGCTAAAGGACTTTCTATTTGTGACCTAATCAAAATAAAAGATTTAAATTTAAACATTCCCAAGACATCGTTACCAGTTCTTGTTTCACAACTCTCAACTAATCTCTTCTGTTCTCCAAATATTGCCCCTTACCCACACAGGTTAATTCCTCTGATCTTGATTGCTTTCTTCTATCACTACTGATTCTTAATTTTGAAAAGAATTTTTAATTCTCAAGATTTGCTAGACATTCCGATGTACCTTTGCTCACAACCTATAGGTAGAAAATAAGCAAGCAATTCGAAAGGATCTTGAGCAAATACAAATGTTAAAAATGGAGAAGAGGACCACAGATTTCAGGCTGCTTCTAAAAACACTGTTCCCCCGTGCAGCTTTGGCTTGGTGCAAGCTAGGCTGGAGAGCTTTTTATCAATGAGACATGTTGATAATGCCATGCATGTAGGAAGATACCATAATGAAACCCATTACTTTTTTTTTTTTTTTTTTTTTGGTCTTTTTGAGACAGGGTCTTCCTGTAGCCCAGCTGTCCTGGAACTCACTCTGTAGACCAGGCTGGCCTTGAACTCACAAAAATCCTCCTGCCTCTGCCTCCCGAGTGCTAGGATCAAAGGCGTGCACCACCACGCCTGGCGAAACCCATTACTTTTATGCTAACTTAAATTTGAATAAAAAATACACATTTTAAAAAACTTGCATCACAGAAACAGCCCAAACAATGAGAAATAAACATGTTTTTGTAATACTTAGGCTTGATATGTTTAGCCTACTTATTACTCCTACTAAACTGTGATATAACAGGATAGTTCTGATGCTGCTATCTATCCTGAACTTTTCTTAAAAAGCTCAGAGTTATCAAAACAACATGATATCCACCATAAAGAGAGACATTTTGTCAACTATGCTTTAATTTAAAAAAATTTAGCTGAGCATGGTAGTACATACCTACCTATAATCTCAGCACTTAGGAGGCTGCAGTAAGAGGGACAGAGTTAGAGGCCAATCTGGACTACACAGTGAGATTTCATTCCAGGTGGCTATCTGCTTTTCCTGATGACAGAAATACTTTGTTATCTAGGAATGTACCTTCTGCATGCTACTAGTATTTTTGTTTGTTTGTTTTGTTATTTGTTGATGTTTCTCTGCTTCTAATATTTAAGTGTACATGTATTGAATGGTTCTAACCCTTAAGATTGGATGCAGCAAAATAACTGGTTTGGTCCTGAAGGAAATTTATAAATCTGTATGTTCTGGACTCTTCATGTTAAGTAGGGAGGATTTGGTATTAGAATCAAGCTTTTCTTTTTTTTTTTTAATATTTTTTAAATTTTTAATTTTTTTTTATTTTCTATGTATATGAATGTACTGTCTGCATGTAGGTTTGTGCACCCGTGTCGTGCAATGCCACGGAGGTTAGAAGAGGGTCTCGGATTCCCCTGGAACTGGAGTTTCAGACGGTTCTCAGCCGCCATGTGGGTGCTGGGGATCAAACCCGGGTCCTCTGCAAGAGCGGTGGGTGCTCTTGACCGCTAGGCCATCTCTCCAGCCCCAGAATCAAGCTTTTCAAAGTAACTATTTTTTTTTTTGGTTTGATCTCTAGTTTCAAATATTTTTGCTTTGTCTCATCTTGTTTATTAAAATACTAAAGAAAAATAATTTTAAAAAATTCATACTGCAAGCAGAGGCACTGAGCTCATTCATAGAGCTGTCAATCCCTCCTGTCTGAGTCCTTCCTCAGACAGTTATAGATGCTGTTTTCAAACCAAGTGGGAGAGAACACTCAACTCAATTCCATGTCAAGACTTCACTTTGATTCTGGGTCTAGCATTGGCTCTTGATGTAAATTTCTATGCCAACTTCTTTATCCAGAAAATGGGGGCTGATACTATATATACACCCTCATACAACACGTGAATGGTTGCACCATTAGATGAGGTGACATGAGTAAACATTTTGGAAATGTAAAATTCTAGCCCTTAAGCAAACAAGTAGGAGAGGAAAGTAAAAATTCCAGGACATCCAGCTTCTTTGTTGTTGTTTGATCCTGGGCAGAATCACTTCCTTTCTTTGGACTGCAGTGTCCTTATTTACGAAATTCAAAAAGTGAACTAGATGATGACTGAGCCTTCACGTAGCTTGGACAGCCTGAATTTTGGTTTGATGATGACTGTTAGGAGAGGCACTGGTCACAGGGAAGTCGGTAAAGTGCCAGGCTCTACTCAAGCCAGGGGATTTGTAAGGATTTCATTTTCTCTGAGCTCACGGTGACAGCTTACATTTCTGTTTGATCTGCATGCTGCTGACTCCTCAGAAGACATTGTCCTGTGAAGGACTTCAGAACATGTCAAGATACAGCAAATCTACGTATCAGGACCACTTTCATCTTAATGTTCCACAGTGAGGAATGTTGCCACAGATTATACCATCGGGGTAAGGTTGGATATTCAGCCACCTCACCTTCTATGTCTCTATGAAGTTCATCACCTTTCAAGAATTTATAACTAGATGGCTTTGTCATCAGTAAAAAGGACTAAGGACCAAGGTGACCAAGATTGTAATGCTTTTATTAATATGTCATTTCTTGAAATATTGGATTTAAGATAGAATTTTTTTAATGTAGAGAGATTCATATAGCCCAGGCTAACCTCTAACCTGCCAGGTGGCTGAGGATGATCTTGAACTTCTGCTCTTTCACTTTTTTTTTTCTTTTTGAGACAGGGTCTCCCTGTAGCCCCAGCTGGCTGGAACTCACTCTGTAGACCAGGCTGGCCTTGAACTCACAGAGATCCGCCTGCCTCTGCCTTCCAAGTGCTAGGATTAATGGCATGCACTACCATGCCCGGCATAAAGGCTATTCTTAGCCGCCGTGTGGATGCTGGGAATCGAACCTGGGTCCTCTGCAAGAGCGATCGGTGTTCTTAACCACTGAGCCATCTCTCCAGCCCTCTTTCACTTTTTTTAAATAATGCAATTTTGTTTTTTAAAAGTTGGAGCTATTTGTTGCTTTGATAGATGATATAGACTCCCAAGAAGGTCAAAATTTGTTGCCATCAGGAAACTGACGGTTGATGGTTTGTCCAGAAGAAAGAAAAGAAAGCAATATTTTTTTGAGCAAATACAAATTGAGTAGAAAATAAGAAATCTTCGGGATCTTAAGTATTTAACAAGAGAGCCCCAAGCTAGTGAAGAATCTCCTAAGCCTTTCCCACCAACATTCCCAGAGATACTTTCTAATTTGTCCAGAACATGGTTAATTCTGATGTGCTACAGAGGGATCCTTTGGACCCAAACGGAAAAAGGAGGCAGTAAGGTGCCATGTCAAGAGGCTAAATAAATGAAGGGGAAAAAAGTAGGGTTCCCAAACTCTTCTCTTATTTTCCTTTCATTTTTCCCCTGACCTCTGTTAAGCCCTCAGATAGTCTGGCCTAAAAGCTATCCTGTAGGTGAGTGTTGCAGTGAGCCACAGACTCCAATAGAAGGACTTTGTTCAGAGATAAGGGTCTAGCTTATTTTTCTTCTGCTGGGTTTCACTTTGGATTATGTCCTGAATAGCTTCCATTTCCTACTACTGTTTCCCCTTCCTGTGCCTCTGTATGAAACCACACCTGGGTTGGAGAGGGCACTGGAAGAGAGTTGGTTATTGCCCGCCCATCTGTGAAAATGAAAAACAGAAGGGATTGCTTAGTGTTAAGGACAAATTGCCAGATTCATTCTCTTCTGAAAAGTTGTTAGAATATGTAGTTCTTGGGGCTAGGGATGTAAGTCAATCGGTAGCATGAATCCCAGCACTTTGGATGTGGAGGCCGGAGAATCAGGAGTTCAAGGTCTTCATTAGCTATTCAGGGAGTTGAGACCAACCAAGACTACATGAGACCCAGTCTTAAAAAAAAATAAAAGTACAATTCTTCCTCCCTCCTTTCATTTGAGCAGTTATTCTCTCATGTTGCTAGTTCACATTTTGGCAGCTCCTTCTTTTGAAGTCTCTGTCATATATTTAAAAAGAAAAACAATCCTCAAATCCATATGGCCTTAAATCATGTAACCTCTTTTGTCTTCATAGATAGAGGACTGGACTTGGGTCAGGTGCTTTCCAAGGACCCTTAAACTGTATGACCCACGTGTGTAGTGCCAGGCATGTAGAGAGACCATCAATGAATATTTATTAGATGAGTAAGTGAGGTGACTGGCATTCTGCTTCTTGGATGGTATCATGCCAGTAAAGGGTGGTACAATACAGAGATGTTCAGACTGTAAACTTCAGCTTTGAAGGCACTTTTAAAAGCCACTGCGAGGCATTTAAAGTTTTCTGTTCTTTCTCTTTCTGTGTATGTGTATGTGTGTGCATGTGAATATGTGTGATCATGTGTGTGTGTGTATGTACTTGCAAGAATGATCATACTTTATCTGAGTATTCCTCTATTTCCTACAAAAAGATGAAAGAAATATTTTATTGTAGTATCTATACTGAACACAACTTAAAATTCATGGCAGGTCAATCTCAAATCCTACCCACTCTACACAAATTTGAAATAATTCAGTTATTTCATCACTATGGATTACAAAAATACCACTTTTCATGAACTAGTTAAATAATTAAAGGTACTATGAAATTTTTTGAACATCTCAGAGTTGATGAATTTGACTCTGTAGAGCAGCACCACCTTTATCTGTTGTATAATTTTGTTACGTAGCCCTATACTGACGAAATAGACAAACAACCACATTTTGAACTAGGTTAGTATATCTAGAGTCTATGGTCTCCCATGAACACTGATTCCTGAGGGAAAATGCTGAGTGGAGATGACACACTTTCTTTTATCAATTTCTCATCGATGTTTACGGGCAGCCAGTGTAAGGGCCAGAATGCATGATGTGGTGGTGCGGCAGGGAGTCGGCTCAGAGCAGTTCCTTGCCTGTACAGAATGAGTTCAAATTTACCACTTTAGAGGTGATTTCTGCTTAAGAACAGATGGACATTGTCACTGGCAACAGAATAGACTACAGACATTATCACAAAAGTCATATCCCATGTGGAACAATTAGACTATGGCTGGGTACCAGAGACTTCTTGTTAATCCTGCAGGTACGATGAAGGGAATGTGGTTAGATAGGAAAATCCCTCTCTCTTTTTTTGACATGTGCAAAATGAAATGTTTGGGATAAAAATACCATGATGTCTGTAACTGAGACCACTTTTGTAAAGAAAAAAGATAATGAGGCAAATATGAGAAAATCTTCAGGATTGTTAAGTAAGATGACGCATGCTTGGATGCTTCATATACTATTCCTACTTTGAAGAGTTTTGTAATAAGTAGTTAAAAATTTAAAACCTTGGTATTTATTATTTTAATATTAAAATGTTACTTATAAAATCTTATTACAGCTGGGCGGTGGCGCACGCCTTTAATCCTAGCACTTAGGAGGCAGAGACAGGCAGATCTTTGTGAGTTCAAGGCCAGCCTGGTCTACAGAGTGAGTTCCAGGACAGCTGGGGCTACAAGGAGACCCTGTCTCAAAAAGACCAAAAAAAAAAAAATCTTATTACAATGATATATGTATATGCAAGAGGGGTCTCAGACTAAAACTTCCGCTGGACTCAGAAGTAGGGCTATGGTTCTTCAGATACTAGTCACATATATCCGAGTCTGAAATGGAAATGCTGTGTAAATACACCATTTGTTTTATTTTTTTTATTGCCTTTTTAAATTCTGGAGAAAAATTCTAGAATTTTATCTTTCAGAAAAGCACAATAGATCCCTCCCCACCCTCAAAAAACAAAGACTAAAAGAAAGAAAACAAAAATAGAGTTATAAGAATACTTTTTCTTGGGCTGGAGAGATAGCCTAGCGGTTAAGAGCGCCGACCGCTCTTACAGAGGACCCGGGTTCGATCCCCAGCACCTACATGGCGGCCGAGAACCGTCTGAAACTCCAATTCCAGGAGAACTCCAGTTCCAGGGGAATCCGACACCCTCTTCTGACCTCCGCGGCATTGCATGACACGGGTGCACAAACCTACATGCAGACAATAAACTCGTACACATACAAAAATAAATAAAATTAAAAAAAAAAAAAGAATACTTTTTCTTGACTGAACTGAGGGCTAAAAGGTTTGGGTTCTGATCGCAAAGTGTTTGAGGACCTTGGATTCACAGGTGAGAACTTTAGAGGAAATTAGAGTAGCTAACCTAGGTACAGTGGTACATGTTTATAATCCCAGCATTTGGGAGACTTAGGCAGGAAGATCACCATGAGTTCAAGGCTCAAAGCTAGCCTGGGCTACAGAGTGAGAGAGAAAGAGAGAGAGAGAGAGAGAGAGAGAGAGAGAGAGAGAGAGAGAGGAGAGAGAGAGAGAGAGAGAGAGAGAGAGAGAGAAATGAAGGGACTCAGAGTGGGGTGGGGGGGAGATGTATGATAAATTATAATTCAGCAAGAATTCCTCAGAAACACAGTATCCACGAACTGCCTAGGTGGGTGTACTTTTCAGGTTGTTTTTTAGAGTTGGGAAATTTTTTTTATCTTTTTTGAGACAGGGTCTCCCTGTAGCCCCAGCTGTCCTGGAACTCACTCTGTAGACCAGGCTGGCCTTGAACTCACAAAGATCCACCTGCCTCTGCCTCCTGAGTGCTAGGATTAAAGGCGTGCGCCACCATGCCCGGCAAGAGTTGTGAAATTTAAATAATATGCAAGAGAAAAATTAATGTGTAAATAGCATCACAGATAGGGAAGGGGTTAGATCTAGATAGTTAGCCCTGATCAATGAAGAACAGTTAGCAAAACTGGCCCCTAGCTCTGTGCACTTAGGAGCTCCCTGGTGGAATTACCATAGATCTGGGCTTAGTGGCATTAGTCAGAATGTAAATTTTCAGTGAAGGCTTTTGCTAAATCATTACTGTCTGGGAGGGGGAAGGAAGGCGGAACAAAGAGAGACAGCAGGAACACATAGAGAAATGAGGTCCAAATGTGGGTGCTGATGTGGACATACTCCAGTTTTCTCTGGATCTGCATGGCCACATATAGAATGGTAGAGCTAAAAGGGACTCTGGAGCTTGTCCGGTGCAGCCCCCTCATTTTACATTTCACATTTCTATGAGGATAGAGCGTGGTAAAATTGGCCAGTATTGCAAAACAGTGAAACCCAGCAAGTTGGTGGTATGCTGACAGAGGATTTTAAGTAAGAATGAAGGAAAGGAGGAGAGTCCTTCCTTTTCAAAGTGATGTCCCAGTAGCAAAGTAGAGAAGGCAGGCAATTTTGCCAAATTAGTTAAAAGAAGGGGGACCACAAGTCATCTAATTTTATGCTACACAATCTTAGGCTGAATTTGTGGCTTATGTTTAAAAGTTGATAACAAAAACCCTCATTATTTCTAGGAACTTAGTTTCTTAAATGGAAAGGAAGTTTGGGAATTTGACAGCGCTGACAGCTCCAGCAAATGAAGAATCCACTTGCCGCTGATGTTGGACCTGGTAAGTATACTGTTTATGTTAATCTGTTTCTGTTTAGGATGGATAAACCCTGGCATTTTAAGTAGTCACTTTTAACTAAATTTATGTCTGGTATACGCGTTTAAATCACCGACGGTCTCAATAGGAGCTCATAAGTCAGATTAATTTGGCATGGAGTCCTGAGCAGGAATGTCTTTCAGAAAATTGGAAATGCTTTGCAGGGGGGTTCCTTTACACTCCTCAGTGGCCAGTGTTGTGGTGGAAGGTGTCTTTCTGAAGGGTTGAAAGGCTCCCTACTGTGCTTGCTCCCCAGTTACAATGGCATTGGGATCCTGAATGAGGACCAGTGGGCAAGACTGCCCATTGTGTCTGTTTACATGAAGAAAAAGCAGCCAGGGTCACTGAGGATGAAGCAGAGACAAAGTATTTGTGGCTCTGGGCTCACTTGTGTATTAAGTCTTTGTAAAAAGCATCTACCTACCATGTCTACAAATAGTTTTAAAAGAAACTTTTAGTTTGGCATTTTTATTAAAAAAGAAAATATTGTCCCCATTTCTTACTATCTCATGGTTGGGACTGTTGTCAAGTTTGGGGAATACATGGTGCCCATCAGCCTGTTTAAGGGGGTGCTAGGCATACCTCCATTGAAGGGCTGGGCAAATGGAGAGAGCTGAAAAATAAATGCCATGGATATTATTATTATTATTATTATTATTATTATTGTTGTTGTTGTTATTATTATTCCATTCTGGATTCTGCTTTTCCTGGCTGCTCTTACTCCTGGTCTGCTTGTTGTGCTCTGTGATGGAATCAAGTTAGGAAATAAGACAGTGAGACAGTCTGCTTTAGTGTTTGCCTTTGGCCTCTTTAGCAACAGGAGTGGCTGGACTGAAGCATGTGGTTTGGATGGAGAGACTTAGTGAGACATACTGCTTCAACCATAGAAATGAGTTGTGTTTGAGAGTGGTCAGTCGGTCCATCTTTGAAAGAGACTTCTGCTG
Organism: Rhizomys pruinosus; assembly: GCA_009823505.1. NCBI lineage: Eukaryota > Metazoa > Chordata > Mammalia > Rodentia > Spalacidae > Rhizomys > Rhizomys pruinosus. The sequence goes on from VZQC01015183.1 coordinate 1,426,834, forward strand.
TGCACTTGCAAAATTATTCCATAAGTATCACATCTTTCGGGAAAGTTAGCTGAGGTTGCCAGGAGTGGAGTATAGGAACAGAAACTTGTCATGTCTGTGATTCTGGATTTTACATATTCTAGATTGTTCTTGGAACACACAAGTCAGGTCTGAGCAAGATGCCTTCAGTGATGGAAGGGGTCAAGTCTGTAGTTAACATGTTTTTTCTTGTAGTTCTAACTCACACACACTCTCCAACTTTATCCACCTCAAATGGGATGTTCTTCTAGTGGGACGAAGTTAACAAGAAATTGCAAGGGGCTGGTAAATGATGGCTTACCAGTCCCCAATTGGGACTGAAAATTAATCATGATAGACTATGGAGACATTATCTTAGCCAGACCATGATTCTGCATCCAAACTTCCAAACAAAATAAGAATTGCCCTTGTGCCCTTTGGAAATGAGTGTAAGGCAAATCTTGTTGGTCTAGTAAAAATAAAGAAAGAAAAAAAAAAAAAAAAGCTAAGTGGGGCCATTATAAAAAGAGAAGAATTAGAAAATAGGTCCAAAAAAGATAACTTCGGAGGAAAGAAACAGTATAATATTCATTTCTTCCCTCTAGAATTTGAAATAGTAGGTAGTTAACAGAAATTAAGGGAACATGTAAAGAATTTGAAAGTTTTCCAAACAGAATTTTTTTTCCCATAGAGAAGACAGTGAGTTAATGAAAGAAAATTATGGGCTGATAGAGGAGGGGGAAGCAAGGTACTTGTTTTTTAAAATTTCAGACTAAATCATATTCTAAAAGTAATGTATCATCATATGTAGTATGTAAAAACCTCCTTTTGAAGAAATTAATGTAGAGCTAGAAAGACATTTTAAAAATTAGAAATGTTAGGATTTTAATTTTTTTATTTCATGTTCATTTAAAATTTGAATTATAGAAACTATGTATTATACTGGCATTACTATGTATCAGAAAACTTGTTAAGACGGATAAAAGTAGTTAATGATTAACAAGGATTTTAAAGCTATGGAATCATACATAGCCCCCTAATATGTCAATGGAAGAATAAAATACCAAACAACTAAGGCTATAAGAAACTACCTACTTGTGATAATTCTGTGACACAGTTTAAAACAGTATTTTTCAAAGTTTGCAGCATTAATTTAATTAAATGATATTTAAACTTTGCTGTCTAACATTAAGACTCGGAAATTTAAATAATCCTCATCCAATTATGGTTTTTCACAGAGTAGGAGTGACCAAAATAATTTACTTCTTTTTTAAAATTTTTATAGAAAAATATCAAAAGTTTCACCTCCCAAAGAACAGTGGAGCTCTTTTTGTTTTTTTTTTTTTTTTAGATTTTTTTTTTAAGTTGAAACTTTTTTTTAGGTAAAGAAATTTTTTTTATTATTTATCAGTTGACAAGAGAGCATTTCACTCCAAGGAAAGTAACAAGTGCTTAAACTGTGCTCATCTTGATAGAAAACACGAAGCTGATAGGAAGATCATGACATTTAAATAGTTAAAGGAAATTTATTAGTTAGAATTTCTTCATTTAAAAATGGGAGTTCATTGGTTTAAAAAAAAGTTTAGATTTTTGTCACAGACTGGCATGATGGGGTTCTCATGAATAATCTTTTAAAAGTATTTAACACACGGCAGAATTAAATTTATGTTTCTGATGCAAAGTTAGAAACAAAGAAATTTTTTAGATAAACTATTCCTAAACATAAAGGTAAACCAGTGCAATGATAAAAAAAATATTATTTGGATGAATTGGAAGGACTAGTCCTTGCTTTAAATCAGGACAGAAAATTAAAATTAATTAAGGTTTGAGCAGCAACAGAGGAGAAGCTTAAATACATTCTAGAAAAATAATTCTTTATAGAGCCAGAATATAAATGTAAGCAATTTGTTTAATCAATCAAAAACCTGCACTTCGTGTGTGGCCTCTCTTCAGTTTTAGGTAATTTTGTTATATCAGTCATATAAGAAAAGATACACTGCCTTTTTTACCATAATATTAGCAGCCCATTTTGTTTTGGGCAATACTTTTTTATTAATACAGTTTGATTGCATGAATAATAGAAATTACATGTACAAAAAGCAGGTTTTGAAGCAGATATTCTAGGACTGCAGATACAATACCTAAGCAAATATTTTAAGATGCTTTTAAGTGTTACATTAAATAAAAATAACAAAGAAGTAGCTACAAAAATTATCCACAGAGTCTCTTATTAAAAAATTAGTATAGAATTTAGATTTTTTAAAAATACACGTTAAAAATTCATGTAGTAAAATACAATATAAGAACTTTGGGAGAAAAATAGTAAATTTTTTGGTATGAAATTGAAGATTTCATTTCCATAATATTATTTTCTTCTTATAAAGAAATTTTTATTTATATTAAATATATAGTTTAAGACATGCTTTAATTTCTTAGACAGGATATGTCAAACTAAATTATTTTTGAAAGAAAGATTATGGTAAAAAATAGAAAGTTATTTCTATTGTAATCCTTACCTAAAGTTCTTTCATATAATAACTTAAAATTTTTATTTTAGCAGCTAAAAATGTGACTAACCTAATAGAAAATATAATCTCATAGCATTGAGAGGGGAGTTATAAACATGGAATAAATACATGAGATCAGTTTCATTTCTTTCTTGTTTTTGAGCCCTCCTTATGAATCATATACTTTCACACCTAGAGAAAAATATATAAAATATACATCAAATTTTTATGTTTGGACGGTTATTAAAAATAGAGGAAAATGCAGGTTTACTTAGCTAGAAGCTAACTAAACTGCTAAATGAAAATTAGAAAAAGATAAAAGCTAAAATAGTATGAACTAAAATTTCGAATGCACATACATATATAATTTCTTACATCTTCGTACGTAGCATTTATCTTAATTTTTTATGAAACTACAAATTGTAATAAGTGAAAAAGTAAATGATAGGTAAGGATATTTCTCATTACAGTTTTCTAGATAAAAAAACTACTAAAGAACTAACTAATGTTAAGGGTCACATAAAATATAATTTTCAGAACTTTATTGAAGACTTATTTTTCTAACAAGGCTTTGGGTTTTGTGCATGTATATTAGGATTTCTGAGTTTTGTGATCTGAAGCTCATGATATATTTGAGTAACATATCAAATGGCAAAATATTTCTGTGGAAAAAACAGACATTGTGTAAATTTTACATTGTATTCGAGTACAGGAAAAACAACAGATACTTTGGAAGAATACTAGTTGTTATTTTAGTGTATGCATCAAATCTCAAGCCATTATTTTGACTTTCAATCAGGTACATGTCCAGGCAGTTGGTTTCTGTATGTACCTTGTGACCATTTAAATTTTACTGATGATACAGTAATCTGGAAAAATTATTTGTTAATCTTTGCTAAGATTATGGACAAAATATTTGAAAAATGCATGTTACAACTTATTTTTAATTAAAATGAGGCAAATTTCAAAAGAATTCATTTATGAGTAAAATATGCAATTATGCAGCTTCCAGAAAGAATGAATTCTCGGTTTATTTTTAAAGTCTTACTCAAATTTTTATTTGTTTGGGTTTTGTTTTGACATTTTAACATCAGAAAGAAACAAAGCAGCAATACATGCTATTTCTGATTATCGTTCTGTGGAGAAAGGGAAAGCAAAGCATGTTGTTAGCACAATAGGGTTTTCTTTCTAAAAATACAGTTTGAAATTGAAAAGATATACCGTCCATAATTAATTTTCCTAATAAGACTTACTTGGGTAGCATGAAGTTTTTAAGGCAATGTATTTGAAGAAATTTGTCTTATAAAATGAAGATACAGAGCAGCGCATTATAGGAAAGTTATAGGATAAGTCTTTCTCTTGTCTATTCCAAGAATTTAAAAAACATTTGAAATTAATTTTCTCTACAAAGAGACTATTTGGGGTATAAAATTTTAGAAGAGTTCCAGAAAAATTAAAAAGAGGAGGGGGGGAATTAATTAAGCTTAAATGTACCCTTTAAATTGTGAACACTTCACAGTGTAAGACCTCCTGAGATTAACAAAAAGTACTCTGTCAGGGATAACGTTCTGGACATCTGAGACCATTTTTCTAATAAGGAAAAGAGGCTAGATAGCACAACTGTATTTGTTTGTCAAAAATTTCGAAGTTAGTTTCGGATTCTGAGGGTTGAAAGTAGGTGCAACAGTTTGGTTTCTGGAAGAGGAAAGGTGCAGAGTTCTATAGCCCTGGCGCCACGACAGGGTTAACAACGAGGCCGCTCGGTGCACTCTGGGAGTTGTAGTCCGCGAGCATTGTGGGAGTTGTCGTAAAAAGCCCGCTTTTTTTGCTGCTGTCATGGCTGCCATCGAGGCATTGATCTGTGGTTGTCTGTCTTTCTGAGGGTCTTGGGGGGCTGTCCGTCGCGTTAGAAGGCCACCAGCAGCCCTGTGGGTGGCCGAGGGCCTGCTGTCCTTGTCCTGGGCGTGAACAAGCGGCCTGAGGGTCTGTGTTGGGGCCTGGGGTGCCTGCAGGGCCTCTGGGGTCTGTGGGCTGTTGGAAGGGTCTCCAGCTGCATGTCCTGGGCGTCTGGCCCTCTCTGGGTGGCCTTCTCCTGGGAGTCTGGGGTGTGCTTGTATTGTTGTGGCTTGTGTCCTGCTTGGTCCTCTTTTCTTACACTTCGCATTGTCCATGTAATTGTGGGTGCTCAGGACTCTGGGGGTATCGTTGGGCTTTTTTCCTCCGTTGTAGTGGGACTTGTGGGGAAGAGCTGGATTTTACAAGACGTGTTTATGTGGGTGCTGTCTGTCTGGTTCTGGGTGTAAGAAATTGCATTAGTTATCAGCGTGGGTGTAGACATGTGTTTGTCTTTCTTTGGCTTGTACTGAACTTTGCCCTAGTTTGCCAAAATTGCGTGTCAGACAGTTTCAGCTTGTGAAATGCTCTTTTGTTACCTTGGGTGTGTTCTTAAATATGTACGAGCGTCCATATGAGTGTTTTGTAATTATTTGTACAAAGATATGTTTGCAAGGCTGAACTTAAAGCATATGCCAGGTACCTGTATTTTTAGAGAGCTTGGCTTCTCTGGTGCTGAGAAATTTGGGTTCTTTTGTGTAGGATTGCTATTACCTGTCCTACATTTGGCTCACAGGGTTCCTCTGCATGCTCGGGACTCTAAACACTTGAGACCAAGTGGAGCACTGTTCTGACGTGCAATGGCATGTATCAGAATCTTAGGATATTAGGATAACATCTAATTGGCCAGAATGTCAGTACCTGTCTTACCTGGCTGTACAAATTTGGGTAGCACCGTTTCTGCCGATTTGTCCTCTTCTATCAATTCTGACCAGTTTCCATGATCTGGATGTTATTTACCTTCTGAGGTATAACTGGCCATGAAAAACTATTTGTCAAATAATATTGGAAAGCCCCCCCCCCCCCACACACACACACGAGTACAAGTGGTATTAGGTACCGTTCAGATTTGATCAAGGAAGGGATTTGAAATAAGGTGCAACCAAAGTTTTGAACTCTGCTATCAGTTTTAAGGACAGCCGCTTGATAAGATTTACAAAGAAAGTGAGCAATATGTTGTACTGTTTGGTATTTTATAGCATATAAACCTGCTCCTCCGTCACTCTGTTAAGTAGTGTTGAAATATTATTTTGAAACGTTGATGTGTGTGATGAGTGGGATTTTCCTGATTCCCTTCATCTTTCTGTTTACTTAGTACATGACCGCTTGGGAATGTAGTTGTGGTAAAGAAAACAATTGGACAGAATTGTATGTGGGATTGCATTGCAAGTGCTTTCAGCTCCACACGGATACACTAATATTTATTGCCTTGTTAGTCAGGTCTCAGGAGTTCCCTCCCCTTTCCTCTGACTATTGTCTTAGAATGTTATTAACTCTGTTGCCAGTTGAGAAAAGATAGAGAGATTTATTTCTTTTATTTATTTCTTTTTATTTTTTTTGGTGTTTTTGAGACAGGGTCTCCCCGTAGCCCCAGCTAGCACAGCACTCGCGATATAGACCAGGCTAGCCTTGAACTTACAGAGATCCATCTGCCTCTGCCTCCTGAGTGCTGGGATTAAAGACGTGCTCTGCCCTGAGAAATTTATTTTTAAATGATCTGTACTGTCCATTTGTCTTACTGTGCTGTGCTGTGCTGTCCAAAATGCTACTGGTGCTGGTGTTTTAGGAAAGCCAAATGTCTGGAGTTTATACATTTTTCAGTCATTCAAAACCATCACAACCATGTTGTTGATTTGCACATGGTACATTGGAAAGTTTTCAAAAGGTGCTTGGAGAGTGGGAAGGTACTGACTTTGATAAGTTTAGAGATAAACTTACCTTTGCATTAGCAAGAGCATGCCTGGATATTTATATAAGTAGGTACATTTCTCTTGTGACATATTTAAGCTTTTATGCCCAAGAACTCTGGTGTCTAATCCCCGAGGCCTCTGTCTGTAACTGTGTTGTCTACATTCTTCACTCCAGGTCTGTAGCTGCTGTGGAATGGTTTTGTAATATACAATAGCAGTGGGTAGTTGTTTCAGAAAGAAAATATGCTAAGTTCCACACATTTTCTGGAGAGCATACATATTTCTTAAAGTCGTACAAACATATTTGACAGCTGTGCCAAAACCTTTTTGAGCCTTACGCTTTACATGGCTTCACTGAAACTCCTTTCAGTGCGACACAACGCTGAAAGGTAATTTCTTTTTTACATTTTATTGTGTATGCATGTGTCTGCACATGCTACAGTGTGCGTGTGGAGGTCAGAGGACAACTTGCAGAAGTCAGACTTTTCCTTCCATCCTGTGGGTCTCAGAGTATCCGTCAGTCCGTCTTGGTGGCAAGTGCCTTCTCGCTGGCCCCAGTAATAATTTTGTTGACCAGTGTATTATAAATGAAAGCTTTGGAAAGTTCTAGCCAGGCATGGTGGTACGTGCCTTTAATCCTAGCATTCAGGAGGCAGAGACAAGTGGATCTGTTTGAGTTTGAGGCCAGCCTATTCTGCAGAGTGAATTCCAGGCCAGCTGGAGCAATAGGAAGACTCTGTCTCAAAAAAAAAAAAAAAAACAACCCAACAAAAATTCTAGTATAAAAACAAACAAATGGGCTGGAGAGATGGCTTAGCAGTTATGAGCGTCTATGGCTCTTCTAGAGGATGGAGTTAGTTCCCAGCACCCAAATCAGGAGGCTCCAGAGAATCTGATACTGCTTGCCTTTGTGTACACACACACACACACACCTGCGTACTGCTTGCCTTTGCACACACACCTACGTACTGCTTGCCTTTGTGTGTACATACACACACCTGTGCACTACTTGCCTTTGTGTGTACACACACACACTTGTGTACTGCTTGCCTTTGTGTGTACACACACACACACCTGGGTACTGCTTGCCTTTGTGTGTACACACACACCTGCATACTGCTTGCCTTTGTGTGTATATACACACCTACCTGCGTAAATGTTTAAAAAGTAAAATTAAATCTAAAAAAATGCAAACTCCTCAATAATAGAATTTGGAAGATGATAAAAACTTGAAGTTTTTATTTTTTACTGTAACCAGAAGGTAGGGACTAGGCAGGGATTTGAATAAGAATAACTGTTTGGGGCCTTTACTTGGGTTCTTGCAACCACTTGTTTTCCTGTATGTAATGGTTGCCATTGCTGAGAATAAGCAGTTTTATTACTGTGTAAACATCTGTAAACAGTTTTTGCATGTGTGGTGTGTGTACGTGTATGCATGCTTGAATATGCGTGGGTTCACAGGTGTGGGGAGACCTGCATTGATTCACAGGCCTTCCTTGACTGCTTTCCTTATATCTGGAAGGAGACTCTTGCATGGATCCAGACCTCACTAGTCTGATTAGTCTGCCTAGCCAGCTTACTCCAAAATCCCCTGTCTTCTCCCTCCCAGCACTAGAATTACAGGCAGGCCAGCATGTGGGTTCTGATAGCCCAAACTTTGTCCTTCCATACTGTGACAAGCACTTTCTCCACTGAGCCATCCCCACAGCCCGTCATATTTGTGAGTGGCGGAACTGGGTAACAAGATCACACATCATCCATTCAGAATTTGATCTTTATTTTTCATTTATATTATTTGAAAAAGAATTGTTTATTGCCTTCGTGTGCTTATATGTGGCTTTCTTCAAGTTTAAATACATTTGACCTAAGATAGCAATATTCTTGAGGGTTTTTTTGTTTTTAATTTTTTTATTTTTTATGTGTATGAATGTACTGTCTGCATGTAGGTTTGTGCACCCGTGTCGTGCAATGCCGCAGAGGTCAGAAGAGGGTGTCGGATTCCCCTGGAACTGGAGTCAAAGACGGTTCTCAGGTGCCATGTGGGGGCTGGGGATTGAACCCAGGTCCTCTGCAAGAGCAGTCAGCGTTCTTAACCACTGAGCCATCTCTCCAGCCCCCTGTTTTTTGTTTTGTTTTGTTTTGTTTTGTTTTGTTTTTTTGAGGCAGGGTCTCTCTGTAGCCTCAGCAGGCCTAAAACTCACTATATGGACCAGGCTGGTCTTACTCTCACAGAGATCCGCCTGCCTCTGCCTCCTGAGTACTTTATTCTGAGCCAGTGGACTGGCCCTAGATTGCAATACTCTTATAAATGGAGGGCATTGAGATTTGGTGTGATGAAGCACACCTTTAATCCCAGCATTCAAAAAGCAGAGGTAGGCAGATCTCTAACAAGTTTGAGACTGGCTTGTCTACATTGTAAGTTCCAGGCCAACTAAGAAGTTCTCACTACATAGTGAGACCCTGCCTCAAAAGACAGACGATAGCTAGATGATAGATAGATAGATAGATAGATAGATAGATAGATAGATAGATAGATCATAGATAGAAGATAGATATCATTCACTCTAAAAAATGGAGTGTATCCCCAACCCTGCGCTCCCCAGAGGATAGTAAGGTTTCTGAGAGAGGGAGAAAGGGATGCAGGGCTGTCCAACATGTGGCCCATGAGCCACATGTGGCCCAACACAAAACTAAACTCACTTAAAACACTACTTGACATTTGTTTTGGCAATTTTTCTATACTCAGCTGTGCAGTTCTTACATGTGAACTGTCAGTTACAGCGTCATGTCACAGCCAGAAGGTTGGTTATGCCTGAAGGTGTTTAGGTTGTCCCATCTTTTCCTTGATGTGTTTTGTTTGTTCATTTTACCCACATGCTTGTCCAGGACAGAATTCATTATTTTTTGTTTCCTGGACCTTTTTTTCTTCTTCTTTTTTTGGACCTTTAAAAAAATATTTTTATTTATTTTTATTTTATGTTTATGAGTGTATTCCCTCCATGTGTGTAAGTGGACTCATGTGGTACAGTGCCCACAGAATGCAGAAGGTGTTACATCCCCTTGAACTGGAGGAATAGATACCACGTGGGTGCTGGGTTTCAAACCCTGGGTCCTCCGTAAGAGCTGTCTCTTCAGTTCAAGTTGTTTTATCTTAAAGCTTCAACATTTAAGAGATCATTTTGCTTTGCCTTCTGTGTAATCGCTTTTCATTCAACTTTCTCCCTCAATATACCTATGTGATTCCACAATTTAAATGAGAATTGGGCATGGTGTCTCACAGTTGTTATCCCAGTTCTCCAGGTACTGGGGCAGGAGGATTGCCATGAGTATGAGGCCAGCCTGGGCTACAGAGTGCAACATTGTTACAAAACAACAGAATTTAAATTTACTTTGAATTTTTTCCAAATCTCATGTATTTTTACTTAAAAAATATTTTCATATAGTCATCATTGGAGCATGACTTCTTGTCATACTATGTTTTTTTTTTCCAAAATATTTTATTATTATTATGGTCTTTTTGAGACAGGGTCTTCCTGTAGGCCCAGATGGCCTGAAACTTACTATGTAGACCAGGATGGCCTTGAACTTACAGAGATTCACCTGCCTCTGCCTCCCAAATGCTGGGATTAAAGGTGTGCACCACCATGCCCGGCCTTTTTCAAAATATTTTATTTTTATTTTATGTATACAAGTGTATTGCCTGCATGTATGTAAGTGCACCCTTGTCATCAATGCCGTGAGGTTAGAAGAGGGCATTTGATCTCCTGGAACTGGGTTACAGACGTTGTTAGCTACTATATGGTAGCTGGGATTTGAACCCAGCAACCATATGACTGCAAGAGAAGCCAGTGTTCTAACCACTGAGCCATCTCTCTAGCTGTCATACCATTATGTTTTTATACTTAAAAGGCTGTAAATGTTTTGTTCTAGGAAAAAAGATGACCCAGTAACTTTGTTAAATCTTACCAGAATTTTGTCTGGAAAAAAAGAAAGAAAATTCAGGATAGGTGGCTCTAGTTTCCTTTTCTGCTATTTGTCTTTGCATGATGAAGAGAGATGTATGGTTTGCCCTTTTCAAAGGACCCGAAAGCCTGGGGAGATGGCTCAGGGATAAAGTGCTTGCTGCACAGGCCTGAGGTGGGATCTCCAGCACCACATAAAAAGCCAGGCACAAGCCGGGAGTGGTGGTACATGCCTTTAATTCCAGGACTGGGAGGCAGGGGCAGAGGCAGGAGGATCTCTGTCAGTTTGAGGCCAGCCTGGCCTACATAGCAAGTTCCAGGATCTCCCCTAACCCCCCAAACAGGTGCTGTAGTCCATGTCTTTAACCACAGTGTTGGATGTGGGGCAGACAGATCCCAGGGGCTCCCTGGACAGCCAGTTCACCTGAAGTGGCGAACTCCAGGTTCATTGAATTGAAAGATCCTAGCTTGTCTCAGAAACTAAGATTTTAGAAAGTGATCATCGACCTCAAACCTCTGCACACGTGGGGAAGTGCACCTACACATTCATACATGCTCGTGTGCACACATACATATAACACACATACACAAAGAAAATTGCAAAAGACTTCCTGCATGAAATAAGTACTTGCTGAGAACTATAGTATGGTGAAAAATCCTTTAATTCAGGTGACAACGTGCTCAGTGTTAAGAGCACTTGCCATCAAGCCCGAAGATGTGATCAGTCCCTGGAATCACGTGGTTGGAGAGAACTGACTTCCACGTGTTGTCCTCTGACCTCCTCCACAAACATGCAGTGATGTGTGTGTACACATACATTGATACAAAATAATAAAGTTTTAAAAAATCCTTGCCTTGGGATTGGAGAGATGTCTCAGTGGTTAAGAGTGGGTGTTACATGGACTGGAGAGATGGCCTAGTGGTTAAGAGCACTGGCTGCTCTTGCAGAGGATGGGAAACTCAAATTCCAGCACTCACCTGGTGGCTAACAACCATCTGTAATGCCAATTCCATGGGACCTGGCGCCCTCTTCTGACTCCTGCAGCCATTGCATGACATGGGTGCACTTAATATCCATGCAGGCAATTCAGTTATATCCATAAAAATAATAAAAATATTTTAAAAAACAAGAGTATAGAGTAGGCGAAGTTTAGAAGGGGAAAAGACCCAATTGAATTAAATGGTTAAAATGAAGACAATAATTTTAAAGTATTCTGCACCATTTGCTGGGATTATTTTCTAGGGGGCTGGAAACACGGTTCAGTGGTTAAGATACTTGCTGCTGCTCTTTGCGAGGACTGGAGTTTGGCTTCTGGCACCCACATTGGACAGCTCCCCAATGTTTGTAGCTCCAGTTCCACAGAACCAGATGCCCTCTTTCGGCCACACATACACTTTCCTTTTCCTTTCCTTTCCTTTCTTTTTTCCCTTCCTCTTTCCTTCCCTCTTCCCTTCCCTCTTTCTTTTCTTTCTTTTCTTTCTTTTTTTTTTTTTTTTTTTTTTTGGTCTTTTTGAGACAGGGTCTCCCTGTAGCCCCAGCTGTCCTGGAACTCGCTCTGTAGACCAAGCTGGCCTTGAACTCTCACAAAGATCTGCCTGCCTCTGCCTCCCGAGTGCTAGGATTAAAAGCATGTTTTTTGTTTTGTTTTTTTTGAGACAGTCTTACTATGTAGCTCTGACTAGCCTGACACTTGCTATGTGGATCAGGCTGGCCTTGAACTCATAGAGATCCACCTGCCTCTGCCTCCTAATGACTGGGTTTAAAGTTGTGTGCCATCATACCCAGCCCTAAATAATCTGAAAAAAATTATTTTCAGAAAAGTTTTCCACCTGCAATATCTGAATGACTTATTAGATAAGATCCTGTGTAGTTCTTAATTAAGCCTATATATTTCATACTAACTTCATCTTTATGATTTTTCTACATGTGAGTGTGGGCACATGTGCTAGGGCATGCATATGGAAGGAAGACAGTTTTCCGGAGTCGGCTCTTTCCCTAGCTTGTTGTGCTGTGGTCTCCCTTTGATGCACTGTGTACTCCAGGCTTCCTGAGCCACAAGCTTTAACCCAGATGATGCGCCTGTTGCTACCCTCCATCTCCTTTTAGGACTGCTCAGATCACAGCTCTGCACCACCGCAATTGGCTTTTTAGCATGGGTTCTGGATATTGAACTCTGGCCATCAGGCTTGCACGGCAGGAACTTCTACTCGCTGGGCCATCGCACCGGCTCCATACTAAAGATGCAATGTCCTATGCTTTTTCTTACTGTAACAAAAGATTCCTAAAAAGGAAGCCAATAGTAAATTAACATGAATCTAACTCTTCTATCTTAAGAAGTGTTCCAAAGTTAAACTAGAGGTTTGGAGTGGTGGCTCACACCTGTAGTTCCAGTAACTCGAGAGGCTGAGGTAGGTGAATTGCAGTCTAGGACCAGCCTGGTCTATATAGTGCCAAGCCCACCAAGACTACAGGATGAAACTGTCTCAGATTGGAAAAACAAGTTTTTCTACTTGCAAAAGGTTTGAGATACATAGTTTTCATAAATCTGTAGGGAACAATGGAAAGGGACAGCTGCGGTTTGACCATTCATGAAAGTGAATAATTTAAATAACAATGTGGCAGATTGTGTTTTCTAAGGATAGCTGTGGCACTGCCTCCTAGCTCTGATGCTTTTCAGCAGTGTGACACTGACATTTGTCATGCAAAGTCTGGGTGTTCTCACTGGTGCTGCATGTACTTGCCATGCTTCATGTCCTGGGTTCAGCTTCCCCAGCACTGAAAAACAAAATGAATGGAGTCTCACTGCTTTCTTGAGTGTAGGTGTCCCTTTGACAGCTGCTTCTTGACTTATGAAAACTGACCACTATGTAAGCAGTACAGTCTCCCTGAAGTCACTGGAGAATCCACAGTCATGTCAAGATGCTCTGGAGGATGATTCAAGTGGAGATAGCAAAGAGCACTACAAAAACAATCCTAACAGCCTGGACGTGGTGGCATACTCCTTTAATCCCAGCACGTGAGAGGCAGAGGCAAGTGGATCTCTGAGTTTGAGCCTAGCCTGGTCTTCATAATGAGTTCCAGGTCAGCTGGGGCTACAGGGAGACCCTGTCTCAAACAAAAAACAAAACACAAAAAAATAGACATACAGGTGGAGAAGCTGTTTGGAAATGGCTCTTCCAGCCCCGGCTGCCCTACACTGCTATGTAGGTCTGATGAACCACCGGGTTGGTGGATGTTGAACCCTTCCTGGTTTCTAGCCTCGAAAATGATCCAAAATAAAATGATTTGTTGTAAGTTTCTAAGGTTTTAGGTAGTTTGTTTGCAACAACAGATAACAGCAATTACTAAGGGAAATATTTTATAATAGATAACAATATGGAAATAAGGAAAATATGTTTGTACCTCTAAATTTGACAAATATTATTTGCAAGAGACAAAAAATCCTAAATTATGAAAACAAACAGCCCCCATAGAAAAATTTGCCAAGGTTATATACAGCTTTTTTTTTTTTTTTTTTTGTATTTTTGAGACAGAGTCTCCCTTTAGGCCCAGCTAGCCTAGTGCTCACTATGTAGACCAGACTGGCCTTGAACTCACAGAGATCCACCTGGGTGCCTCTGTCTCTGGGATTAAAGGCCTGTGTCACCATTCCTGGCTTATACAGACAGCTTTTAACAAGATAAAAAGATGAGCTCAAACTCCTTAGTAATCAGAGGAATTCAAATTAAAACCACAATATTCTTTATGTCCAGTAGACTAACAACAATTAGTAGAATGATGGATGATATAAACTGTTGGGGGTCATTGAGAGCACAGAATGGTGAAGCTAGTCTGAAGAATGACCTGGCAGAGTGGGGGATATACAAGTCATTTCTAGGTGAATGGCCTTATACCTCAAATGTGTAATGAAACAAAAATGAAGATAACCCCTAAGCTTTAGGGCCAGAGTCTTAGATCCAACTGGGGAATTATTTGGATAGAATACAGGGATGAATATGGTACCATGCATCTGATAGAAGCAAAGGAGGACTGCATATGTGGTCTCTTAAGTGCAATAATAAACAATGGAACCTATAACTTAAGACCATTTGTGTGAATTTATAATGCTTTGCTAGAGAATCACCAAGTAGATGCGTTAAATGCATTGGAATGATTGCATAAAGGGCCATGGGAAGACAAGGAAAAGTGGTTAAGCACAGGTGGTATTTTGGATGGATAAATTTGTATGACTTTTATTGAATATTATATCAAGTTCTTTAAAAATGCTCATGTTCTCACAAAAACAAAAATCACTGAAATGGCACCAATGTAAATATAAAATCCATTGGCTAAATATAAGAAATTCTATGTATGGCTTGAACATTGAAAATACAAATTTGGGGCCAGAGAGAGAAAACTCAGTGGTTAAGAGCACTGGCTGCTCTTGCAGAGGACCTGGGTTTGGTTCCCAGCACGCATATGGTGGTTAACAAGTTGTCTGTAATTACAGTAACAACAGTTCCAGGAGATCTGACACGTTCTTCTGGCCTACACAGGCACTGCACAACACAGGTACATTTACATACATGTAGGCAATACATTCATACACATATGAAATAAAAAGAAAAAACAAACCTGCTGAGAAAAAAAATGAAGGAACCTAAATAATAAAAGATATACCATGCTCAGGGAAGACTCAGACTCCAAACAAAATACTTTGAATTTTAAATATTTTATGAAGTAAAATAGCTGATTCAAAGGCATCTCTAATGTAGCCAAGACAAGAATGAACTTGGCTTTAAAACTTACTTTGAAACTGGAGTAATTAAGACATTGTAGTTCTTACAGAATGATGGGTATATACATCAATGGGACACCTCAAGATGGAGATATGCATATACACATACACCATCCAGGGAATTTCAGCAGATATGTCAGAGCAAGTCAGTGGGGGAGATATCCTTTTCAACAAATGGTGCTAGAAGAGGTTGGCTGTCCACATGGGAAAATGCACCATTATCTTTACCTCATGCTGTATTCAAAGATTGGCTTCAAATAAATCACACAATCTAAACATGAGAGCTAACATAAAACAATAAAGCCTAGGAGAAAAATCTTTGAACTTAAATAATGCAAGGTTGGGGGCTGGAGAGATGGCCTAGCAGTTAAGAGTGCCGACTGCTCTTGCAGAAGACCTGGGTTCGATCTCCAGCACCCACATGGCGGCTGAGAACTGTCTTTAACTCCAGTTCCAGGGGAATTCGACACCCTCTTCTGACCTCCACGGCATTGCATGACACAGGTGCACAAACCTACGTGCAGACACTACATTCATACACATTCAAAATAAATAAAAATTTTTAAAAATGCAAGGTTTTCTTCAATAAGATAAAAAAAAAAAAAAAGTAAATGCTGGAAAGATGGCTCAGTGGTGAAGAGCACTTGCTGTTCTTCCAGAGGACCTGGGCAGTTCACCCACATGGCAGCTCACAACTGTCTATAACCCGAGTTCCAGGGAATCTGATGTTCTCTGGCTTTTGTGGACACCAGGCACATGTATGGCACACATGCATATATGCAGACAAAATGCTCATAAATACACTTTTTGGGTTCTTTTTGAGACAGGGTTTCCCTGTTGCCCCAACTTGTCTGGAACTCACAGAATCCCCTCTGCTTCTATCTCCGGAGTGCTAGAATTAAAGGCATGAGCCATCATCCCTGGCCTGACAAATAAATATACTTTTTATATTAAAAAAATGTGAAAAAGCAAGACACATATAGGCAAAAATATCTGACCAAGAACTCCTTCCAGAATGTATAAGAACTTCATAATTTGGTGATAAAACTTCAAAATTTCCCCAACTAACAGTGAGGAAAAGGTAATTCAAGAGAGCCAAAGCAGCTTTTTCCTTGCCGGCCCCTATGTAGGCAAATCTTGTACATGGTTTGAATAATTAACAAACTAAGATATAAATGTCATCTACATGAAAAGATGGCTCTTAACCAAATGCACATTGAATAATCACCACATAGTAAACGGACAGAGAAGATCGACGGTACCAAGCAATACTACTCCTTAGTAACCGGACAAAGACTGACAACACCACGATCTTAGAATTGGCAAAATAGGATGTTTCTCAATGGACACATCATAGATCAGCATGACCATATCCAAACAGGAAAAAAGAACCAGTAAAATAATTGGGCCTATTATATCAGATAAATTTTTGAAACTAGAGAAGTTTTGTTGGTAGCTTTCCAATATTTTTATTTTCTTTTCCTAGTGTGTATGTGTTTATGTGGTGTGTATGTGTTTATGTGGTGTGTATGTGTTTATGTGGTGTATATGTGTTTATGTGGTATGTATGTGTTTATGTGATGTGTATGTGTTTTAACATGAGTTCTGGGGACCTTTACTCAGGTCCTCATACTTGTGCAGCCCAGCATGCACTCTTACCCACTGAACCATCTTCCCAGTCCCACTTTCAAATATTTTAATCCATGCTTTCTATATACTTGGAACCGTGTAGTCAAAACTGCAATCTTGCCCACAATCTTTGTGTGTGTGTGTGTGTGTGTGTGTGTGTGTGTGTGTGTGATTAATTAGATTTCTTTTGGGGGGGGGTCTTTTTGAAACATGGTCTCCCTTTAGTCCCAGCTAGCCTGGAGTTCACTATGTAGACCAGGCTGGCCTTGAACCCACAGAGATTCGCCTGCCTCTGCCTCCCAAGTGCTGGGATTAAAGGGGTGTGCCACCATACCCAGCCCAATGAATTATATTTCTATAAAAACCATCCTTTCTGATGTTAAGGCCAGCTTACCTTACCTCTTCTATGAATAAGAAATAATCTTTGGAAATAAAGTCTTTTTTTTTTAAATTTTTTATATGTATGAATGTACTGTCTGCATGTAGGTTTGTGCACCCGTGTCGTGCAATGCCATGGAGGTCAGAAGAGGATGTCGGATTCCCCTGGAACTGGAGTTAAAGACAGTTCTCAGCTGCCATGTGGGTGCTGGGGATCGAACCTGGATCCTCTGCAAGAGCAGTTGGCGCTCTTAACCACTAGGCCATCTCTCCAGCCCCTGGAAATAAAGCCTTTTAAAATTCTCATTTAAATGGTTAAAATTCTCATTCATGAAATAACTGAGCAACTTACGTATAAGAAATGAAAACATTAACATTGGGCCTTTTGCTGTTCCTGCAAATCAGACCCAAAATAGACTCATGTTAAGGAACTTTCCCAAAGAATGTTCATTCAGAGTTGTATTAAACACACATTATATACAATCTAATAAAATATGGCAATAGATCTAAATAAGATAATTCCTGAGCAATTTCTGATACAGTTTACAGGTTGGAAATAGAAACCATATCCTAGAATCACTTGTGCCTTGATAAAAGCTAGGAGCAGGGCAGATAGCTTAGTGGTTAAAGTGCTTGTTACACAAGTGTGAGGACTGCAGTCTGGATGTCCTGCACTCCATGCATGCTTAGTGGGTGTGAGCCTTTAATCCCAGTGTGTGGGAAGTGTAGACAAGAGAACCCCTGGAGCAAGCTGGCTGTCTACACCACCTTAATCAGTGAGCTCTGGTTCAGGTGACAGACCTTGCCTCGATATGTAAGGTGATGAGGGACCAAGTAAGAAACCCAACATGGGCCTGTCACCTCTGCACACACATAGGCATGTGTACTCACACCCTGCCACATGAATGCACACACAAGTTTCTTCCAGCCTAAGCCTATGGTTAATTCCAGGTGACTGGTGTCAGATAGCTCGTTCCATTGCACTCATGTTTGTTCCTTTTGTCTGGATGCTGCTTAATATGGCTGTGCCAGAGTCAGGAGCAGCATTCCCATTGTGGCGAACACTAAGTCAAGACTACTCGCTTTGCGTTCCAAGAAGGGAGCTTGTTTATAGGATGTTGATGTGTTCTTTTCCTTTGATGTCCAGAAAGTGGAATGCTGTTGCTTAAATATATTTCAGTGGTGCCTGTTTCTGGTGATTTCTTTTATGTGAATCCAGTTTGTAATTTTATGTTTGCATGTAGCACCCGACTTCTAGCAGCCTCTCACTTGTCTAACTGGCTACCAATTTTTGCAGCTGACTTAAACATATTTTTACCATGCTTCCTCATGAACACCACAGCTCATCAAAATGTGCTTGATTTGATGTATCTTCTATGTATATGCCTTTGTTTAATATTTAGTGCGTCATCCCCAGTGACGCTTGCTTTAGAGGGACTTCAAACTAACACATTTTAACCATATAACAATTGCAAACACTAATTTTTAAAAGATATGAATAGGGAGCTGGAGTCATGTCTTAGTGGTGATGAGTACTGGCTGCTCTTGTATGGCCTAGGTTCAGTTCCCAGCACGCACATGATAGCTCACAACTGTCTGTAACTCCAGTTCCAGGGGATCCAATGCCCTCTTCTTGCCTCCTCACGCTGCACTTACAAACATTCAAGCAAAACACTTACACATAAAAATAAATACATCTTTAAAATATATTAATAGGGCACTAGAGAGATGCTTCAGTGATGAAGAATGTGTACTTCTCTTGCAGAGGACCTGACCTGGCTTCCCAGCTCTCTTGTTGGGCAGCTCACAATTACCTGTAACTTCCCTTGTACATATGTGCACAGACACATGGATAATTAAAATAAAAGAACAATTGTTAAGTTCTGTTGTGAATCATGCTCTTGCTATGTAGCCCAGGCTGGCCTTGAATTCTTGAGTCTCCTGCCTCACCTTTCTGAGTGCTGAGGTTACAGGAGTGAGCCATCATTCCTGGCCTGTTATTATTTTTTAAAATAGGATAAAGGTGTTCAAATTTTGTTTCTTTAAAAATGAGCCCTATAATATTTATATATAAAATACTTTCGTGGATTTCCTTCAAAATAACTTTTGAGGGGCTGAAGAGATGGCCTAGCAGTTAAGAGCACCAACTGCTCTTGCAGAGGACCCAGATTCAATCACCAGCGCCCACATGGCGGCTGAGAACCGTCCTTAACTCCAGTTCCAGGGGAATCCGACACCCTCTTCTGACCTCCGCGGCAATGCATGACACGGTGCACAAACCAACATGTAGGCACTACATTCATATACATACAAAAATAAATTAAAAACAAACAAAAAAAATAACTTTTGAGAGGCAGACATGGGTAATGGTAGGTGAAACAAGATGGGATAGAAATAGATAATTATGAGCCGGGCATGGTGGTGCACGCATTTAATCCTAGCACTTGGGAGGCAGAGGCAGGCGGATCTTTGTGAGTTCAAGGCCAGCCTGGTTTACAGAGTGAGTTTCAGGACAGCTGGGGTTACAAGAGACCCTGTCTTGAAAAGACCCCCCAAAAAATAGATAATTATGGAAGTCCCTATTTTTTTTATTAGGGAGCTTGTATGGAGCTTAGGATGCACTCGAACTTGGTATCGTACTGCCTCAGTTTCTCCAGTGTTGGGATTATAGACACATACTGCCATGTTCAGCTCTGTCTACTTTTTGTATGTTTAAAATCATGCATAACAAATGGTAAATTTTTAAGGGTTAATAGCACACAAATCACCTTGTAATAACCACTTATGTAGTATTAGGAAAAGTCAAACATGCCAGTGGGCAAAAGACATAAATAGGCAATGTGCAAAAGAAAAAATATGGAACTTGCTACAGTCATTCACGCTCGGAATCCAGCCCCTCAGGAGGATGAGGCAGGAAGACTCCTGAGCTCACGGTGGTTTGGGGAGACTCTGCTCCCCCACCCCCCGTCTCAAAAAACAAAACCAAAGAGAACCCTTGGCATAGATTGGAATTTTTCTTAGAAGGGGCCCTGTGGCTTGAACACACACACACACACACACACACACTACACTTACCATCATATAGGTCTAGAGCTCTGAAGCTCAACATGGGTTTTCCTAGACTGAACTCAAGCTGTCAGGGCTTCACTATTTCTCGCAGGTCCTACAGGAGAGTTTGGTGCCTCTTACAGCTTCTAGAGGATTTCCATATCTGTTGGCTTACGGACCCCTCCTGTGTCGTCAAAGCCAGCATCACACCTCTCAAAATTCTTCCAGTCACTTCTCTGACCCAAACTGGGGAAGGTTCTCTAATATGGGTAATATTCCCATTTCAAGGTCTTAAATTTCATTGCATCATTACAGTGTAAGGTAATATTCACAAGGGCTAGAGGTTAGGGCATGGATATGGGGTGGGGTAATTATTCTGCCTAACATACATGGACAAAGATGAATATGCAGTAAACTTTTGAGGTTTTTTTTTTTTTGAGACAGGGTCTCACTCTGTAGACCAGGCTAGCCTCGAATTCACAGAGATCCACGTGGCTCTGCCTCCCGAATGTTGGGAGTAAAGGCATGCAACACCATGCCTAGCTGATAAACCTTTAAATTTAATAGAAAAATTCCTCCAAATCTTTTAAAATAAAATAAAGGTATAAAAACAAATGTTCTCCAAAGAGATATAAAATCATTTTTATAAAGAATAAGGTTTTATGTGTATATCACTAATATGTTTCTTTCTCTAGATAATGAAGAAAACATGAAGAGCCATAGCTGTCTTAGCACATTTTGTGTTGCCATCATAAAGAAACTGAAGTCTGGAGCTTTATAGGGAAAAGAGGTCTGTGTGGGCTCTTGCTTCTGAAGCTCAGTAGGGAAACTGCATCTACAGAGATCTCCAGCATCACGCTGCATCTCAGTGTGGTAAATGCATCTACAGAGATCTCTAGCATCATGCTACATCTCAGTGTGGTAAATGCATCTACAGAGATCTCCAGCATCATGCTGCATCTCAGTGTGGTCAGTGCAAACACATGGCTGCACTCAGGTGGAAAAGATCACATAGAGGGAGCATGAGAATGGACCAAACAAAATGAACTTGAACTTTATAATCTACTACTGTGATAACCATCCCAGGCTCTTGAGACTTACTCATTCCCTAGAGACAGGCATCAATTCTCTCTGATGGAAGTTTGAACTCTCAATACCATTACATTGCACCTTTTCTTGGGGGGTGGGGTTTGTTTTTGAGACAGGGTCTCTCTGTAGGCCCAGCTGGCCAGGAACTCACTGTATAGACCAGGCTGGCTGGCCTTGAACTCACAGAGGTCCACCTGCCTCTGCCTCTCAAGTGCTGGGATTAAAGGCGTGTGCCACTGCATCTGGCTCTTACGCTGCACTTTTAGCATTGACTGTTTGGAGCAAACTATATCTGAACCATGACAACAGTTGCAGTTAATGATGTCATTCTTAGAAACATGATGCTAAGTAAAAATTCAAGTCCTGCCAGGCGTGGTGGTGCATGCCTTTAATCCCAGCACTTGGGAGGCAGAGGCAGGCAGATCTCTGTGAGTTCAAGGCCAGCCTGGTCTACATAGCAAGCTCCAAGCCAGCTGGAACTAAAGGGAGACCCTGTCTCAAAAATATTTAAAAAAGGAAAAAAATCAAGTCCTTTGTGCTGGGTCTATAGCTCACTAGAAAAGTGTTTGCTGAGCATGCTTAAGGTCTAGGGTTCATCATATCCAGTACTGCTTCACCCCCAGAGTTCCAGAGGACTACCCAAGTCTGCAAACGAGTTCCTCAGGGCTGCTATAATAAATTGCTACAAACTGGATGGCTTTTATTGTGTGACTTTCTTGGAAAGACATACAAGAAATTTCTGTATACCCCAAATCAGGAAGCACAAAGAAAGACTCCTATGAGTCCAGATTGGCAAAATAGGTGAATTTATTAGGATTACTTCAAAAGCATGATTGACTGATGGACACCATTAAAGTGTTCTCCCCCTTGTTCATGAACCTTCTATTTTATATGGTTTTGTGTCTACAGAGAATTACTGCAAACTTGGGTTCTGAACCCTACCTAATGTTGAGGCAGCAGAGGTGACCACAAGCTCTAACACCATAAAGCACGGACAAAACTTGACTCAGGGAGTTATATGTTTGTACTACACTCTGTCCTTGCTGTTATCAGAGATTCTACTGTCTTGGCAGATAATTCTCCAGTGGTGAGATGGGTTGCTTGTGTGCTGCAGTTGGGCATACAGAACAGTTTGCTGCAAGATGGAGTTGCTCTGGGTAGGATTTGGAGGATGAGTCTTACCATGTTCCTGGAATTATTCAGGGCAGAGAATCAGGGGCCTGGAAGCCCTAACAAGCTAGGCTCAGCAACCCATCTTCAATGCTCCAATTAGAGACAAGAGTGAAATGCAAATAAAGGAGATGTATTCAATGAGGTCACATTTGGAAGAGGAACAAAGATCCAGTGACCCTCCAAGTCTATTTTCAGGGTCCTGACTTGAGATTTACATTTAAATAGAAGGCAAGAAGTACTCATAAGTAAACAGTCCTCGTCAAGGTGTGGGCCAGGCCATTGTCGACACATCTTTGTCGCAGCTCCAGTCTCTCCTGCAAGGCTGTCTGACAAGTTGTAGGGTCTCTTGGACATCTCTTCCTGGGAGACAAGTTCTTGGTTGGCATCAAGCTTCAGCTTTTTCCTTCTCCTACCATGAGATTCCAGATAATTCCCAGTTTCTTGGAAACCATTGTTTCAATAGCCTGTTAGCTAATGGAGGAGGACAAGAGTCTCTTTAAATATCTTCATTCCGGGGCTGGAGAGATGGCCTAGAGGTTAAGAGCGCCGACCGCTCTTACAGAGGACCCGGGTTCGATCCCCAGCACCCACATGGCGGCTGAGAACCGTCTGAAGCTCCAATTCCAGGAGAACTCCAGTTCCAGGGGAATCTGAGACCCTCTTCTGAACTCCGCGGCGTTGCACGAGACGGGTGCACAGACTTGCATGCAGACAGTACATTCATACACATACATAAATAAAATTAAAAAAAATTATTTTTAAATATCTTCATTCCTTCCAGGACAGATACAACTTTAAAAAACATAAATTTCAGGGGCCAGGGAGATGAGTCTGTTGGTAGAGTGCTTGCTGTGCAAGCGTGAGGACCTCAATTCAGATCGCCAATACCTAAAATAAAAGTGTGTGTGTGTGGGTGGGGGGGGGTGCTGTGGCACACGTCTGTAACTCCAGCCCTGGGAAGTGGGGGGCAGAGACAGGTAAGTTCCCAGAGGTCATTGGCCAGCCAGTCTAGCCAAGTCAGTGAACCCCAACGAGAGACTCTGCTCGAAAAAATGAGAGCCACTGAGGAAGACAGCTGACACCTCTGGCCTACACACACACACACACACACACACACACACACACACACACACACAAATGCATCTCTTACAGTTCTTAATACAAATACCGCCAAATCAAGGCATCAACACTGCTCTAGGGAAGGTTTCTTTGCTTCTTCCTAGCCTCTTGTGGTTGTCAGTAGTCCTCAGCATTCATTGGCTTGTGGCTTCACCACTATACTTGGCCTCTATCACCACTTGGCCTTTTTCTCTCTATTTCTCTCTGTCACTCCATATTTATCTTTCCCTATGAGGACATAGCCATTGGATTTAAGGGCCATCCTCCTGTATGACCTCATCACATCTTGTTTCTATCTACAAAGACCCTATTTCTAAATGTGAACATTTTTTACAGGTGAAGGGACACATTACAACCTACAACAGGTTCCCCAAGGAAACAGAATCTGAGATTAAGATTTGCTTGCCTGGGATTTATTATAGGGTACTCTGGATAACACCATCTGTGGTTAGGGAATAAGGGTTAAGGTGAAGAAGCTGAATTAATACCACTTACAATGGAGGCCGCATATAGTCTCAGGGAGCTGTGAAGCTGGAAAGGGTCTTCAGAGATGATGATAATTGAAGTAAACTATCCAGCCATTTGTACCTCTGCACCAACTAACCACTGAATGCACATTACCTCTGGGGAGGAGGCAAAGCAGTTCCCTTTGGTAAAGGATAAAGCTCACAGAGGAACACAGCTGTGAGCCTTTAGCTATCAGCACTCTTGCAAATGGAGGTGGGGTGGGGTCAATGTCTTAGTCCTGTAAGGGTCATGGATGATACTTATGCAACAGAACTTTAAAAAAGCAAAGTTCAAGGGCAGCCTGGTCTACAGAGCAAGTTCCAGGCTAGCTGGGGCTACAGGGAGACCCTGTCTCAAAAAGACCCAAAAAGGCCAAATTAAACAGCATTATGTATCTGTAATTTTCATTTATATTTTGATAAGTGTATAAAGAGATAGTCCTTGAAATGGGTGCTAACTTTACAGTTTTTCATTACATTTAATTTTAACCTTTTGTTGTTTTGAGACAAGAGTCCCACTAAGTACCCCAAGCTAGCCTCTAACAACTCTGTATCTTTCCCTCTTAACCTAAGAGCTGCAATTACAAGCATACACTTCCATGTCTAGCTATGACTGATTTATATATTTGTATATATACATGTCATCTTTGTATGTATTATATATATATTTACCAAGTGTATTAGTCACTTTTCTGTTGCTGTGATAAAACCGCCATGACCAAGGGAACTTATAAAAGGAAGAGTTTATTTGAGCTTATGATTGATGGTTCCAGGGAATTAAAAGTCCATTGTGGCGGGGAGGCATGTTGGCCGGGGCTGGAGCAGAAAGCCAAGATCCACATCTTCCAATGAGCACAGGAGGCCAAGAGAGAGAAACTGGAGACTGCAAGACTTGAATGCACTAAGCCCGCCCCCAGTTGCATACTTCCTCCAGCATGGCCACACCTTCTAAGACTTCCCAAATCAGTGCCACCAACTGGGGACAAAACGTCTGAATACTTACAGCCTACGGGGGACATTCTCGTTCAAACCACCACACCAAGACATAAAGAGAAAAAGAGAGTGGACAGTGCTTAGGTCAAGGACCTGCCAGGACCACCTAAAGCACAGGTAGGAGCAGGGTGCTTCAGCCAGGCAGATTTTAAGATAGATCTACGCCTGCCGGGCATGGTGGTGCATGCCTTTAATCCTAGCAGTTGGGAGGCAGAGGCAGGTGGATCTTTGTGAGTTCAAGGCCAGCCTGGTCTACAGAGCGAGTTCCAGGACAGCTGGGGCTACAGGGAGACCCTGTCTCAAAAAGACCAAAAAAAAAAAAAAAGACAGATCCATTCCTGGTTTGTTGGTTGATTGATTCATTGGTTGGATAGCTAAATCTTTGCGGGGTGAAGTCACCCTGCTAACTGGGATTAAAGGTGGGCCTATTAAATCCTTGTCTGGTATGGCTGTCGGGGTGGAGTTGCCCTTGTAGCTGATATTAAAAGTGGGCCTGTTTCCACTGTGAGATTTGAGTGCTCAGTGCTTAGATCAGGGACCTGCCAGGAATACCTGAAGCACAGAGGGCTAAGTCAGGCACCCCCCCATCCCTGCCAATGGTATTGCTGAGAGATTGTCCAAGTGGATATTTTGGAGACCCTTCAGAACAGAAAAGGGAAGAGTGAATTACACTTCCAATATATAAACAAAATTGAAAGCCTGAAACCTAGACAAGTCAACACTCCATAAACAAGGAGGAAATAAAAGGTATCTGGAGGTTGGAGAGATGGCCTAGTGGTTAAGAGCATCGACCGCTCTTGCAGAGGACCCGGGTTTGATCCCCAGCACCCACATGGCGGCTGAGAACTATCTTTAACTCCAGCTCCATGGGAATCTGACATCCTCTTCTGACATCCGCAGCATTGCATGACATGGGTGCACAGACCTGCATGCAGACAGTACATTCATACACATGAAAAATAATAAATAAGAATTTTTTAAAAAGACATCTGAAGGAGGCAAGCAAAGCAAGCCTTCAACACAGTGAAAAGGCATTTGTGATTCACATCGGAATACAGGCAAAAAAAGGGAAATCCACATGCCAGGGACACAACGAAGGGACAACATGGGAAAGGTGCAGGATAATTCCACACCAAGCTCTACAACCCTGTAGGAGATTGCTACAGTAAGATCCCCCTGAGAGTGACCCAAGAAACAGATCTCAGAGGAACAATGGAGGACCTATTCAGATAAATTAAAGAATATGAAGAACAAGTCATAGAACTAAGGAAAGAGAATGAAAAATTCAAGAAGGACCTAGAGGGAGACAATGACAAACTTCAGAAAGAACTAGAGGGAGAAAATGACAAACTCTGGAAGGAAGTGGAAACACTGAAAAAGGAAGCCAACCAGCGAAGTAAGGAGCACCAAGAAGAGATTGAGAAGCTCCAAAAAGAAGTGGAAATACTAAAGAAATCACAGGATGAAATGAAAAAGGAAATAGAATACTCATCCAATCAAGAAGAAAGGAATGGAAAAATCCTCAGAAGCAGAATGGAGGAAGTAGAACAAATAATATCAGACCTGGAAGATAACACAGAGCAACTAAAAAGCTCAAATAAAGATTATGAAAAATTAAAAAATACACGAAAGTGGAACAACCAGGAAATATGGGACACTATAAAAAGATCAAACCTCTGCATCATAGGAATAATGGAAGGAGAAGAACCCCAAGAGTATAGTATTGATCAGATCTTCAACAGAATAATAGATGAAAATTCCCCCAACTGAAAAAAGACAAACCCATACAAATACAAGAAACACATAGAACTCCAAACAGACAAGATCAGAAAAGAAACTCCCCATGCCATATCATAGTTAAAATGCTAGATGCCCAAAACAAAGACAAAATTCTGAAAGCCACAAGAGAAAAACAAGTCACATATAAGGGGAAACCCATCAGAATTATGACTGACTTCTCGGCCTCGGCGCAAACCATGAAAGCAAGAAGAACATGGAGCAAAGCATTCCCAGTGTTAAAAGACTATGGATGCCAACCCAGGTTAATATACCCAGCAAAAATGTCAATTATAGTTGAAGGAGAGAGAAAAATCTTCCATGACATAAACAAGATGATAGAATACAAGTCTGGAAAACCAACCCATCAGAAAATACTTGAAGCAATTCAAAAGACAGAAGAGAGGAGCAACCATCCCCAAGCACCTAGAAAGAGAAACTAATAAAAACATAACTGCTGAAGTAGAAATGGAGGCTAAAAATGCAAATGGATAATAAGGTGAAAGGAAGCAACATGCATCTTTCAATTATAACCTTAAATATTAATGGACTAAACTCCCCAATCAAAAGACATAGACTGGGAGATTGGATTAGGAAACAAAACCCATCTATATGCTGTCTACAAGAAACCCATCTCAATCTCAAGGATAGGCACCAACTTAAGGTGAAGGGATGGAAAAAACATTCCAAGCAAATGGTACCAAAAAGAAAGCAGGTGTTGCTATTTTAATATCAGACAAAATAGACTTCAAAGTAAA
>VZQC01015183.1:1454997-1519896 GCA_009823505.1 Rhizomys pruinosus
CAAAAAAAAAAAAAAAAAAAAAAAACCCTATACTGTTACTAAGTTTGAAAACCTAGAAGAAATGGATGAATATCTGAAATCCTGGGAATCACCAAAGGTCAACCAAGAAGAGATCGACAGCTTAAACAGACCCATAATATATGAAGAAATTGAAGATGTAATAAGAAACCTCCCAACTAAAAAAACCCCAGGGCCAGATGGTTTCATGGCAGAATTCTATAAAGCATTTCAAAAAGACTTACAACCATTATTACTCAAATTGTTTAGGATACAGAGGGAATTCCCCCAAATTCCTTCTATGAAGCCAGCATCACTCTAATACCAAAACCAGGCAAAGATACAACCAAAACAGAGAACTATAGACCCAGCTAGTTAATGAATACAGATGCAAAAATTCTCAACAAAATACTTGCAAAAATCGCATACAGACCCACATCAAGAAGATCATCTATCATGACCATGCAGGGATGGTTCAACATACGAAAATCAATAAACATCATCAAACATATAAATGGACTGAAAGACAAAAACCACAGGATCATCTCAATTGACATGGAAAAAGCCTTTGACAAAATCCAACATCCCTTCATGTTTAATGTCTAGAGGGAATTGGATTGGAGGGATCATTCCTCAATGTAATCAAAGCCATATACAGGAAATCCACAGCCAATATCATCCTAAATGGAGAAGAGACAGAAGCATTTCCCTTAAAGGTAGGAACTCGACAAGGATGCCCCCTGCCACTACTCCTTTTCAATATGGTGCTTGAAACACTTGCTAGGGCAAAAAGGCAAGAAAAGGAAATTAAAGGAGTTCTAATTGGAAAAGAAGAAGTCAAACTATCCCTTTTTGTTGATGATATGATTGTTTACTTAAGGGATACTAAAAACTCCACCAGAAAACTTCTAGAAATGATTAAGAGCTTCAGTAAAGTGGCAGGAAACAAAATTAACCTAGAAAAATCAGTAGCATTTCTTCACACCAACAACAAGCAACTGAAGAAGGAATTCAAGGAGACCTTCCCACTCACAATAGCCTCAAAAATAATAAAATATCGGGGCTGGAGAGATGGCCTAGCAGTTAAGAGTGCCAACTGCTCTTGCAGAGGACCCGGGTTCAATCCCCAGCACCCACATGGCTGCTGAGAACCGTCTTTAACTCCAGTTCCAGGGGAATCCGACACCCTCTTTTGACCTCCTCGGACTTGCACGACACGGATGCACAAACCTACATGCAGACAGTACATTCATACACATACAAAAATAAAAAAAAATAAAATAAAATAAAATATCTAGGAACAAAGCTAACCAAAGACACCAAAGATCTCTACAACAAAAATTTTAAACCCCTGAAGAAGGAAATTGAAGAAGACATCAGAAGATGGAAAAACCTTCCATGCTCATGGATTGGGAAAATTAATATAGTAAAAATGTCCATTCTACCCCAACTCTTGTACAGATTTAATCCAATCCCAATTAAAATCCCCAAGAGTTTCTTCACAGGCTTGGAAAAAAATTCCTTAATTTCATTTGGAAAAACCAAAGACCTCAAATAGCCAAAGCAACCCTGGGCGAAAAGAGCAATACAGGGGGGATCTCCATACCAGACTTCAAACTATACTACAGGGCTATAGTCATAAAAACAGCTTGGTACTGGCACAAAAACACACCTATTGACCAATGGAACAAAACTTAATATCCAAACTTGAGCACATACAATTTCAGCCACCTCATATTGACAAGGGGGCCAAGAAGACACAATGGAGGAAAGACAGCATCTTCAGCAAGTAGTGTTGGCCAAACTGGATCACCACTTGTTGAAGAATGAAATTAAACTCCTACCTTTCGCCATGTACAAAAATCAACTCCAGATGGATCAAAGACCTCAACGTGAAATCCCAAACTCTGAAGGCAATAGAAGAAACACTTGGCAGCAGACTACAAGATAGAGGCATAGGAAAAGACTTCCTAAATCAGACAGCAGCTGCACAAGAATTAAGGTCGACAATTGACAAATGGAACCTCATTAAACTCAAAAGCTTCTGGACATCAAAAGAAACAATCAAGGAAGTGAAGAGAAAACCCACAGAGTGGGAGGAAACCTCCTACACAATGGAGTTCTATGCAGCAGTAAAAAAAGACAACATCATGAACTTTGCAGGTAAATGGATGGAACTGGAAGATATTATGTTAAGTGGAGTAACACAGTCCCAGAAAAACAAACAACAAATGGTATTCCTCATCTGTGGATGCTAATTCCAATAACCTAGTTGTAAACATTCCTTTTTGGGAGTGATGCATATTGGAAAGAACAGCAACAACACCAACAACGGAGAGGACTGCATCAGGGAACTGACTGAAAGGGTGAATCTGGTGGGGTGGGGGGGTTGGGAGGGGGACACGAGTCTGGATTCAATTTGTGACATAGTCTTGTCCAAAAAAATATGTAAAACAATAAATTAAAAAATAATAAGCCTGGGGCTGGAGAGATAGCCTAGCGGTTAAGAGCACTGACTGCTCTTGCAGAGGACCGGGGTTCGATCCCCGGCACCTACATGGCGGCTGAGAACCATCTGTAACTCCAATTCCAGGAGAACTCCAGTTCCAGGGGAATCCGACACCGTCTTCTGACCTCCACGGCATTGCACAACACAGGTGCACAGACCCACAGGCAGACAGTACACTCATACACATACAAAAATAAATAAAGTTTAAAAAGAGAATATTTAAAAAATAATAAGCCTAAAAAATAAAAAAAATCTAGAAATACAAAAAAGAAAATGAACTAAGCAAAAGTAATAGAAACTAAATTAGCTATATTCTTAGTAAGAATAAAAACACAAGCAGAGTTCTGAATCCATTCGTAAAGTAAGGATTCAGGTGAAGTAACCATGCCTAATCTGTGTAGTTACTCAGATTTGAGCTGAAGCTGTCCTAAAATCTGGGGGCGGGGGTTGATAGCATGCTATTGTTAAAACACCATGGTTGTCTTCCCCTTTCACTTAGTTTTGAGCTGATTCAACTTTGGAACCAATTTAATCTAGGTAAGCTTGCCAGAATGATAATTAGATGCACTGATGCAGTAAAGAAGGGCAGTTACTGTGTCAGCTAGATATGTCAGTTGCCAACCAGGGAAAAGGCAAATAGCATGGCATACTTTTCTGTTTTACGTAATGCAGTGAGTCTTTGAAATGAAAAAATAAGGGAAATATTCAATTTGTACATTTATTTCTTTTATTACATATATTTGTTTAGGTGTGTGCCATGCCATGCTTGTGGATGTCGAAAGACAGTGTGTGGGAGTCTGTTCTTTCCTTCCACCACATGGGTCTTAGGAACTGAACTGGAGGCCTCAGGCTTGGTGGCAAATGTCCCAAATCCATTTAGTCATCTCACTAGCCTCAAAGCTGTATATCTAAGTCTCCTGTTTCAGTTTTATTTGAGAACTATGTTCAGAGAAGTTGCCATATAATGTGAGCTCAAGTTCTTTAAGAGTAGAAAGAGCCCTGGAGGTTTTAAGTGCAAAATGGCTTGCTGGATGCGAGCGTGAGCTGACTGTGACTTCTGCGCCACTATTTGGCTGATCTGGCTGGCCAGGCTGATGTCATGTTTTTCCTTTCCTCTAGAAGCTGTGGATTTTGTGGAAGAGGATGATTTTCTTTGATAAAAGAAGCCAGGTATTTTTATCAAAGGTGTATGAACAGCTGTTTACCTTCTGCTACAACCTTCAAAGGAGCTCTCAAGACTGCTTGCTTCTACAGTCAGACCCAGTGTGCTATAGAAGTCCTCACACAGGAACATCAACCTAATCAGCTGGTTTCCTTCTTGGAAAAGTAGAGCTGTTACTGTGTTTGAATGCAACAAATGTACAGGGAAAAACACTTCTGAAATGACAATATGATATTCTTTTCTTAAGTAAAATCATTTAAGTAAGCTAAATATTAACTTTATGAAGCATATTTATTTATAATGCTAAAGATTATATATATATTTTTTTCTTTTTTTTTTTCTTTTTGAGACAGGGTCTCCCTATAGCCCCAGCTGGCCTGGAACTAACTTTGTAAACCAGGCTGGCTTGGAACTCATGGAGATCCCCCTGCCTCTGCCTCCTGAGTGCTAGGATTAAAGACATGGGCCACCTCGCCTGGCTTAAAGAAGGTTCTTAGCCGCCATGTGGGTGCTGGGAATCAAACCCAAGTCCTCTGCAAGAGCAGTCGGCACTCTTAACTGCTGAGCCATCTCTCCAGCCCCGAAGATTATATTTTTTAAAATTAGTTTGTTCATCACAGAATTTTACTTTTTCAACCCAGGAATGGACAAATGAATACAAAAAGTTAAAGTTGAATATGTTGGGCTGGAGATGTAGCTCAGTTGATAAGAGTACTTGCCTCATAAGCATGAAACCCTGGATTTGATTACCAGAACCACATAACCTGGCTCTAGTGGTACACACCTGCAATTCCAGCACTCAGGAGATGGAGGTAGGGAGAAGTTCAAGTATAGCAAATCGAGACTAGCCTGGGGTACATGAGACCTCATCATTTTTTTTTTTTACAAAAGCAAGCTTAATATTGAAATATGTTTAATTAAAACTCAGATATTATAGATGATAGAACTATTAAAACATATGTTTTATTACACAGACAAATGAAATATTCAGCTTTTGCCTTAAAGGTTTAACCAAGATGATAGTCTTAAAATTTCCTGACTTCCATGTTTTCTCACTGTAAATTTTTCTTTTATTATATTGAACTATTCCTAATCTTGTTATGAAAGTCCAGCGTAAATTTGTATCAAGTTTTAGAAAAACTGAAAATTAATTTCAAGTTAAATGGAAATTTTTGTACATACAATATAATATGATGTTGTTGATTCACATTTGTCTACATTAAGTCTCAATTTTAAATCTTTTAAATAAATGATTCTGAAATCTGATGTGGTTGTCTGACTATGTTTTAAGACAGAGTTTCTAGAGACCCCTTTACTTTTTCCTTTGATATGGTCTCCTCTGAGCTAGGTCTAAGGATATGATTTTCATAACCATGTTTTTAGTTCATATCCAAATTCTGCCACTAACCTTTTAATTAATTTTATTTATTTCTGTATGTGTATGAATGTACTGTCTGCATGCAAGTTTGTGCACCCGTGTCGTGCAATGCCGCGGAGGTCAGAAGAGGGTGTCGGATTCCCCTGGAACTGGAGTTCTCCTGGAATTGGAGTTTCAGACGGTTCTCGGCCGCCATGTGGGTGCTGGGGATCGAACCCGGGTCCTCTGCAAGAGCGGTCGGCGCTCTTAACCGCTAGGCCATCTCTCTAGCCCCTCTGCCACTACCTTTGATTTGTCCATCTTAAATACTTTAAGCCTCAGTTTCTCATCTATAAAATGGAGATAAGACTAGTTCTCACCAGGCTGAATGCAATGTTTACCAACAACTTGTAAGTGCTTAAATGTTAACTCTCCATTTTACTAGTGTAGATTTTGAATGCTTAGTAATTAACTCTATATATAATGATACAGCTTACAGAGGTGGAATTAGGTTTTGGCCTCAGATTTATGTGACACCAAACCCCAGAATTTTATAGTATTTCTTCCTTTCTGGAGAGCTAAC
Source organism: Rhizomys pruinosus (assembly GCA_009823505.1). NCBI lineage: Eukaryota > Metazoa > Chordata > Mammalia > Rodentia > Spalacidae > Rhizomys > Rhizomys pruinosus. Next base: position 1,460,606 of record VZQC01015183.1, read on the forward strand.
AATAGCTTGATATGTTTAGTTAACTCTGCGTGTGTGTGTGTGTGTGTGTGTGTGTGTGTGTGTGTGCGTGTGTGTGTGTGTGTGTTGACTTAATAGCATAGGATATCTGGTTAGGAACAGCTCCTTATTGTACGGTCTTATATGCAGTAAAGTTTTCAGTGCTTCAGAAATCTTCTTCAGAGACAGGGTTGACATCCAGTTCCAGAATTAAAGAACCACCTGGCTGCCAAATGGTTTCTCTGAAATGTATTTCTTCACTTCTGGGGAAACTATATTAAAACTAGATAAAGCAATATTTTCAAGGATAGCTAAGGTGTTTGAAATAAATGTGATTTGTTTATTTATTTGCTTATTTATTGCAGTGTAGAGGTTTTAAAAATCCAAGGATTTGTGCTAAGGACATGTTTAACCACAAAGCAATATTTCTAGACTCCAAATGTGCACAAATTTGTTAAAAATGATTCCTATTAATTTCGTGGATAGTTTGTAGACTGTGTAGAAAGGGATGGATACCAAAATAAGATCATTTCAATCTTCAGTATTCCTTCCAGTTAAAATAATACACTCAAAACGAATTCTAATGGGAAGTTCTATTTCTACAGTATATGTCCTTATGTGTTTTTTTTTAAGTTAGATATCAACAATGTCTGTTTGCCATGAGAGCTTCAAAGACATCAAAGGGAAGCTATCACCATATTCCTGCAGAGAAATACTCATGACTTGGTTGGCAGTACCAGAGAAAAAAGTGACCTATCAAGGTTTATTTGGAAGAGAGAGTGAGCAATACTTACCTAGGAATTGGATATGGGTATAGGAATGTATTAGAAAGAATGGCTTATCTTTAGGTTTTCATCTGAGAGAAAAGGTAAATGGTGGTTCTGTTAGAGGAGAAGAGGTGTGTGTGTGTGTGTGTGTGTGTGTGTGTGTGTGTGGTGTGTAAGAGGGAGTCTAGAGTCTACTTTAAATATATTAAACCTCAGTTTCTGGACTGCTTGACTATCATGTGCAAAGAATCAATCCCCAGCACTGTATGAAAAGGCCACACCATTGTATGAGTGGTCCATACCTGTGATCTCAGAACTTGGGGGGGTAGATGAAGGAATCCCAGGAATTCAAGGCTACATAGTTTGAGGTCAGCCTGGGATACATGAGATCTTGTTTCAATAATAAAAATAAACAATAAATATATCAATATGAATTGGAGTAGTTGAATACACACTTGGACCTCTAAGCAGATCTGCCTAGACAGCGCCATGAGAGAAGCAATACACCTCACTGCAGGACTTAATTTCTTATTTATCTTGTGGTCTTTTACTCTAGAACTTTGCTGAGGTATTTCCATGATCTTCCAGACTGCATGCTTTTGTGTACATTAAAACTTGCCTTCAAGGGCTGGAGAGATGGCTCAGTGGGTAAAATGATTGCCGCTCTGGGCAAGAGGACCTGGGTTTGGAACCTGTCCTGGTTAGCTTTAATGTCAACTTGACATACCTGGGTTGAGGGAGCCTCAGTTGGGGAATTGGCTCAATTGGACTGGCCTGTGGCCACATCTGTTGAGTATTGTCTTGATTGTTGAGCAATGTGGGAGGGCCCAGCCCATTATGGGTGGTGCCACCCTTGGGCAGGTTGTTATGTCCAGTATAAGAAAACAGGCTGGGCATGGGCCAGGGGAGCAAGCCAGTAAGTGGCATCCTCCATGGCCTGTGCTTCAGCTCCTGCCTCCAGGTTCCTGCCCTGAGTTCCTATGGTGGGCTCCCTCAGTGATGAACTGTGACCCAGGAGATAAGCCCTTTCCTCCCCAAGTTGGAATTGGTCAGAGTGTTTTGTCACAGCAATTGAAAGGAAACTAGAACAGATCCCTAGCACTATGGAAAAGCTGGGGCAGTGGCTTGCATCTGTGATCCCATACTTAGGAGGCAGAGACACAGGGATGCATAGAGCTCAGTGGTCCATCAGCCTACCCAAAAAGTTGAGTGTCTTGAAAATGATGGTGGAGTGTTGGCAGCCTACCACACAAACAGTGTGTGCCACACCGCGCCCTAAAGATGGCGCCGACTTCCTGAGTCACTACAAGCCGTTTCCTGCCGTTGCCTTTGCATTGGACAAACTGCGCATGACTACTGGTCTCTGAGCCCGCGCTCTCTGAGCCTGCGCTTCTGGCATGCAAATGAGGCATCGGACGGTGCACCAATCCAGAGCATACCCGAACCCTCTAGACTGCTATATAAGCAGTGCCTCTTCCCCGTTTCGGGGTCCTTCTCCTAAAAGAGCTGTGCACAATAAATACTGCTGCAGAAGAATCCTGTTGTCCGCGTGAAGTTCTTGCCGGCGAGACTGCTGCGCGGGACAAGTGGTGCCGAAAGCCCGGGCCCGGGAACCTGACATCGCTGGCGCCGAGAGGACCCTTCGACTTCCGAAGTGGATTCAGAACTGCGCTCAGGTATTAATTTTAAGGTTAGTTCTGAGAGATATGCTTTTCTCTGATGATCTAGAGGGATTGGAAGCTTGCCTAATCATTTTATTGGCTGTTGTAATTGTCCTTGTAGCATTGTTTTTTGAACACAAAGGCTGCATCGCCTCCAGGATGGGTAATACACATTCTTTGGTTACCGCTCTTCAGGCGGTTCTGAAAGGAAGGCAATTGAAAGTTTCTACTAAAACTCTTGATACTTTTGTTCAGGAAGTAGATCGTTGCGCTCCTTGGTTTATATCCACTGGATCGCTTACTCTCTCTAGCTGGGACAAACTCAAAGGCGACTTGGACAGGGAACAGCGTACCGGGAAGCTTAAAGCAGGGACTATTCCTATTTGGAAATTAGTTAAATCCTGTCTTCAGGATCAAAACTGTAAAGAAAAAATTAGGGAAGGACAACAAGCCCTTGCAGACCTTCAGGAAAGCATGTCAGAAACAGAACGGAGTGAAAGGTTAGATGCGCATTCAAAGAAAATAGCCTCTAAAAAAGAAGATGCTAGCGAGGTCATTGATAAAGGTACCTTATACCCATTTAGAGACCTACAAGCCCTGACATTAAGTGATTCAGATTCTAATGAGAAACTATCACCATCTGAGGAGGAGGAACTAGAGGAGGAAGCAGCCCGGTACAAAAGTGAACACTTTCACCCCGCCCGGTGAAGGGACAGGTTAAAACTGAAAGTAGACGAGTCCCATAGCTCTCCCGCTCCCCTGCCTTCAGCTCCTCCACCTTATGCGCCTGGGAAATGCTCTACCTCCTTCTGTTCACCGGAGGTGCAACATGCCATGAGGCAAATGTTCCCAGTTATAGAAAACGCTGACGGTGAGCGCGGCCATCAGCCCGTAGAGCACAAGCAAGTTAAAGAATTAGCGGAGTCAGTCCGCACTTATGGAGTTAATGCTAATTTCACTATGTCCCAAGTAGAGCGACTAGCCAACACTGCTATGACACCTACAGACTGGCAGTATGTAGCAAAGGCTTCCCTCCTCACCATGGGGCAATATCTAGAATGGAAGGCGCTCTGGCATGATGCCTGTCAGGCACAAGCCCGCTCTAACGCTACAGCTGGAGGCGAGGCGGCCCGATGGACATTCGACATGCTTACTGGTCAGGGGGAACATGCTGCTGATCAGACCGGCTTCCCGCTTGCGGTCTATAGCCAAATATCAACTGCAGCTTTGCGAGCCTGGAAAACATTAACAAATAAGGGAGAAGTCTCGGGCAATTTAACAAAAATAATTCAAGGCCCGAGTGAACCCTTTTCTGACTTCGTTGCTAGACTATTGGAAGCTGCGGGGAGGATTTTTGGGGACCAGGAACAGGCAATGCCCCTTATAGAGCAACTCATTTTTGAACAATGCACTAAGGAATGCAGGGCGGCCATCATCCCCCGTAAGACAAAAGGCCTACAATCATGGTTGAGGGCATGCAGAGAGATAGGAGGACCCCTCACCAATGCTGGGCTGGCAGCAGCCATATTACAAGGGCAGAGACAAGCTAGACCTATCAAGTCGCCTGTTTGTTTCCAATGTGGAAAGCCAGGTCATATAAAAAAGGAGTGTACTACCCAGGGTAACATAAGAGTACCTGGGCTTTGTCCTAGATGCAAAAAGGGAAAACACTGGGCAAATGAATGCCGCTCGGTAAAAGATATCAAAGGGCGCCCTCTAGAGGATTCAAAAAACGAGATGCGGGGCCCTCGTCTTCAGGGCCCTCGAACATATGGAGACCCCCACACTCGCATACATTGGACGCACTCTCGTGTGAACACCCACGAAGAGCCACCTCAGGCTCGGCAGGACTGGACCTCCGTTCCACCGCCAGAATAGTGCTAACCCCACAAATGGGAGTACACCCTGTCCCCTCTGACTTTCATGGCCCGCTACCAGACAACACTGTGGGCTTACTACTGGGTCGCTCTTCTATGACCCTCAAAGGCCTCATAGTTCACCCCGGGGTTATTGACCAAGACTATACAGGCGAGCTTAAAATAATGTGTTCATCCCCCAGGGGGCTCTTTTCAATTTCTCCTGGAGACCGTATTGCTCAGCTCCTCATTCTCCCCAGTTGCCACAAATTATTTCCATCTCATTCAACGGATAGGGGGAATAGTGGATTTGGTTCGACCGGTACTGATTCGGCTTATTTAATAGCTAGCCTTGACACCCGACCTACACTACAATTACTAATTGAAGGAAAAAGGTTTGAGGGTCTCCTAGATACTGGAGCTGATAAAAGTATAATAGCTGCACAATGGTGGCCAACTGCCTGGCCCGTGACTCATTCTGCACACTCATTACAAGGTTTAGGGTATGAATCCTCGCCCTCCATAAGCTCTAGGGAATTAGAATGGAAAGCACCAGAAGGGCAACAGGGAAAGTTTACCCCCTATGTCCTTCCCCTACCCATTAATCTCTGGGGAAGGGATATCATGAAACAATTAGGGCTAAAACTTATAAATGAATACTCTACTCCAGCTCAAAACATGATGACAAAAATGGGATATGTCCCTGGGAAAGGCCTGGGAAAATTCCAACAAGGCATAACTGAGCCTGTGCCCACCAAACCAAAATTAGATAAACATGGTCTGGGTTTTTCCTAGAGGCTGTTGAGGGCTTAATACCCATACCTTGGCTCACAGAGGAGGCGATATGGGTTCCTCAGTGGCCTTTATCCTCTGAAAAACTTGCAGCAGCTCATCAGTTGGTAAAAGAACAACTGGAACTTAAGCACTTGGAGCCCTCCAGTTCTCCCTGGAATACCCCTGTTTCCGTTATAAAAAAGAGATCAGGTAAATGGAGGCTTCTACATGACCTCCGCGCAATTAATGCCCAGTTAAAAGGTGGACTTATGGTAATAAATCAAAGGATAGACTTAGTCCAAGAACAAGTGGATGTACTGTGGCAGCTGGCCCAACTTGGCTGTGAATGGAAATACTCTGGTCTATGTGTGACCAGCATCCAATATCAAAACTTCACAAGGGCAGCAAATTTGTCTAAACAATTGTCCAGTTATCTTTTAGGTAATTGGACTGGAGAATTTGACAGCTTGATGAACCAACTTCGCATGGCTATTGTCACCGTGAACTCGACTAGAGTGGACGCCTCCCTTGCTGAAGGACTGGCTTCCTGGATTGCTACTGCCGTCTCACGCTTCAAAGAATGGGCAGGGGTGGCGGGGTTTGGCCTATTTCTATGTGGAGGGATTATAATTATGCTCTGGATTATGTGTAGGCTCCGTGCCCAACATCAGCGCGATAAAGTAGTCATTGCACAAGCCCTTGCAGCTTTGGAAGCAGGCTCCTCCCCAAACATTTGGCTTAGTATGCTGGAGAAGTAGTCAATGACGGGTAAGACCTTCTGCAAGTCTTATCAACCTAAGACAGGGAGCAAACCAAAAGCTGTTTGTTTTCCCCATGATGGGTAAGAAAGACCTCTGCAGTGGCAACCTAAGACAGGCATTCTCCCAGCCAATTTATAGAAAAGGGGGAACTGTTGGCAGCCTACCACACAAACAGTGTGTGCCGCACCACGCCCTAAAGATGGCGCCAACTTCCTGAGTCACTACAAGCTGTTTCCCCCGTTGCCTTTGCATTGGACAAACTGCGCATGACTACTGCTCTCTGAGCCCGCGCTTCTGGCATGCAAATGAGGCATCAGACGGTGCACCAATCCAGAGCATACCCGAACCCTCTAGACTGCTATATAAGCAGTGCCTCTTCCCCATTTCGGGGTCCTTCTCCTAAAAGAGCTATAGTACAATAAATACTGCTGCAGAAGAATCCTGTTGTCCGCGTGAAGTTCTTGCCGGCGAGACTGCTGCGCGGGACAGTGGAGAATTAATAGAGGAAGACACCCTCACGTTGACCTCTGGACTCTACACATGCATGTGTGCTCACACATACAAACACATATACTACACATTACTGGACTTAGGGTTACAGTTTGTCCCCCAACAAGCTGGGTTCAACCAGATTAATAGTGAAAAGCAGAAATAGGAGATTTAGTCAATGTGGCCACATTAGGAGGTGGGACAAGGAGATCCAGTGACAGCCCCCCACTCCCGGGGCCATCCTTTGGGTTCTGAAGTGATGTTAAAGTTTAGATAGAGGGACAGAGTTATGTATATCTAAACAATCCTGGTCAAGGAATTGTCCTGCTCACTAATGACCCATATCGTCTCTTCATAAGGTAGCCTGACAAGTTGTGAGTCTTCCAGAGGGAAACTTTTTCTTCTGGTTGGCCCAGGCTTTAGGCTTTCTCTTCTCCTAGCATGAGATTCGTGGGTGTAATTTCAGTTTCTTTGGGTACATTGTTTTGAAATGGCAAAACTAACTCCATTTTGTCCTAGCTGACTTCTGCTTTACCCTGTGTTTTTGCCCAGCCATCCCCACTGCAGCCAGCCAGGCAGAAAGTGTCATGCAGGTAGTTTCAGGATGTACATGGTTTCTTTTTTTTATGTTTAAATGGGAAATTTAATTTATTTTTTTGTACATTGTTTCTACAATACTGAGAAACTTACAAGTAGCTAAGTCCAGATAGCACATCCTCCTTCTACATCTCTATGGAGCCCATTGTTTCTGCATTCTGAGAAACTTTTTTCCTAACCAAAGTTTTTCGTTAATTGAAAACCTCTTTGTTAACTGACCTGCTTCTGGTCAGTGGTGATGTAATTGTGGTTTTAAGCATTTTAAACCCTCTCCTCCCAGTGGAGAGTTCTTTGAGCATGAGCCTCCCTCCTCTCTGACTACCAGCTTGCTAGCTAGCTAATAAGACTCTTTTTTTTTTTTTTTTTTCTTTTCCAGACAGGGTCTCCCTGTAGCTCTGGCTGTCCTTGAACTCACTCTGTAGACCAGGCTGGCCTTGAACTCACAAAGATCCACCTGCCTCTGCCTCCCAAGTGCTAGGATTAAAGGCGTGCGCCACCACACCCGGTGCTAATAAGACTCTTAATCAGTAACAGCTAGATTGGCAAGGATGAAGATACTCTAAAGAGAAACTTGTGTCCCTCACTGTGGCTATCAGACTATTGAAACTGTACAAGTGAGCAAGACTAAACAAAGGAACACCACATAGTGATGGTTGAATTAAGAGTCTTATTAGCACTATGTGGTGTTCCTTTGTATAGTCTTGCTCAGTTGTACAGTTTCAATAGTCTGATAGCCACAGTGAGGGACACAAGTTTCTCTTTAGAGTATCTTCATCCCTGCCAATCTAGCTGTTACTGAAATTAACCAAAGACAGACCTGGCACACACAGAAAGCATAAGGCATTTATTCTTTATTACTCACAGGCCTCAGACTTGAGCTAACCTGCTTCAGAGAAACTGGGGCAGGGGACAGAAATACATACAGGTTTGTACAGGATTTTCACGTCATCCTTTGGTAGTAAACATATTGGTGGATTTGAGACATCCAGCCCTGAAGTATTCTTGCCCATTAGGCTATTACAGAAAACTTAAATGGTGTTTTTCAAAAGCAGGTATTTTGGCCAAGTTTGGGTAAGGTTGTGACATTCTCCCTTAACATGACATATTGGTGATGCCAGTACAATCCCATTTTTAACAAACATGACACACTGTAAGCAGATATAGACTTGTTTGATTTTCTGTCCTGTCCCATCTCAACCAGAGATTGACCTCAGACTGGCCTTTATGATTTGAGTACAAGTAGACACTGCCGGAGTCCTCACTGTTACTTCCACATACATAAACTTATTTATTGTGCTTATTATTAGGAGTACGTAAGATTCTTTTTAAAAATTTTTTATTTATTTTTTTATGTGTATGAGTGTACTGTCTGCATGTAGGTTGGTGCACCTGTGCAATGCCGAGGAGGCCAGAAGAGGGCATCGGATTCTCCTGCAACTGAAGTTAAAAATGGTTCTCAGCCGCCATGTGGGTGTTGGGAATCAAACCCGAGTCCTTTGCAAGAGCAGTCAGCGCTCTTAACTGCTAGGCCATCTCTCCAGCCCAGGAGTACGGAAGATTCTTATCAAATACATCTGTTAGTTCTTATTCGGCTATCATACAGAAAAGGTTATATTAATTCCACATTAGGTTAATTTTTCTTCATCACAGCCCTCACTCACCTCAATACATTTCATCTGCCCACAAAACGAGAAATAACGTGCAAGAAAATTCTCCCTGGTTCTTCAAGATCCAGTTAAAAAACTAACTGTACTAATTAAGTTTTCCTTATTAAAATAAAAGAGTGTCATTCATGAAAAAAAATAAAAAAGAATAAAAAACCAACTGTTCCCCTGGTGGTTGAAAAACCAAAAAGAGCCAGGGGCTCCATCCCCCCCACAAAAACCCCAAGTGACCTTTCTAGGACCAGATCCTCAACTGACCTTGAGAAAACAGAAACCTTGGTTAATCTGGGCTGACCGTGTGGCCTTAAGCATCCAAAAGGAAAGTATAACCAGAAATAATCAGTAAGGCCTGAGAAATTGTATTTCAGATATAAAACTTGAGAATCCTTCAAACCTTCAATGCCAGATGGGGACTACTAAGATATCCAGCTGGTAGACTGAGTGGCTATTGGGATTTCAGCCTCTTCAGAGTTTAGACTGCCATTGTTGGACTACCCAGGCTGTGTCATGGAGGCCAGTGCAGGAAGATCAAGACAGGACACAGGCTTGCTGGACCTCATTTGGGTGAACATGGGGGGGGAGGGACCCCAGTGTGGAGCACAGGGGTATGATTGATGGTTGTTTGGGTTTGCCAAGGAGGAATCTTCAAGCACTTCCTTGGGGAAAACATGACATCTTTTGGTAAAAAAAAATTATATTTAACAGTTAAAAATATTTTGTAAAATAATATTTTCTTTTTATTGATACATGCTACAACCATTCATAATTTATCCTTATGTAATCCTATGGTGTGTTCTATTATATAGGAAATATTAATATTCATATTCTAAAGAGAGAATGTAAAGTTATACTTCTTTTTACCTGCATGCAACTTTACTGTTAAAATGTGAATCTCTAAATGTGCTTTGGAATTAACCTATAGTTTATTTTCAGATTCTGTAATTTTGACTTATGTGTGGAGTGTATATATGCATATTTTGGAATAATATAAAATGAAATGGGAACAAAAAGAGAGAGAAAAATCTATTCAAAGAACTGACCAAAACAGTAAACCTGCGCACCGAAAAGGTTATAAAATACTGAGAAAAAGATGCAAGACAGGACTTGTGTATGACAGAATCCATGAGCTGGGGAGGGGCATGAAGGGTGGGCATGGATGGGGGGAATGAGTCTAAATTTAAGAAATGTATGAAATGCGCTCAATCAAAATAAAAAAAACTTAACTGTTCCCCAAACTAATTGCTTCATAAACTGTGTTCCTATAGCCTATTTTTCATTCATCTTACAACTCCCTCTATCTCTATTTTTTTTTTTTTTTTTTGACAGGATCTCCGTGTACCTTCTAGTCCTGAATTCAGAATCTTTGGGAACCAAGTGTCTGAGAAAGGCACGGAAATGGGGGACCGATCGCTCTCTAGCAGAATCTGAGGGTTTAACAAAGAGTTGTAAACAAAGCCATGGCTCCACGCCCACTTCCTACTACAAATTTCCCGTCCCCTAGAGGCTTTCCGGATCTTCTCCTTCCTTCAAAGTGAGCTAAACCAGGTTGAGTTTCACTGGCCAATCAGAGCTCAATGACCCTCGGCCAATGAGCCAATGAGACCCGGGCTTGTGGGCGGGACTTCAGCTTGACTGGCAGGCGAGAGATTCACTGTCTTAGGACGGAAACATAGCGCTGTGCGTGGGGGGGGGATGTGGGCAGGGCTTAGGAAGAGCGGCTGGTCAGTGGGCCGCACAGTACGCACAGAGGAAAGGCAAGTCACCAATAGAGGTACGGATATGGGGCTAGGGGCGGGGCTTGTCCAAAGTGCTCAGAGAGCCGCGTCTGCCCGCGTTTCCCTTTGCGTCACGGCAGGCGCCGCCTCCTCGCTCCATTCATTCGCTTTTTCTTTTTCTTTTTTTTTTTTTTCTTCATACACTGAGGTAGTGAGGCCTAGTCCTGAGCATGGAGCGCGTCGTCCCCGCGGCGGCCGGCTTTCTCTACTGGGTGGGCGCGAGCTTCGTGACCTACCTGGCCCTGCGTCTGTCGTACTCGCTCTTCAGGGCCTTTCAGGTCTGGGGTGTGGGGAACGAGGCCTCGGTCGGCCCGCACCTTGGAGAATGGGCAGGTGAGTGGCTCGGGGCGCATCGCCCCGGCCCGGCCCGCGTGGCCCGGGCTCCGCGGCCTTGCCGCTGCCCTCTGCACTTCTCGCAGAGTTCTGCAGATTCCCCCGCCCTCCTCTTCGCCGGCGAGCTCAGGGATCGAGCAGCTGCGTGCCAGCTGCCATGAAACGTTTCCTCCCCTCCTGGGCCTTGTGCTTTTCAAGGATTTGCGACCTGGTAGCCGGAGTCGGGTACCTCGTCTGGTCCGCCTCTTGCGATTATCTCAAGTTTCCCACTTGCTTTGAAAGCTGGCCTTTGGCTAAGTATGAAAGCATTCTAGGGACTTACTTTAGGGGTGAGAGTGGGAGAATGGCGTGCAGTGACCTCATTTCAGAAGTCCCGATCTGGGAAACTGCCTCCAGTTATTTGGTCGTCATTTACAAAGTCCTTTTTTCCGGGGGTGGGAGAAATTCTTGCTAAACTATTCTGCAATGTCATTGAATAGCAACCACCATCGCCTCTGCAAAACGGTAACTTTTATTTTAATCAGCAATACTTTTTGCAGAAGGTTTTGGGATAAAAGGGCCCCACAAAAAGTAAGCTAAGTACGTGAACCTTGTTCTTTTTAGGTTGGCAGATTACAAAAATAGGACAAAGGTCAGATCGGAGTTGAGAAAGCCACCCAACTAACCTCCGTAACTTTTTTGTTCCTTTCTGGCTTGGTTTTTTATTTTATTTTATTATTTTTATTTTATTTTATTTTATTTTATTTATTTATTTTTTTTGTCTTTTCGAGACAGGGTCTCCCTGTNTAAATATATGCAGTGGAGAATACTTATTCAGCACTCAGAATACTATATTTTTAATTTCTTAAAATATGTTACTTTGATTAAGAACTTTTTTTTTTGTCTTTTCGAGACAGGGTCTCCCTGTAGACCCAGCTGTCCTGGAACTCACTCTGTAGACCAGGCTGGCCTTGAACTCACAAAGATCCTCCTGCCTCTGCCTCCCAAGTGCTAGGATTAAAGGCGTGCGCCACCACACCCGGCATGGCTTGGTTTTTTAAACAAGTATGATATTGTCTGTGGTTCTCAGATGTTTTGTATTTTAGTGCTCACTTCTCAAGCATCATAATTTTGGGACAGTTAGCGGTTGCCTGCACACCAAGCTCAGGACAACAATCACGTTACTCCAGGTTTTTTCTTTTGTAAGTAAAAGAACAAAACAATCTAAAGTTGAACTGAGCTTGTAGGGATATTATAAAATTCACAACCACTCATCTTTCAGACTGGGGGAGGGGGCGGTAAGAGTGCGGGCTGCTCTTGCAGAAGACCCTGGTTCGATTCCCAGTGCCCACATGTGGCTAACACCATCCCAGCCATCTATTACTCCAGTTCTGGAGTTATCTAACACCCTATTTTGGCCTTTGTGGGCATTGCACTATTTAGTGTACTTAACACACATGCAGGCAAAACACCCATACATATAAAATAAGAATAATAATTAGAAAAAGAAGCTCAATGTGATTAAAATTCAGATTGTACTTTCATAGTCAAGGCTCTCAAGTCTTCTGTTGTCAGCTTGGAAAAGCTTGTTTGTGGGTTTTTGTTGTTTTCGCAATAATCAAACTAGTCAGAAATGCCGTAGGGAATAGTTATCAAGGTGAAATGTAACTTGGAAGCAAAGCCTGGTGTTGCTTTGGATTTACTGTTTTAGAATAACTAGGCAGGCTGAAGCCCAAATCGAAAGTTCAGGACACAAACACACACACATACACGTACATACACACACACAGACACAATAAGAGTCAAGTGATGTGACATTGTCATTTCAAAAGTAACACTTGTGTTGATAACATTTGGCCCCATCTTAATGATGATTGTCTTTTTGATTGCTTGAAGTAGTGTGAAAAACACATTTTACTGGCTCTGGAAAAAAAAAAAAAGAAAAAGAAAAAAGATTTGGCCCCAGATGAAGGGAAATTGGTAAATTAGGGAGGTGTTATATAAGGTTTAGAAAAGAAATTTGAGGGCTGGAGAGATGGCTCAGTCTGTTAAGAGCACTGACTGTTCTTGCACGTGGCGGCTAAGAACCATCTTTAAGCTGGGCGAAGTGGTGTGGGCCTTTAATCCTAGCCCTCTGGAGGCAAAGGCAGGCGGATCTCTGTGAGTTCAAGGGTAGCATGGTCTACAGAGTGAGTTTCAGGCCAGCTGGGGCTATAGGGAGACCCTGTCTCAAAAAGCCCTACAATTGATCTGTAAAAACCATGGATCATCTGGCATCATCAATCAGTTGGCTGAGAGTTCCTTTAAAAAATTTATTTATTAGCCGGGTGTGATGGCGCACGTCTTTAATCCTAGCACTTGGGAGGCAGAGGCAAGCAGATCTTTGTGAGTTCAAGGCCAGCCTGGTCTACAGAGTAAGTTCCAGGACAGCTGGAGCTACAGGGAGACCCTGTCTCAAAAAGACCAAAAAAAAAAAAATTTTTATTTCTTGTGTGTATGAGTGTATTGCCTGCATGTGTGTACGTGCACCTGTGTCATGCAATGCCCATAGAGCTGAGAAAAAGGTGTGGATCCCCTGAAACTGGAGTTACAGATGGTTGTTAGCTGCCAGTGGGTGCTGGGAATTGAACCTGGGTCCTCTGCAGGAGCAGCCAGTGCTCTTAACCGCTGAGCCATCTCTCCAGCCCCAAGGGTTCCTTTTTTTATTTTATTTTTTTGAGCATTTTGTACATGAGTACCATATTTAGATTGATTTTACCCCTCCCTCTACCCTTTCAGCTCTTTCCATGTTTCCCCAACTCCTTAATTTTGTGACCTCTTCTTTATTATTGTTACATACACATACATGCATTTATATGCATATTATATATTTGGGTTTTTAAAATTTTTTTGTTTTATTTGTGTGTATGAATGTACTGTCTGCATGTAGGTTTGTGCACCCGTGTCGTGCAGTGCCACAGAGGTCAGAAGAGGGTGTTGGATTCCCCTAGAACTGGAGTTAAAGACGGCTCTCAGCCGCCATGTGGGTGCTGGGGATTGAACCCAGGTTCTCTGCAAGAGCAGTCAGTGCTCTTAACTACTAGGCCATCTCTCCAGCCCCATATATATATTTGTATATATATATATATAGATATATATATATATGTATATTTGTATGAATCTACTGAATCCATTTAGCATTGCTTGTATACCCATGTGTTTAGGGTTGACCACTTGGAATAACTTATCTGGGGGCTAGTCTCTGGAGAAAACTGATTCTCTGTCAGCAACCATTGATTGCCTGTAGCTCTTCATCTAGGGGAGAGCCATGTGAAATTCCCCCATGCACATTGACTGTCATTGTGCAGGTCTTGTGGAGGCAGCCATACTGTAGAGATTTCATGGGCACAGCTTCCCTGTCTAGAAAGACACTATCTAGCAGCATTGTCCTGAGGGTTCTTTTGTTCTTATAGATGGAAAGCATGAGTAGGCAGAGGACACATTCCTTGGCATCTCAGCTCTAGGGTGCTGAACCTTCTGCTTCTTGTTGCAACTTGGGGCCTAAGTGTCCCTAACTCAGTACCCAGCAGCTAGTGGAGGTTAGAGTACCAGGATAATCAGTCTTGGTGCTACAGACCTGACTTCTGAGTGTTGAGACCTTCAGCTCTGTGTTCTAGCTCCTCAGCAGTCAGTGCCAGTGATTCTCAGTGGTGTTCTGGAACCTTTGCAACGCTTCTGCAGTCTTTGCTCTTCACAGCCCTTTGCCTTCCATAACCTCAGCTGTCTTGTTATCTCTGGCCCTCTGCAGTCCCTGCTCCTGCCCATAACTTCGAGCCCTTCAGCTGCCTTCTGACGGCCTGTGCTGCTGGGTGCGCCTGCTCTGTGTGCCACCAGCTCAACCTGTTCCACCGTGATAAAGATCTCCTGGACTGCTTGAGTGGGAACGCTGCTGGAGCACTCGATGCAATGGGAGGTGCTCCTTCCTAATCAGGTTAAAGCCTGCAGGTGAAGGCTAGGGTGGCTGTGGCTGGGGTCTTCTAAGGGCCGTCTGAAGTTAGCAAAACCCAAGTAAAGATGTCCTGAGCCCACCAGTGTTTGGAGCAGTATCCATGACAACTGCATAGAGGGCTCTCCAGAGGGTCAGCACTTTGAGTCTTCCCTTGGTGTCAAAGTCTGGATTGGAATCTCCCTAAGCAGAAAGAGGTTTTGAATGCCATTGGTACTGACATGATGACAGTTTGAGGATCCCAGAGGGAGCTGCTGCTTCATTGGCAGCTCTGGGGTTTCCCTGAAAATGGCAGGGCTGAAGTTGTGTCTGATTCCATGGACCACCAGCATGTTAACAATGTCCTGCAGCTCAAGTGTGCTCTACTGGGCTTGTCCACCACAACCTTCAGCAGTGCTTTTTGGCAGAAAACTAACTCTAGATTTCTATGTGCAAAGTTTACTTTTTATTGTTCTTAAATTTTTTTAAATTTTTTTTAGTTTTTTTTTTTTTTTTTTTTAATGTGTGTGTATGTGCACAACTGAGTGTAGGTGCCTGCAGAGGCCAGAAGAGGGTGTTAGGTCCCTTGGAACTGCATGTAGAGGCAGTTTTGAGCCCCCTGCTGTGGGTGCTCAAACCAAACGTAGGTCCTCTGAAGAACAGGAAGCATGCTTAACTGCAGAGACATCTCTTCAGCCCCATTATTAAAGTTCTTGTAGGCCAAATAAATTAGGTTAATAGACAAAATTCATTAAGTGGCCAGTTTGTGTTCAAGGGTCTTTTTAAAACAAGACTTATTTTTATTTTTGTGTACATGTGTATGTCTGCATGTGTATGCCAGGTGTATACAGGTGCCTGCAGAGACCAGAGAGCTCATTGGATCCTCAGGAGCTGGAGTTATAGGTGTCAGCTACCCAGTGTGTGTGGTGGGACCTGAACTCAGGTCTGCTGGAAGTGCCATGCATGTTCTTAACTGCTGAGCTGTCTCCTCAGCTCCATTGCTTCCTCATCTTTAATTCCAAATAATGCTTTCTCTCCACAGCTCAACCAGAAATTGGCAAATCTTACTGACTCTACTATTGCAGTCTCCCTCCATCTGCATTGTCTCAGTGTGTCACTTCCATACTCAAACACTCATTCTGTACAATTTGATGTTGCATAAAAATCCTCCAGTCTTATCTTGGACACTTTCCACAAAGCTTTGCTTCATGGTGTCCGTGCAAATCAAGAACCTTGACACATTTGGAACTGCTTTAATACGTTCCTGATGTCATTTCTTTATGTATCCTTTCTTTTAAATGTTTTTATTATTTATGTGTATGTCTGTCTGCATGTAGGTGCCTTCAGAGCCTAAAGAGGCTGTTGGATCCCCTAGAACTGGCCTTATAAGCACTGTGAGCTGCCCGATATGGGTGCTGGTAACTGAACTCTTCTTCCTTTTGCAACAAGAAGCACTCTTGACTACGGGCCCATCTCCCCAGCCCTGCATCCTTTCCTGAGTGCATCTCTGCACAGCTGAGCGTGGTCCAGATACTCTGTGCTTTCTTGCTTCCTCTTGTCTGTGCAGAGACATTGGTAGTTTCAGCAGGTGTTGACTTGTGATTTCACTGAGTTCTTTCTGCTCTTACACATTCATTCTTCATTCTTGTTACTTGTAAAATTCTACCCACTTTTTAGAGCACATTATGCTTTTTTCCTTTGAGACTGCCCATAGGGAAGTCCATTTTTGCAGCTGTGGTAATGCTTTTTGGGAGATGATTCTTTCCACATTTGCATGTCTGCATGTATGTGAATATGCATGCAAACGTGTGCATGCACATGTCTACCTCAGTTCTAGATTATAAACACTTTGAGACTACACTAGAAGGCCAGAAGTGTTGGCGCACACTTTTAGTCCCAGCACTCAGAAGGTACAGGCAACTGGATCTCTGGGAATTCAAGGCCAGTTCCAGAAAGTTCTAGGCCAGTCAGTGCTATGTAGTGAGACCCTACATTAAAAAAAAAAATGCACTAGAATTTATTTAGTAACTGGTATGCTTCACTTGGAAGTGGGATATTTTGCTTTGTTTTTATGTTTTGCAAAATAATTTGTACATTTTTCCCCTCATTGTTTTAAAACCCTAAGTGTCACATGCCTTGAAAAGCTAGACCAAAATTCACCAAGGCTGACTGGCAGAGACTGACAGCAGGGTCATGGTAATCGCTTTTTAAAATTTCTAGTTTGAGAATTTCATATATGAATATAATGTGCCTTCATCAAATCCACCCTCTCTCTCCCCTCTCACTCCTCCCACACCCTTCCTACCACTTTCCCCTCCCAACTTCACATACTCTTTTCTTTTGATTTATTTGTTTTTTTAATGTGTATGAGTGCATTGCCAGCATGTATGTAAGTGCACGCATATTGTGCAGTATCCGTGGAGGAAAGAAGAGGGTGGTGTATTACCTGGAGCTAGAGTTACAGACATTTGTTAGCCTCCATGCGGGTGCTGGGATTTGAACCCAGTTCTTCTGCAAAAACACCTAGTACTCTTTACCACTAAGCCATCTCTCCAGCCCCCACATACTCTTTTAAACCTATTGAGTCCACTTAGTGGTGCCAGTATGTGTATGAATATAGTGCCAGTCACCAGACGACAGGCAACCCATCAGGGGCTGCATCCCTGAAGAAAATGGACTCTCCCTTCCCAGCAGCCATCAATACCTGTAGCTCTTCAGCTGGGGTGGGGTTTTATGAGCCCCTCCCCTGTCCATGTTGGAATTTTGGCTGCCTTGATCTTGTGTATCCAGTCACAGCTGCTGTGAGTTCATGTGTGTCATGTCCCAGTCACATCTGGAAAACAGTTTGGTAGACGTCCACTACCTGGGGCTCTGAAAGCTTTGAGGGTGTGGCACACAGTCAGTCCTCGAGTGGCCTGGACGGAGAGCTCAGTGGACTACTCCTTGGGAGATGTTCAAACCACAGTTAATAAACATTCGAACATTAATAGAATTTTTGTAACATTTATTCTCAAGTCCTTATAAAATTATTGCAAATAGCCGGGCGTGGTGGCGCCCGCCTTTAATCCTAGCACTTGGGAGGTAGAGCCAGGCGGATCTTTGTGAGTTCAAGGCCAGCCTGGTCTACAAAGTGAGTTCCACGACAGATGGGGCTACAGGGAGACCCTGTCTCGAAAAAAAAAAAAAAAAAAAAAAAAAATTGCAAATAGATTTTTCTCTTAGAAAGATTTTTTCTAATTAAAATGAGTAAAAACCTTGCTAATTTCGAAGGCTAAGATAAATTAGTGGAATTGAAATTCTAGCATATGTTGGCCAAAATAGGTTTTTTTATTTGAAGTCATGATAAACCCAATCATTCTAAAACCTTCAGATTTTTTTTTTTTATCTTTTTGAGACGGGGTCTCCCTGTAGCCCCAGCTGGCCTGAAACTAGCTATGTAGACCAGGCTAGCCTTGAACTCATAGAGAGATCCACCTGCCTCTGCCTCCCAAGCGCTGGGATTAAAACTCTGCACCACCATGCTCCACTTCAGATCTTTTTTTATTTTAATTTATTCTCATGTAGTCCAGGCTGAGTTGAGCTCACTGAGTAGCAAAGGATGTCCTTGACTTTCAGAGCCTCTGCTTCCTCCTCTAAAATCCTGGGATTACAGCCACATGCCATTATGCCCAGCTTAACTTTCAGACTTTTATTTAGAATACTCAAGGGCTAGAGAGATGGCACTTAAGATCACTGTCTGCTCTTGCAGAGGACCCAGGTTCCATTCCCAGAACCCACATGGCAGCTGTCAATAATTCCAGTTTCAGGGGATCCAGTGCCCTCTTTTGACCTCTGTGAGCATTGCATGACATGAGTCCACTTAGCTATATGCAAGTACTACACTCATACACATAAAATTTAAAAAGTAGCCAGTCATGGTGGTGCACGCCTTTAATCCTAGCACAGTTACATTCTCTGTCTTTACTGCCAAAGAAATTTTCTAAGAAAACTGGTTCTACAGCCATGCGTAGTGGTGCACGGCTTTAATCTCAGCACTTGGGAGGCAGAGTCAGGCAGATCTCTGAGTTCAAGGCCAGCCTGGTCTACAGAGCAAGCTCTAGGCCAGCTGGGACTAAAGGGAGACCCTGTCTCACAAATAAAAAAAAAAAATGTAAAAAGTATATACTAAATAAAGTATTTAAAAGTATTGGGAACAGAACCAATTTTTTTTTTTTTTTTTGTGAGACGGTTTCCCTACAGCCCCAGCTGGCCTGGAATTCCATATGTAGAACAGGCTGGCCTTGATCTCACAGAGCTCTGCCTGCCTCTGCCTCCCAAGTGCTGGGATTAAAGCCGTGCACCACTATGCATGGCTGTAGAACCACTTTTCTTAGAAAATTTCTTTGGCAGTAAAGACACAGAATATAACTGTATGAGACAGTAACTAAGAAAATTAAATAGTGCACTTGCTTCATGGAAAGGAGTGTATATTACCATTGATTAACAGTCATTCAGTGAGAACTTGACAATGGGAATATGAGGAAGAAGAGAGAATAATGAAGGAATGACAGAACTATGGGATAGTACTAACCATCAGCTGGATTATTAGGAAAATGTGCTAGTCTAAGGAATGCCCTGGTCGCTGTGACAGTGGATCTCAATTGTCAGCTTGATGGAATTTAGCATCATCATGGAAACAAACCTCTGGGCAGAGGTGTGAGGGAGGTTCTAGAAGATCCACTCTCACTGAGCACACAGCATTTCCTGGGCAAAGTTCTTAGACTGAATAAAAAGGAGAGAGTAGAGCATGAACCTTCATCTCTCTTCCTGCTGACTGAGTACAGCATGGGCTGCCTTTCCTCCTACCGTGCGTTTCCCCTGCTGATGGTCTATCCTGATGAACTGTAAGCCAGAATAAACCCTTCCTTCAGTTGCTTCTTGTTGGCTCTCAATGAAGAGAAAAGTCATCCAGTCAAGATTATGCATGCAGTTAGAAAAGGGCCAGCCAAGCCGGTTCCGTGCCGAAAGGCAGAAAATTGGCCACATCTGTTAGGCTGGAAAAGCAGTAACTGGAGTGAGTGTTGGGCAGCTGGCTCTGATGGCAGAGGAGTGACAAGAGCCTCAGAGTAAATTAGAGGAAGAAAGTAGAGGTGACCTGTGCTTGTTGAGCATCCTCAGTCTGAAACACCCCCTCAAAATCCAGTGCTCCCTGAGTGTGTAGCATATTATGTTCCCAGAATTTCAGGTTTTGGAGCCTAGGGTTTTAGATTTGTGGTTTGGGAATTCTCAGCTGTTAAAATCTATGCAAAGGTTCCCAAATCTAAAAAAAACTCAGGTCCCACACATTTTGGATATTCAGCCATTATGCTACAGTCTTGGTAGACGCTGTCTAGACTTGTTCTCATTTAGTGGAGTTGCTGGATCCAGTAGCCCTCATCTAGACTCTGAGCTGTGCTTCCACCACTAACTGCCAATTCTATGGATGACAATGACTTGTCAAAGAAATACTGCATCATTTAGTGTGTGTTCCTCAAGGCGGCCAGGGAAGGCTACAGTTTTCTTTTAGAAATTTAAATAACCAGTTTTAAAGTTCCCAACATTTATAGTATGTTGAAAACTCATTCTCCAGATTGGTTTTTCTCTAATGACTGGCATTAACTGCTCACAGCTAAGCTAGCTTCCAGGAGCAGTATTACCAGCCTTGCTCTAATGATAGCCGAGACTCCAGTCCTGTCACAGAAACAGTGCTAATGCAGTAAGCAAGCTCCCCTAATCTTGTACATTCAATCTGAGAATTTTGGTGTGGAACAAGGAGCTACTGCTTATCTGTGTGTTCCAATACCTGTCATTACCTGTCATGTGAAAGGAGGTGATGATGCCTGTAGATAATGTGAAGAGACAAAACCACCCTGCAGCAGGCTGGACAATAACATTCGCATGTTGTGAATTAGAAGAGGCTGTTATTGTCATGATGACATCTTAATTTGCAGAGTCCTTTTCCGGTATTCTCAAATGATTTCCACAGCAACCCTGTGAAGCAGGTTAGGGTTGGTTTGTTATTTCTGCATAATCTGCCAGGACCAGGGGAAGAGACAGTAGTGGATATAAGGGTTACACAGCTGGTAGATAGAAAAGAAAATTGAATCTTGGTTTTCTGACTCTGAGCTCCATGTTCTTTCCAGCTTGTTACCAAAGTTTCTTTTTTTTTTAAATTTTTTTATTTATTTTTTTATGTGTATGAATGTACTGTCTGCATGTAGGTCTGGGCACCCATGTCGTGCAATGCCACAGAGGTCAGAAGAGGGTGTCAGATTCCCCTGGGACTGGAGTCAAAGATGGTTCTCAGCTGCCATGTGGGTGCTGGGGATTGAACCCAGGTCCTCTGCAAGAGCAGTCGGTGCTCTTAACCGCTAGGCTATCTCTTCAGCCCCTCCAAAGTTTCTTAATAAGGTTGATTTTGAGGCAACCTGGAATACCTACGTAAGAACCTACAAGTTGAAACAGTCCTCAAATATTGCTTAACTGTCCATTTATGTCTATTTATGTCATGACTGTATCTCAAGTCATGGTGGTCACAAGAATCAGGTTTGCTTGTTCAATACAGATTTTAGGACTTCATAGACCTACTGTGTCAAAAGCTCCAAGAAGAAAATAGGGGAAAATGTCTGTGCGTGTACATTTATACATATATACATATGTGTTCTAGTTTGTCTTCCATTGCTGTGACAAAACACTTTGACACCAACTTGGGGAGGAAAAGGTTTATTCAGCTTATATCTCCTGGGTCACAGTTCATCACTCAGGGAGCCCAAGGCAGGAACTCAGGGTAGGAACCTGGAGGCAGGAGCTGAAGCACAGGCCATGGAGGAATGCTGTTCACTGGCTTGCTCCCGACTCATGCCCAGCTTGCCTTCTTATATGCTACACAACAACCTGCCCAGGGTGGCACCACTCATTGTGCGCTGGGCCCTCCCATGCTGCTTGACAATCAAGATAATACTCCACAGATGTGGCCACAGGCCAATCCAATAGAGTCAATTCCCCAATTGAGGCTCCCTCAACCCAGGTGTGTCAAGTTGACACTAAAACTATCCAGCACAATTGACCCCTTGTCAACTTGACACACAAAACACATCACTATTAAACCACCACCTTTCCAGTTCTTATCCCCAAAGTATGATGTTAACATCAATCACAACCTAAGACAGTACAATCTTAAAAGCCCCTCAGTCCTTAAGATGTCCAAACACTTAAAAGTTCACAGTCTATTAAAAGTCTCTTAACTGTGGGCTGCTGTAAAATCCAAAACAAGTACTGTCTTATTTCAAAGGGAAGAATCAGGCACACTCAAACAAAACCTAAGTCCAGCAAGTAGCTCAAGGCTGGACAACTGGGATCCACTCACCAT
Source organism: Rhizomys pruinosus (assembly GCA_009823505.1). Classification (NCBI taxonomy): domain Eukaryota; kingdom Metazoa; phylum Chordata; class Mammalia; order Rodentia; family Spalacidae; genus Rhizomys; species Rhizomys pruinosus. The sequence continues at coordinate 1,482,610 of VZQC01015183.1, forward strand.
CTTCTGGGCTCCAAAGGGCTTCGGCAGCTCCTCTTCTCTGACTCTGCCATCTGTGGCACACACAGCTCATCTCGCAGGCCCAGGCCAGCTCCATTCCACACCTGCTGCTGCTCTTGGTGGTCTTTCCATGGTCCTGGCATCTCCAGAAAGCTGGGGTCGCCACTGAAACTGAGGTTACTTCTGACTTCTCCTGGTGCAAAACCTCAGCTTCTCTTCCCGACCCCTGCAATCCCGGGGTCTTCACTGCAACCAAGGCCACACTCTGACCAGTGGCCTTTCCTGGCCTCTCACAGTGCCAGGCCTCAGCTGCTCTCTGTGACCCCTTCATGCTTTTGACGCCGGAACCATATAGGAGACTCTTACACATTACCAAGTCCTGCTTCTGGCTTGACACGGAGGCTTGGGCCCCTTCTGGAACATAGCTTCTGTGTGCTGACCCTGAAGAAATTTTTCCCAGAAGATTTCACCACAGTGATGCTGGCCTCTTGTTACTTACAGCTGATTTTTCAGCCCCAGCTAACCAGCATCAATTGTCCCAGTACAACAAAGATTTCACTTCAGGTTCTGGTCTCTTGTTACTTACAGCTGATTCTTCAGCCCCAGCTGACCAGAACCCACAGATTAAACAGGCCTGATGATGTCTGCTTCCCTTTGAACTTGAAACTTCACAAGCCAGGCCTCCATCTTCAACTCTTCAGCAAAACCATTCCAAGTTCCACAGCCATGATCTTTAGGTATTCAATGATTTTTCTAGCCCAAAGTTCCAAACCCTTCCACAGTCCTCCCCCAAACACCAAAGTCAGGTCTGTCACAGCAATACCCCACTCTCTGGTACCAATTTCTGTTCTAGTTTGTCTTCCATTGCTGTGACAAAACACTCTGACCGACACCAACTTGGGGAGGAAAGGGTTTATTCAGCTTACATCTCCTGGGTCACAGTTCATCACTTAGGGAGCCCAAGGCAGGAACCTGGAGGCAGGAGCTGAAGCACAGGCCATGGAGGAATGCTGTTCACTGGCTTGCTCCCCTGGCTCATGCCCAGCCTGCCTTATACGCTACACAACAACCTGCCCAGGGTGGCACCACTCATTGTGGGCTGGGCCCTCCCACACTGCTCAACAATACTCCACAGATGTGGCCACAGGCCAATCCAATGGAGCCAATTCCCCAATTGAGGCTCCCTCAACCCACGTGTGTCAAGTTGACACTAAAACTATCCAGCACAATATGTATGTCCATATACATTTATACATATATACATATGTCTGTAGGTGTGCATATATACATATGTCTGTGCACATTTATACATATATACATATGTCTGTGCATGTGCATTTATACATATATACATATGTCTGTTCATATACATTTATACATGTATACATATGTCTGTGCATGTACATTTATACATATATACATATGTCTGTGCATGTGCATTTATACATATAGACATGCATCTGCGCGTGTGCATTTATACATGTAGACATGCATCTGTGTGTGTCCATTTATGCATATATACATATGTCAGTGCATGTACATTTATACGTATGTAGTTCTCCCCCAGCCTCTTTCTCCCTGTGCAGTCCAGGCTACCTTAGAACTCACTGGGTGGCTCAGGCTGGCTTTGAATTCATGATAATCCTCCTGCGTTATGAATTCTTGGATTACAGATGTGTGCCATCACACCTAGCTTAATGATGATTCTTTGGTGTGGGTGCATGTGCATGCAGATGCAGGTGTGTGTGAACTTGTGGAGGCTAGAAGATAACTTTGCTGCCATTTCTATAGTGCTATTCCCCCTTAATTTTTGAGCCACTGTCTCATTGGCCTAGGCCTCACCAAATAGGCTCGCTGTCCAGTAAGCCCTGGGCAGCTCCCCGTCTCTCCTCCTCCAGCACTGCAATTACAAATGCACACCACTGGGCCTGGCTGTTGTGTTTGTTTGTTTTGTTTTGTTTTGAGACAAGATCTCAGTACTTAGCCCTGGCTGGTTGGAACGACCCATGTAGTCCAGTCTGGTCTTAAAGTCACAGAGCTCAGCTTGCTTCTGCCTCCCGAGTAATGAGGTTAAAGGCCTAGGCCACCTTTTTAATGTGACTTTTGGTGATGAACTTAGTTTGTTATGCTTGCAAGGCAAAAGCACTTTATCAGCTGAACTATCCTGAGCTCTTTTAAGAATGATTCTTAAAAGAGTCTGTATGGGAGATAGAGAATGGAGGATTAGAAATTCAAGGTCATCCTTGGGCACATAATGATTTGAGGCCAGCCTGGGCTATACAAGACCCTATTTAGAAAAAAAAAGTCAGTAGAATGTAAACTGAAGAAGATAACCCAATTGTTTTTGAGGCTATTGTGAGTGGGAGGGTCTCCTTGTGTTCCTTCAGTTGCTTTTTATTGGTGTAAAGAAAGGCTACTGATTTTTCTAGGTTAATTTTATATCCTGCCACTTTACTCTTAATTGTTTCTAGGAGTTTTCTGGTCTAGTTTTTAGCAGCCCTTAGGTAAACTATCATCATCAGCAAATAGGGATAGCTTGACTTCCTCTTTTCCAATTACTATTCCTTTAATTTCCTTTTCTTGCCTTATTGCCCTAGCAAGTGTTTCAANTTTTTTTTTTTTTTTGGACGGAGCAATCTGGGTTTATAATACTTTTTCCAAGACAGAAGTCAGGCACTGTGGTGCCCTCCTAAGCCACAAAACTAGAGTGACCTGCTGGAAGGACAAACGTTCTACAGCCACCACGGAGTGTTAGGAAAACGATATGGAAGTCTGGGCTAGTCTCAGTACTGCAGGAAGCAGCGCTGTGTGGGAGTTTTCAAATAGAGGGTTCTCCCAAGGGAAGGAACCCACAGTAGGTGTCTTTTTTTAATTTCTAAAAAATTGTATTTACCTTTTATGTGTATGAATGTACTGTCTGCATGTAGATTTGTGCACCCGTGTCGTGTCGTGTCGTCCAATGCTGCGGAGGTCAGAAGAGGGTGTCGGATTCCCCTGGAATTGGAGTTACAGATGGTTCTCAGCCACCATGTGGGTGCTGGGGATCGAACCTGGGTCCTCTGCAAGAGCAGTCGGCTCTCTTAACTGCTAGGCCATCTCTCCAGCCCCATTAATGTGTTTTATGGTATTTATTGATTTTCGTATGTTGAACCATCCCTGCATCTCTGATATGAATCCAACTTGGTCATGATGGATGATCTTTTTTGATGTGGGTCTATATGAGGTTTGCAAGTATTTTGTTGAGAATTTTTGCATCTGTGTTCATTAATGAGATGGATCTATAGTTCTCCTTTTTGGTTGTATCTTTGCCTGGTTTTGGTATTAGAGTGATGCTGGCTTCACAGAAGAAATTTGGGAGATTTCCGTCTGCTTGAATTCTTCTGAACAATTTGAGTAACAGTGGTTGTAAGTCTTTTCAAAATGCTTTATAGAATTTTGCCGTGAAACCATCTGGGCCTGGGCTTTTTTTAGTTGGGAGGTTTCTTATTACATTTTCAATTTTTTCATATATTATGGGTCTGTTTAAGCTGTCAGTCTCTTCTTGGTTAAGCTTTGTTGATTCCCAGGATTTCAGATATTCATCCATTTCTCCTAGGTTTTCAAGTTTAGTAGGGTATTTTAAATTTTTTGTGGTGCTGTGTCAATCCTAGGAAATTGGTGGTGATAGGACAAGCAGTAGGAGCTGGTGCCTGGGTTACAGGAATGGGGGAAGGGACTGGAAAAGAATCAGATGACAGGTAGGAAGTGGAGGTCATAGGATGTTTTCTTTTAGAAAATAATTATATTCTCATGGGGGTAAGGGAGACCACAGAGTTCAGAGAGCTTTGAACAGGAGCTTTGGGCCCTGGTGAACAACAAATAGAGGATTGCAGGCTTTGGGGAAAGTGTAAGTTCTAGTCTATTGGATTCTTTGTATGTGTCGATGCACTTTTACTATGGAGAAGCACCAAGCTGAGCCCACTCTTCTAAGTTCCCTTCCTAAATCCTTTTGTCCTAAATGATAGGCTATAGTTTATAGTCTAAAGAACAATTTTCTTGGAAGACTTGGAATGAACTTGCCACCTGACCCAGCCATACCACTCCTGGGCATGTACCCTCAAGACTTACGCCACCACAGAGATACATGCACGGCCATGTTTATTGCAGCTCTCTTCACAATAGCAAGGAGCTGGAACCAACCTAAATGCCCCTCAACTGACGAGTGGATAGAGAAAATGTGGTACATCTACACAATGGAGTTCTATGCAGCAGTAAAGAAAGACGACATCACGAGCTTTGCAGGAAAATGGCTGGAGCTAGAGGACATCATGCTGAGTGAAGTAACACAGTCCCAGAAAAACAAATGACGAATGGTATCCCTCATCTGTGGATGCTAGTGCCAATTACCCAGTTGTAAGTATTTCTTTTGTACAAAGCAGTTGGGCGTAATGTATATTGGAAACAACAACAACAACAACAACAACAGAAAGGACTGCATCAAAGAACTGACTGAAACAGTGAAAAAAAAAAAAGAGATACTGAGAGAAAGATGCAGGGCATGTATCACAGAATACATAATCTGGGTTGGGGTGGGGGTAAAGGAAAGGGTAATATGTTTAAATGGAACTGAAAATGATGTATGAAATACATAAAACATCAATAAAAGTATGTTAAAAAAAAAAAAAAAGAACAATTTGGAGCCTTAACAGGTAATATTTTAGGAAAGGGAGAACATTGGTTTTGAATACTCTAGTTATATCCCTAATAGCCCTTTGTACTGTAGTTGGCGAAGCAGTTTACTATTTCCTTTTTGGACAGGAAGTACAGTATAAAGTGCAAGCTCTGAGTCCATATCCCACTTTATTAGCTGTGGAATTTTTGGTCAGCTGTTCTATTTTTTGTGTGTTTCTGTTTATCAAATTAGTCTAAATACCCTCACCCTGGCCATCTTGAGAGAGGTTATATTTTGGATATACTGTAGAAAGCACAAGGTGTGCATCCATACACTTTGGGCCTTTCCCCCACTTTCTTTTTTTTTGTCTTTTCGAGACAGGGTCTCCCTGTAGCCCCAGCTGTCCTGGAACTCACTCTGTTGACCAGGCTGGCCTTGAACTCACAAAGATCTGCCTGCCTCTGCCTCCCGAGTGCTAGGATTAAAGGCGTGCACACCACGCCTGGCCCTTTCCCCCACTTTCATTTTCAGTTGGATACCTAGAAATAGAATTACCCCATGATTCACTCAAACTGTGTGAGGTTCAGATGCTTCAAGATTTATTTTAGGATCTGTTGCAACTTTGTCATGATCAATACCTGATCCTCTTTTTGATGTGATTATCTAATATATGTCAGTTTTAGAAGATAACTAAAATAGATTTCCCCCCTACAATTTTGTTAACGTAAGCTCCGTTTCTAAATGAAAAGTTAAATTAGTTTAATCACAGTGTTAAAGAAGTACCTTAAGCTTCAACTTTAATAGATATGAAAAGTTTAGAAATGAATTAAGGATATAGTTAGGTTATTATTAATGCTGTGCCATTTCAACTGTGGTATAATTGAAAGATCTCTGTAGCTTGACATGACTCCCATTATTGTATTATAGGCACTATTATAAGAGAGAGATGATTATAAGTTCACGTCATTTCTCTCTCAGTGCCCCACTGTTCCCATCTCAGACTAAAAAGATGTTTGGAGGCACACACACACACACACACACACACACACACAATTCTCATCTTTAAGTTAGATTCTTAGCACTGTTTGTTTTGAGGCAGGGTCTCACTATGTAGCCCTGGCTACCCTGGAACTTGCTATATAGACCAGGCTGGCCTCATGTTCACAAAAATTCACCTACCTCTGCCTCCGGAGTGCTAGGGTTACAAATGTGCATCACCACTCCTGGCTAAGTTAGAGTCTTAAGATTATGCTATTCATGACACAATAGTACTTTGCCACAGAAAAAGAAATATCCTTGGACTAGAGATTTAGCCCAGTGATAGAGTGCTTGTTTAACATGTATGAAGTCCTGGGCTCAAGCTCATCTTTGAAATGAATTTAAGAAAATGTGCTTTGAATCCAGTTTTTAAAAACCATGGGCTGGAGAGATCATTCAGTAGCTGAGAGCTTGTACTTCTCTTGCAGAGGACCTGAGTTGGGTTCCTAGCACCTATACTGGGCGTCTCCCAACTGCTGTAACTTCAGGTCTAGGGATCTGGTACCTTCTGATCTCGTGCACATGCACACTCAGACATAGTTAGAAAAATCTTTTAAAACAGCCATAAGATTAGCATTATCTTTGAAGATATCAAAACTTTTAGTAATATCTGCTTCACAACACATGATTTTGTTGAAGATTATGGATTCTTTAATTTTAATTAATTAATTTATTTAATTTTGAGACAGGGTCTCCCTGTAGCCCCAGCTGGCCTGGAACTCACTCTGTAGACCAGGCTGGCCTTGAACTCACTCACAGAGGTCCACCTGCCTCTGCCTCCTGAGTGCTAGGATTAAAGGCATGCGCCACCATGACCGGCTATATTTAAAAATTTTAATACAGGTTCCAGGACCCCTCTTAGGTCTTTGTGCTCACAATATAAGCACTTTACCAACTGAGCTATTTCTCCAGCCCTTAAATAACTAAATAGGTACCTGATAATGTAGGGACCATGGCCCAAGGTGGCTCAACTGAGTCTGAAAGGGATCAATACAGTATGAAGTAGTGAGGTGTGTGGGGGTGTGGGTAATTTACTGTCCATGGAACATATTTTTCTCTTCAGTTATGTTCTAAAACCAGTAAGAAATCAACATGTGTTTGTTGTTGTTGTTGCTTGTTCTTTTGTTTTTGAGACAGGGTCTCCCTGTAGCCACAGCTGGTCTGGTCTGGTTAGAATTTGCTGTGTAGACCAGGCTGGCCTGACACTCAGAGAGGTACAACTCCTGGTGCCTCCCAAGTGCTGGGATTAAAGGTGTGTGCCACTGTGTCTGGAATCCTTTTTTTTTTTTTTTTTTGGGAAGGAAAGTTTATTCAGCTCACATCTCCTGGGTCATAGTTCATCACTCAGGGAACCCAAGGCAGGAACTCAGGGCAGGAACCTGGAGGCCATGGAGGAATGCTTCTTACTTCTTACTGGCTTGCTCCTCTGGCCCATGCCCAGCTTGCCCTCTTATACCCTACACAGCAACATGCCTGGGGTGGCACCACCCATAGTGGGCTGAACCCTCCCACACTGCTCATCAATCAAGACAATACTCCACCGACAGGGCCACAGGCCAATTCCCCAAGTGAGGCTCCCTCAACCCAGGTGTGTCAAGTTGACACTAAAGCTATCCAGCACAATTGACCCCTTGTCAACTTGACACACAAAAGACACTTTTAAACTATCACCTTTCCAGTTCTTGTCCCCAAGGTATGATGTTAACATTAATCACAGCATAAAAACAGTACAACCTTAAAAGCCACAGTCCTTAAAAAGTCCAAACAGAATCCAAATGTGGACGCCCTTTGAGTGGAAGGCGGGGAAATGGCGGAATCTTCCAAGCGTCGCACACAGAAGCCTGCCAACACTTCTGACCCCCTTGATGCCTCCAAGACAAAAGGGAAGAAACTCCAAGGTGGAAGAGCAGTCCAGTCTCGATACCTGCAGTATGAGAAAACCCAGAAGTCTCCTGCAGCAGGTGCCCCGAAAGCTGATGGGAAGCCTCCCGAGGGAAGGAAGCCCAGGGTGCTGAGGAGCAAAGACGACAGCAGCGGTTGCCTGCAGTCCACCATGTTGGAAGGACACGACACAACAACGCTGCCCAGCCTGCAGCTTTCCACCATCAAGATCAAAGCATGGTCAGAGAAGCTCCCCACGTGGACAGGGTGATGCTGAGAAAAGCCGAGCGTCCTCCACAGCCCCTCGGAAGAAGAACCAGAAAGGGATGCATTGCTCAGAAATCCAGCTGAAACAATACATCTCAGCCTTAATGAGACCACCTGCTGTGGGGACATTCTGGAATCCAACATCTACCAGCCTGGGGCATCTCCTGGGTCATCGTTCATCACTCAGGGAGCCCAAGGCAGAAACCTGGAGGCACGAACTGATGCACAGGCCATGAAGGAATGCTTCTTACTAGCCTGCTCCCTGGAATCCTATTACTTTATGTTTAGCATAGAGAAAAGCTTAGAATACGTTGGGCTTTACCTGTTTTATTCTAAAGCAATTTTTAAAAATATGAAAGGGTATTGTTGGGGCTGGAAAGATGGCTCAGCAGTTAGGAGCAGGTACTGTTCTTTTGGAGAACCTGGATTCAATTCCCAGCAGCCATATCACACGCCTCACAGCTTCCCATAACTGCAGCTACCAGCTACTAGGGCATCCCACACCTGGCTTCCATGGATGTCTGCACTCAGCAAGTATATATCCACACACAAATACACATACACATAACTAAAAATAAAAATAAATAAAAAATAAAAGGATATTGTTTTCTACGCTTCTTTGAAAATTGACTATATGCAAGTGTAGTGTTTCTGCTTCTCCGCTAATCTTTTCCTTTTAAAACTGATTAGGTTTATAAAGCTCTGAAGTGCTGTATAACAAACTCTTTTGGGTTACTTATTAAAATAATTATGCAGAAAATAAAACTAACCCTACTTTCTCTGAGCATATGACTGACATCTTCATGAAAGAGCAGTGTCTCAGCCCCACACTGTCTTAGAGTAGTCTCACTGGGACAGCTGTGGAGGGAGGGTTTCTGTTTTCGTGGACTCTTAGTTTCCTCTTTGTGGGCTGGTTTACCATTGCCTTTGATCTTTCTTCCACTTTCCACCTCATCTTTTATTTATACATTATAGCTAATGATGTTTGGAACATAATTGGTTTAGCCAGTTAATTACCATCTTTAAAATGGCTTTCAAGAACAAAGATTGAAATTCCTAAACATTACTGAGACATCTTTCTCAATAGCAGCTTCACCCACCTCACCGTTACTTTTTCTGGAATGATAGAACAGAACAAATTAGTTAACTGCGCCCTCCAGTGGAGAGAACATAGGGCAGTGAAATAGCTCAGGTGGTAAGTAGCAGAAAGGAGAGGATGCTGCACAGTCCAGGCAAGAGCTACGCTAGGGAACCATTTCCTGCAGATTGTTTTCACTCCAGAATAGGATGAGTAAGTCATCCTCCTTTGGTTTGTTGATGCTCCAAACAAAAGAGGGACCTATTTATTAGCAGTGCTTTTTAGCCTTTTGTCCTGTGTTACATCCTACTCAGTTAAGTCTAATAGTAGTTAAGAATAGAAAGAAAGATTTTTTTTTCCTGCTGCAGTGAAACTCAAATGGTAACTTTAGAGATGAAAAAAACCCCACATTTATTTAGTGGATGATGAGAAACATTTTGCTGCTACTTCTGTGTATTTTCAGAGTATTCAGAATATGGGGAATTGGTTACTACACTCCCCTACTATAGCACAGAACCTTGTGCTGTGGTGTGACCTGTGCATGGTCTCTTGGTGACACTGGGTTTTATTCACATGAGTGGTGACTGTGGGTGACTGCATTGGGACAGAATGAGGCCCGGTGTTAAGTGTAGCTGTGGTCTGGGCATCTTGAATTCTGTGGTGTGGTGGCTTGTAGGCAACGCCTGTTCTTCTAGAAAGGGAAGGCGAGCTGGTTCATCGCAGGAGGCTTGCTTAATTATATGACCAATTCCAGTTATAAAAAGTTTCTTTTTAACCAATGTTTTAAATAACAAATTTTGTTAGTGTTTTAAGACCTGGTTGATTCTGAACTGTGATCATGTCCTCTAGAGGGTGCTGATAAGTACCAAAACTTTCTCGAAGTCACTGTGAAGTTCTTTTCATTCAGATGGAGCCTCTCTCATCTTTTATTTAATATTTTTAAAGTTAAGCACTTATTTTGTCCTCTCAAAATATCTCAGTGCAAACAGTTTTTTTAATTGGGTAAGGAAATTCTTCTGTTCTTTGAAATTCTTAAACTTAAAAGTTGGGTTTGGAAGTTATATAAACCACCTTTGAATCCTGCTTCAGGAAGCTTGTTAAATACTTCAAAACAATTTTCTGGTTGTAAAATGTAAGTCTTAGTTCTAGATTGATTTTTTTTTTTTTTTCTTTTTGAGACAGGGTCTCCCTGTAGCTCTGGCTGTCCTGGAACTCACTCTGTAGACCAGACTGGCCTTGAACTCACAGAGATCCACCTCTGTAGGAAGCTTTCTTTGTTTTTGTTTGTTTGTTTTGTTTTGTTTATTTTTATTTATTTATTTATTTTTTTTTTTCTTTTTGAGACAGGGTCTCCCTGTAGCTCTGGCTGTCCTGGAACTCACTCTGTAGACCAGACTGGCCTTGAACTCACAGAGATCCACCTGCCTCTGCCTCCCAAGTGCTAGGATTAAAAGCATGCACCACCATGCCCGGCCTGATTAATTTATCTTTTAAATTTAATTTTGCAGAGATTTTTTTTTTATCTTCAGAAAGAAACTACTGAAGTTAATTTTATAAAATTGACATCTAACCATTACAAATTCCCAAGTAATGTACACTTCATATATTTAGCAGGTGAATGATTTTAAAACTGTAGTATGGTTATACTAATTTGAAGAAAAGATTCTGACTTTTAAAAGGGGCAAAAATTGCTCCCTTAATTAACTTAAACTGTAGAGGTGGTGATGTTAAAGTCCATGTCCATTAAGGACATCTTTAGGAGTAAGGGTGTGGTTTACTCACAGAGTGTTCAACCAAGCGCAGGAAGCTGTGGGCTCCAGCTGTAGTACTGAAAAAGGAGGGGAAAAGATTTATGTCAGAGTGAAAAAAATTTGTTAAACAAGATGAATTGTCTTTAATTGAAAAACTAGTCATTTCAGTGAATTTTAATATAAGCCTGCCTTCAATCTATTTGTGAAAAGTGATGTATTTTCAGACTATTTCTTGAGAAATATCACAGTTTTCATTATTGGAGGGAGAAAGTAATTTTAGTATTCTCTTAGTAATTTGATATGAAAACTTTCATTAATTTAAGGTAAACTTGGCCAGCAGAGCTCTTTGTGATGCTGAAAATACTCTGCATTTTTGTGGTGTAGTTGCTAGGTACAAGCTCCTGAGTGCCTGGAGTGTTTTTAAAATTCCATTTAATTCAGCACTTGGCAGGCAGAGTCAGGTGGATCTCTGTGAGTTCAAGGCCAGCCTGGTATACAGAGTGAGCTCCAGGCCAGCTGGGACTAAAGGGAGAGCCTATCTCAAAAAGACCAAAAAAAAAAAAAATTCCATTTAATTTTTGTTTTGTTTTGACATGACTACAGCACAGTGATGAGTTGGTAAAACTAAAGTATCACTGAACTTGTGCTTACATGTGCCTGTGTGGAACTTATTTAGACACTGATATGCTATTCCAACTGTCCTATGGTGTAATGAGTGAACTCTTCATATTTCCAGCATAACAGGACTATTGAAGGGAAGCAATTTGTGCTCATGTCTGGTAAATAATGACCAAATATTCAAATAATTCTTCATGTTTTCCCAGGAAGTTGTAATTACATCTTCTTCTTGGATCATCAGCTCCATGCTTAAATTAAGATTTTAAGGTTCTTTTATTCAACAAACATTTGATGATCACTTAAATTATATACTGATTTCTGTTAGGACTGGAAGAGTTCTTTCCCTGATGGAACTGATAATCTCCTGGAGACAGTTAAACAGTGAAGCAGGACATTAGACCATATTGTAACCAATAATGTAACGTATGTCTGCCTGGGAGAAAAAGGAGAACACGTGGTGTGGCAGCCAGCTGCCCTGAAGAAGGCAGGGGAGAAGAGTGGGAGCAGAGAAGAGAAGAGCTCTTGTTCAGATCAGCACAAGCTTTATTTAGCGTATGGAAGATACCTGAAAATTCAGGGCCACCATATTTATTAGTGGTCTTACATCATCTTGACCTTATTTTTCTTCTTGCTCAGTCTGAGGAAAGACTGAGCTAAAAATAGCTCCTGGCTCAGGGTTAAAACATCCAAAGGGGCTGGAGAGATGGCCTAGTGGTTAAGAGTGCCAACTGCTCTTGCAGAGGACCCGGTTTCGATTCCCGGCACCCACATGTCAGCTAAGAACTGTCTTTAATTCCAGTTCCAGGGGAATCCGATGCCCTCTCCTGACCTCCGCAGCATTGCACGACACGGGTGCACAAATCTACATGCAGACAGTACATTCATACACATAAAAATAAATTTAAAAAAGTAAATAAAACATCCAAGTAACAGTTTCAAAGAGAAAGTAAAAACCAGATTTAGTTACTTGGCAAACACTAACAATGTTGGTTTACTAATTAGAAAAGGTATTCACTAAAGCCAATCAGTAGTGATCTCTCCCTGTTTTTCTCATGAAAATGTAAACTCTGTGAGAGCTTTAATTTACTGCTGTTTTCTCAGAACCTAGAATAGTACCTAGTACATATTTGGAGCTCAGTATATATTTAGTGAATAAAGAATGAATTTTCAATTATTATGCTAAAAGTATAAGGGCTTAAAAGAATTAAAAATATTTTCCTTTAAAGTTCAAGACTTCTGACATTTCTATTCAAGTGTCTCAGTTTCCTATTGCTACATAACAAATGATCCCAGAATGCAGTGTTCAAAACACAACCCTCCTGATTTTGTGGGTCATGAATCTGTGGCTCAGTGGAGACAGTGTTTCTCTTTTCCATGTAGTAGAATTGGTTAAAGCATCTCCACTAGAGCTACTGTGTCAAGATGGTTTCTTCTCCTTGTCTAGGCCTTGAGACTAGTTAGTTGGATCATTCTGTTCTCTACTGGTTTGCTAGACTAGGCTGACCTTCCTTACATGGTATTCAGACTATGTCAAGAGTAAAAAGAATAAACGTTGTAAGGTATCTTAAGGCTTTGATTTTGGAGGTTATATGTTCAACTATGTTCTTTTTTTATTTCTGTATGTGTATGAATGTACTGTCTGCATGCAAGTTTGTTCTTTTTAAATTAAGTTAGTCTTTTCACAATTTCATTCATGTACATAGTACATACTGAGCACTCTCACCCTCTCTCATCTCCCTATCACCATTGTCTGTCCTCCCTCCTTACAAGTTTCACATTCATTTCTGTTAGTTTTGTTTTGTGACCCACCCCCCAAGTGTCATCTCTGTGACCATGGGTTTGGAGCTATCTTTTGGAGCCTGGACTCAGTAGGGGTGTGTATCTCAAGACACTGATTTTCCCTCTCCCAGAATCTATCAGTCACCCAAAGTTCAGCAATAAGGGATAGGATGAGCCCTATTGCATCCACTGGCTGCTGACTGGGCCAGTTCTGTGCAAGCCCAGTACAGGTAGCCACAGTTGTTGAGAGGTAATCTAGGGGATGGTATTGCACTTCATCCTGTCTTTTATGTACCCCTGCTCTCTTTTCCACCATGCTCACTGACCCTTTGAAGGATGGTATAAATGTCTTGTTTTGGGCTCAGCCCTCAACTGTCACTTATTCTCAGCATCTAGTGCAGCCATGAGTTTCTGTATTCACTGCCATTCACTTGTCCAGGTCCAGGGCCACAGCTTTTACCACATTCCATTGGGCAGAGGTAGAATCAACCCAGATTTAAATGGAAGGGAAGATATACCACCTTTTGAGAGGAAAATAGTAAGTTCCCATGGTAAAGTGGTAGAAGATGGGAAGTCTTGTTACAAACATCTTTGGGAAATGGTTTTCTACATATAGTCTATGCACATCTCTTCCATATGTAGACTATACTTAGCACTCTTCTAGAAGTCTTATTCCATTTTGATATCAATTTGGAGTTTAGTATCTTAGTCAACTACCTAAAATCCAGCTGCAGCTGAGGTTTCTTAGGAACAGTTATCTGATACAGCTTCGAAGGCCTAGTAATCTGAAACAAAAATACAAGCTATGTATCCTGCCCTGCAGCTGTCCCCACAGTCCAACATACAATGGTGAGACAGGGACAAGAAAACCACAGTAGACACTCCCACTGACAAGAAGATTGGGAAGATCATGGTTCTCAGTGGGCCATAGATAGGACTTTTGAAATCCACTGAGTACATGCCAACAGCTCTTTTACTCCATACATCAAGAATGTACCTTACTTGGGGCCCTTTCTGCCCCTTTGAAGTGTTCTGAAAGTGCTAGCTCTTCCATTTGGGCTTTTTCCTTTGCTGCTGTTTCTTTGCAGAAGAAATGATTATGTTTCTACATATATGAAGTTTGGGACCCATGGAATCGTTGTTTTGTTTTGTAAACATTTGAACCGTTTCTGTTTCATTCTAAGCTAGTAGTACTGTTTTTTTTTTGGTCTTTTCGAGACAGGGTCTCCCTGTAGCCCCAGCTATCCTGGAACTCACTCTGTAGACCAGGCTGGCCTTGAACTCACAAAGATCGCCTGCCTCTGCCTTACAAGTGCTAGGATTAAAGGCATGTGCCACCACGCCTGGCAGACTGGTAATACTTTTAATGATACTATTTTTTCAAAAACTGAGAGTTTTCTCTGAATTTTATTGGGAGCTGATTTCATGTCCTAAAATCCACATCTATAGTGCCTTTTTCAAGACAGGCCACTCTTGACTTTCAATTTATTACACTGTTATAAGAGAAGGTCTTTAAGATTCTCAGAAGCCTCTTTGTGTAGACGGATACATTCTACTAGGCAGTGCCTTAAGTCTTCTCAGGGTCCCAACAAAAAAGACTTTACAGGCAAACTCTTGCTTTGATGCTTACTCAGAAGCCATTTCTTTTTGAAAAATCTTTGCCAGTTGAAGAGACTCTCCTCCTTAGTCTGTGCTGCCTCTAAACTCTACTTGGAAGTCAGAGTTCTGCTTTTCTTCATTTGTTTCTCTTCTTGGTTTTTTTTTTTTTTTTTTGTGTGTGTGTGTGTGTGTGTGTGTGTGTGTTTTCGAGACAGGGTCTCCCTGTAGCCTCAGCTGTCCTGGAACTCACTCTGTAGACCAGGCTGGCCTTGAACTTACAAAGATCCGCCTGCCTCTGCCTCCCAAGTGCTAGGATTAAAGGTGTGCGCCACCACGCCCAGTTCTCTTCTTGTTTTTATATGTGAATAAAATCAGCCAATTGCTACTTTTAATGTTCTGCTTGGAAGTAGCATGTCTGTTCTACCTAACATCGCATCACTGTATAACATTGTTTCTTTCTGTTTACAAGAGGAGCTTTTTTGTGGCTCTTCTGTTTTTTTGCCAAAATTGCTTCTTTTCCAGTGTTTTGGTGGTTAGCAGGTCTTGAAATCTCATATTGCACGTTTTAGATTATAGATTATTGGGTTTTTCTTTTGTTTTGTCTTTTTTGTTGTTGTTTGTTTTGGTCTTTTTGAGACAGGGTTTCCCTGTAGTCCCAACTGGCTTAGAACTCCTTACATAGACCACACTGGCCTTGAACTCACAGAGTTCCTCCTGCCTCTACCTTCCGAGTGCTGGGATTAAAGGCATATGCTACCACACTGGCTTGTTTTATTTTGTTTCATTGTCATTTGAAAGAGGGTCTGGTGTAGCCCAGGGTAGCCTCGACTACTTATGTATCTGAAGCTGTCTTTGAACTTGTAACCCTCCTGACTTCATTTCATAAGTGCTAGGATTATAAGGATGCACTACCATGCTGGCTAGGTGGTGTTTTTTGACACCTCACTCTTAGGTATCATTTTCTGTCTCAGTTATCTGTTACTAAGAAATAACCACTTTAAAATACAGTTTGCTTAAAATAATAGCCATGTCAGTATAATGCAGCGGGTCAAAAGTTTGGGCAGGGTCACAAAGCCGTCCCACCACTGTTCCTAGCCATGTCACTATAATGCAGTGGGTCAAGAGTTTGAGCAGGGTCACAAAGCTGTCCCACCTCTGTTCCTTGCTGTGTCACTATAATGCAGCAGGTCAAGAACTTGGGCAGCAGTCACAAAGCTGTCCCGCCTCTGTTCCTAGCCATGTCACACTATAATGCAGTGGGTCAAGAACTTGGGCAGGGTCACAAAGCTGTCCTGCCTCTCTGTTCCCTTAGGACCAGCTAAGATGGCTTTGTTGGGACAGGAGGATTTGAGATTTGACCTTACTTGTCTGGGGCCTACTGCTGTTTGCCAGATAATCTAAGATGGCCTAATTCATATTTGAACTCTAGATTCTCCACCACAAGGCCTCTCATTCAGTAGTTTTGACTTTATGTGACAGGGTCTTGCTATGTAGCCGGGGCTAACCTCTGCCTCAGCCTCCCAGTTGCTGGAATTACAGGCCCGCACCACCATGCACAACTTTGTTCAAGGCTGGACCAGAAGTCCATAGAACCCAAAGCAAGTCACATATTTATGGATAGGAGAACAGATTCCATCTTTCGATGGGAAGAATCGAAAATTCACTTTGCAAAGGAGCATTCGGAGCAGGAGGGATGGCTAAATCATCTTTAGAGTTTTTACCAAATAAGTATAGACTTGGGGGGATTTACTAGAGCTTAGAAGTGAATAAATGGCCCTTATCTATCTATACCTGGCTCATAGATGTGGCTTAAAAGAAAACCAGTGAATTTTCAAGATTAAATAATTGTACAATTTTGTCTAAAAGGTTATGTATCTGTCCTTATAGGCATGACTTGTGGGAATACCTCCTATCTTACTTAACCTTGTAAGGAAAGTTAATCTTATGTTTTGAGATCATTTAACACTGTCTATTCAATCTGCCTTCTTACTCTTCAATCAGCTTATTTAAATTTAGCTAGCCTTTAGGAAAGCAATGTAAACAATCTTAGTAGGTCTTGAGTTCCTCTTGTAATCAATTTTTACAAGCTAAGTAAACATACAGTTTTAATCTTTTAAAAATTTTTTTATTTATTATTTTTTATGTGTATGAGTGTACTGTCTGCATGTAGGTTGGTGCATCCGTGTCGTGCAGTGCTGCAGAGGTCAGAAGAGGGTGTCAGATTCCCCTGGAACTGGAGTTAAAGACGGTTCTTAGCCACCATATGGGTGCTGGGAATCAAACCCCAGTCCTCTGCAAGAGCAGTCAGTGCTCTTAACTGCTGAGCCATCTCTCCAGCCCCAGTTTTAATCTTAAACTATGTTCCTTCTGTATTACTCCCTCATGACCCATCCCTGTACTTGGCCCAGAATGATATGTGTGTATGATATGAAAATATTATTGGTGAAAGCAGTGACCTTGGAAGTGCACTGGAAACAATGAATTATTCACAGAATATGCTGCAAACAACATGTGGACTTAGTCTGGTAACAAGTTTTTGGTTTGTATGCTGTTCTGGATCAGCAGGGGCTAGAAAAGGAAAACTCTTCCCTTTTAAGACAAAGTTCCTCATTCCTTTCCCATATCATGCTGGATGTACTGTTTAAATAAATAAAACACAGTACACCCTTTTCGAAGGAACTGTTGGAAGACTAATCAGAGAGGAACGGTTTTGAAAGCAGATTAGGCTCACTTTCGGATTAAATGGCCCCGGGAGTTAGATGCTCTTTGTCAGGCAGCACCACTTTCTGGCACCTGCCACATGTCCTCTTTTGAAAAAAAGGAACTTGTTTTGTACCTGCATTACCATACTAGCTGGAAATTGCCTCTTTGCTGCTATGCATGGTCAGTTTTAGCACATTAGCTTTCTAGGTAACACAGCAGTGAGTGAGACAAAGGAGACCACAGTCAAGCAGGGGAAGATGGACAGTGAGCATTAGATGAACAGTGGTGTAATTATAGATAGAGATGGAATCAAGCAAAGATCTGGAGAGGAAGTAACTGGTGTGTGATGGTGGAGTGGGGATATTTAAACAGTGGTCAGGGAGACCTCACTGAAGACAGGACGTTGAGTGGAAAGCTTAGTAATGAGGAGGAGCCAGTCACTGGAAACTTGAGAGAAAAGGGAACATTAAAAGATCCACAGGGAGGGCTGGGTTTGGTGTATTTGAACCTACAGTGCAAATAGATAAAGAATGAGGGTATTGAGGGGAATGGTTGTAGAGGATAAAGGAGGTGGGTGTAGGTGAAGGAGCCTGTGAGAAAGAAATAGCTTTGGGTTGTTTTGTTTTGTTTTTTTAAGCCAATGTTTTATTGAAGCTCTGTGCATTTCATACAAATCAAATTACATTACAAATCAAATCTAGGCCTGTGCCCCCCATCCTGCCCCCCCACCCCACCAGAGCTCATGCATTCTGCCAAACATGTTTTTCATCTTTTTCTCAGTCTCTCTCAAAATTCTCAATGCAGAACTTTACTGTTTCGAGCAGAAGTCCAGTTTCAGTCAGTTCTTTGACGCAGACTTTTCTGTTGTTGTTGTTGTTGTTGTTGCTTCTGCTGCTGCTGCTGTTATTCCTTCCAATATGCATCACTCCAAAATATGCACATATGCATGCCACATATATCATAGGTTTTAGCATCTTAAGCTTATGATTTTTTTTTTTAATTAGGCTGAAAGATGTCATGTTTGAAGTCTTCTCCTTGGCAAGTCCAAACCACCATCAGTTCTGCCCTTTTGTTCCACACTGGGGATTTCCCTTCCCATGGTCACCAAATGAGGTCCAGTAAGCACTGTGTCCTGTCTTGATCTTCCTGTACTGGTCTCCATGATACAGCCTGGGTAGTCCAACAATGGCAGTCTACACTCTGAAGAAGCGGAAACTCCAGTAGTAGCTCAGTCCACAAGTTGGATGTCTCAGCAGTCCCCATCTGGCACTGAAGGTTTGGAGGATTCTTGGAGAGACATGAGGCTTCACTCCATACTGGAAGTTTGAAAAGCTGTGTCTCATGTCTTTGAAGGATGGCAAGAGCAGTGGCAGCCACAGGGTAGCTGCACTTGCCAGTAAGACAGGCAAAACAACTGTGCTCTTTTGTCTTTTTACTAAGATCTCAAGTTTTATACCTGAAGTACAATTTCTCAGGACTTACTATTTATTTAATTTTGGTTATACTTTCCTTTTGGATGTTTAAGGCCACACAGTTAGCCCAGATTAACCATGGTTTTTGTTTTCTCAAGGTCAGTTGAGGATCTGGTCCTCGAGGGCCACTCAGGTTTTTTTGGGGGGGAGGGAGCCCCTGGCTCCTTTTGGCTTTTCAGTTACCAGTTCTATCCACTCTAGGACAAAGTCAGGTCTTGCTAGACGAGGCTTCCCATCCTGAAGCATGAGCAGACTTTCCTCTTTATTGACTGGACACTGGCTGAAGTCCCATTAGTGGATCTCCAAGACCTCCCTGCACAGGAAGACTGGTGACTCACATTTGCAGGACATTTCAAGAGATGTCCCCATGCATAATCCCCTGGGACTTAGAGCTTTGGGTTTTATTCTGAATACTGAGCACTGGAAGTCATTTAAAAGAATTCAAGAGGCATGGTGATGTCATTTATTGTTTTCCAAAGATGACCACTGTCATGTTGTAAATAGGCTGTAGTAGCCAAGGGTGGAAGCAAGGTAAACACTAAGGAGGCTTGCAGTCTTGTAGGGAAATACGAACGATGGTGCTGTGAACTAGGGTGTGGTGCTGTGAAAGGTGAGAAACTGCAGTATATGATATGAAGAGGCAGTAGACAGGTCTTAATGGATAGATCAAATAGGATGTATGGATAAGAGAAGAATCAATGGTACCTTTGAGGTTTTTGACTTGAGCAGCTGAATAAGTGAGTGGTCCCACAGGGTTTTTTGATGTGAGAGTAAGCTTGAAGTGTGAAGCAAGCACATTATTTTGACCATTATTAACTTTGCAAGACGACTACAAAAATAAGATTGATGGCAAAAACTCATGACAAGGAAATGATTTTTTATTTTCTCCCCTTAGCAAACTTTGCATTATTTAAATGGAAGAAACATGTGGCTGTATATTGAAGGATATGCTTATATTTTAATGTGTAGTTGTTTTCTTTGAACACCATCAAGAATTAGGAAGGGTTTGCTGTTCTATTGTGAGTATTTTGCTGGGCCTGACATGTTCATCTGTTTTCCTTTTTTTTTTTTGGTATTTTTGAGACAGGGTTTCCCTATAGCCCCAGTTGGCCTGGAACTCACTCTGTAGACCAGGCTGGCCTTGAACTCACAGAGATCTGCCTGCCTCTGCTGTGCTGGTATTAAAGGTGTGTGCCACCACACCTGGTGAAAGAAAGGGTAGCTGGAGAGACAAGCATGGGTGCTGGGAACTGAACTCTTGTCTTTTCGGTTGTAAGCTTGAGCCTTTAATGGCTGCGCCAGCTCTCCAGCTTTTTTTTTTTTTTTTCTCTTTATTACAATTGGATGTGGTTGTAAAAGATCAAGTATAATTTATTATTCACATCTTATTGTTACAGAGGGTTCATTTATTTTGCTATTTTGAATGGTGGCATGCAGATGTGCTGTAGTGTAGGCTACTTGGGAACCTGAGGGAGGAAGATCACTTGAACCAAGTGAGTTTGAGACCAGCTTGGGCAACAGCAAAACTGTCTCAAAAAAAAAAAAGAAAGAAAAAAAAATGGTGACATGAATAGCAATCAAAATATTCTAAGAGGGCTGGAGAGATGGCTCAGCAGCTAAGAGCATGGGCTGCTCTTGCAGAGAACTCAGGTTCAGTTACCAGCAGCCCACTTGGCAGCTAACGACTCCATAGCTCCAGTTCCAGGGTATCCAACACCCTCTTCTGATCTCTGTGGGCATTGCATGACACAGGTGCACTTACATACATGCAGGCAATATCCTCATATTCATAAAATAAAAATAAAATAAATTTAAAAATTCTAGGAGAGCTTCCTAATAGTTTGTAGCTCTTAGAGTTCAAATTATAATTTAACTAAGACCAGAATCCTAACTATATTATAACAAATCATAACAAGCTTGAATAAGGTGCATTAGATGAATAAACATTCTGTTTGTGAAGTGCTAGGTCTTGTTTGCATAGCTGTCTGTCATGCCTTTTGTTATAAATTTGTGTAAAAATAGGATAAAGGGTTTTTGGTTTCTTGCCCCATCTTCAGGGTTATTTGGAGATAACATTTTGACTAGTTCTTCTGTTAAAGTCAGCATGGCTTAGAAATAACTTATACATTTATTTAAAAATTTCTATTTTAGGGTATCATCATGAGGTGGTGATAATGCAACTCTTTTATTATAATGGGGTTGGGAAGAAATGATCTCTTTAAAAAGATGAATTAATGGTTTGTTGCTATCACAATTTATTTTGCCTAGTTTTAAAAACTGAAAACAATTTAAACCTAAATTCAATATATATTACATAGAAACATAGCTGATTTAAAAGCATGCAAAATGTCTTATCTTGCTAGCAAAATGATCTGTTTTTCCAGGTTTCCTTTGTGAAGCCTGGAGTCAGAATGTACTGGTGAGTGAGGGTGTTTGTATTCCAGTGGTGTAGCTGAACCAGACAGGTCTGCAGCACGGTAGTTTATTTTTAGATCTGGTTGCCATTTTTATCCTGCAAAAATATTCATCAGTATCTTGCTGACAGGCTATCGGTTTTATAAATGTGTCATCCAGACTAGATTTTGTTCTTTGTCTCATTTTCTCTCCAACTCCTCTCTTCCCTTTGATTTGCTTATACAACTATTTGGAGGAGGAGGATGTTTTTATTTCAATTCATTATTAGATTCTTCAGTTCAGAGATTTTCAGCATCACACACTTCATTCATCTGTGCAGCTGTTTACACATCTTTGCTTATTGTCTAATATAGAAAGTAGTTAACGATCATTGTAGACAGCAGGGAAGAGAGATCTGTACATAGGGGGTTCTTTTTTAGGGGCACATGCTGTGGTTGGTTAACTTCTGTGTCACACATGAAGGATTAGATTCTTTTTTCCTTTTGGCACGGAAAAAAAGCTTCCTATAGGTACCACCATGTATGGCAGAGAGTCTAGTAGCTTGGTTGATTTTCTAGCGGTGTTGGGGGTCATGCCCAGGGCCTTGTACATGCTAGGCAAGCACTTTCTCACTGAGCTTCATCCCAGCCGTTGGGTTGAAAATAAATCCATCTTTAATCCATCTTTATCCTGCTTTGGTTAGAACAACAGAAGACTATAAACTGGGTGGCTTCTAAACAAAATGTTATTAGGTCATAATGATGGGAGATTCAGTGTCTGACAGGGTCTGGTTCCTGGTTCACAGATGTGCCTTCCGAGCCTCTGTCCTGACACATAGAGGACAGCTTGGTGTCCTCACCCAGAGAAGAGGCAGATGAGCTCTTCATCCCTTCCACTCAGGAGGACTTCATCTTCACCAACTATTCCCCTCCCAAAGGTTCCACCTCTTAACACCCTGACCATGAGGGTGAAAATATTTTTTGAGGTTATATTTTTATTTAATTAATTTATTTAAAATTTTTTTGAGATTCTATTTTTTTATTTTATTTATTTTTTATGTTTATGAACATACTGTCTGTGTGTAGGTTTGTGTACCCATGTCGTGCCATGCCACGGAGGTCAGAAGAGGGCGTCGGATTCCCCTGGAACTGGAGTTTAAGATGGTTCTCAGCCACCATGTGGGTGCTGGGGATCGAACCCGGGTCCTCTGCAAGAGCAGTTGGTGCTCTTAACCACTAGGCCATCTCTCCAGCTCCGAGATTTTATTTTATTTTTTTATTTTTATTTTTTTTTATTTTTAAGAGATTCTACAATATAATGACACAGTTGTTTGCAGATAACATTGATGTTACTCAGTATGTCATACAATTGGGTAATTGGTGCATTTTGCAAATATCTATGTCCAAATTTTGAACAACCCAAGGTTCCCATAGTCCAGTTGGAGAAGCTTGTATGCACAGGCATGTTGATCAGTTAGGAGTCCAGACTATATTCCTGTAGTCTCACAATTCACCCATCTCTCTGCAGCCCTTACAAATCTACCACGCCTTCCTCTTCCGGCAGTTTGTTCCTGGCTTTGGGAAAGGGGCAACAGTGGGTGAGAAGAACACAGTCTAATTTCCCCTTTGGAGAGTTGTCATTTTGGTCTCCAGTCTCTTCAAGGTTGTTTCCCTTCATGGTTGACAGCTATTTCCAGTGATACTCTTTTTATGTCATCATTAAAAAAGCACAAGCTATTGGATGTACAGGATTTAAGCAGTACCAATTATTAATGTCAAACTAAGCGTGAGCATAGACACAATGCTTGGATAGTATGCTAATCTGCAAAACTGTGGTTTCTCTATAAAGGGTGACAAGTTTCTTATTTGTGGCCTTATAACATCTCCTAACCACTAGAGGACATAAGCTTGTGGCATCCGCTTGTGAGCTTATTCCTCCAAGGGAGAGCTAATAGCCAAATAGATTTTGGGATATATATAGACACTTGGCTGCCACTGTTGCAACAGTATCTCCAGGCTGTTGAGGTGTATGTGATATTGGACGGAGGAGTCTTGCTTGTCTCAAGGAGAACAATATTTTGCTGTATTGCTTTAGTGGCCTTTGGTAATGCTCTCTGGCATCTTCAGAGGCCCAGTTGTACGCTAGCAGTTGACGTCTCATAACATTTTTTTTCATGCTCACACCAGGTCTTCGATAACAGGGACTTACTGCCTTTCTCCCTGCATATATCCCACTTCATAGGCAAAAGGCCTTTATTTTGTGGGGGGGGGCAGTTTGAATCCCCTAGCCAACATCTCCTAGGCAGAATATTTCATTGCTGATGTCAGAGCTTCCTGTACGTTAATTATTTTGTTTAATCACACAACTTATAAACACATTTTCTTTAAATTTGGCTCTAGATATAGAAATATCCTTTCACAGTTCTGATGCCTATTCAGTAAATTAATAAAGGGTAGTTATGCCTGTTTTATAGGAAAATTACCACTGTAACAATTGGCTGCAGTTTACAGTTAGGGAGTGGTGTTCATTACCATATGTTTTTCTTTTTCCTATAAAGGGAAGAGGCAGGAAGGTTTCTCAGTATCTGGGAAGGTAAATTCCATTAGGGCCCATTATAAACAGTTAACCCAATATTAATTCAGAGAGATGCTCAGTGTCTGTGCTCAGGCAGTCTGAGGTTCCTCTTCTTTAATGTTCAGATGGTCAACCTCTCTTGCGTGGCATTTCCCAGTCCATCCTGCATACCCATAAGTTGTATGTTTTCAGGCATTTAGACTAGTGATTTTTACCTGTGGGAACATAAAATCTCCTCCCAGTTGTTAAGTTTTTCAAGATCAGAAAAATTGAAAAATTTATCAATAGGATTGAACACAGCATTTTCCATTTGTATCCGCAGAAAGGATATACCCCACCTCCCCTCCCTCTTTTTTTTTTTTTTTTTTAGGTTTTTTAATGTTTGACTAAAGATGCCTAAGTTGTATTACAACTACCCATAAACAGGAAGACCAATAGGCATAAGCCTTTCATTAAATTTACCCAAACTGTTTCCTCATTGACTGTATGCTACTTATTTGGGAAGGAATTTAAGCTTAGTTCCTTTAAATTGTCCTAAGAGTAAAAGAAAGTGTTATATGTGATGTTGTATAATTCAGAAAAATATAGAGGCCGTGTGTGTACATTCGTTACGCAATACGAAAATATATAAATAAAAAACAATTAACATTTTTTATATTCCCAATTAGTTCAATTTGTATTACCATTTCCACCAAAACCTATACCTAAATTTAACTAATCTAAACAATTCGCTAAAGCCTTAATATCCTATACTTTGTGGATAAAGCTTGGGCAGAGTGAGTACCTGCTAAATAAATTTTACCCAGGGGCTGGAGAGATGGCCTAAGCGGTTGAGAGCTCGCTGACCGCTATTACAGAGGACTGGGTTCGATCCCCAGACCCCATTGGCGGCTGAGACGCGTCTGAAACTCCAAACCCAGAGAAACTCCCAGTTCCAGGGGAATCCGACACGCCTCATCCTGACCTCCGCGGCATTGCAGCGCACGGGTGCACAAACTACATGCAGACAGTAACAACTCATACACATAACCAAAATAATAAAATTAAAAAAATAAATAATAAAAAAAATTTTACATTAAACAACTTGTCTCTTTAAAGCTAAATGACTGGACTATGACTTCTACTTATTTGGGAAGTAAGATTTTAAGCTTAATTCCTTTAAATTGTCTACAAGTAAAAGAAAGTGTTACACTGTGATGTTGTATAATTAAGAAAATATAGAGACCAACCCAATACAAAACTATAAATAAAACACTAGCATTTTATATTCCCATTTAGTTCAAATGTCAGTATCTAGCTCTTTTTTTTTTTTTTAGCACAAGGCCAATCCTTCATTTAAAAAACCAATTTGCCAAGCAGTTGTGCCCAAAACCACAGAGCCCAAGGCTCCCACCATCAGCTGGGGGCTTGAATGTTCAATCAAGTTTGATCAAATGAGTGTCCAGACTATATTCGTCATAAGTTTTACTGTTCACGACCCAATTGAAGCCCCTACAATTTACCACTCCCCTTTCTTCCGCAGATTGTTTAACTTAGGCTTAGAGACGGGGCACAGGTGGACAAGAAGCACAACAGTCTACTTTGTCTGGAGATGTCGTATTTGGACTCCTGATCAGTTCTGGCTGTTTCCTTTCATGGGCTGACCGATTGCCCAGCGGATGCTTTTCAAATCCTACTAATCGAGCACAAGCAATTCGATATATATGTATTTAAACACTGCTAGTTACTATGGTAGGATTTACTCGTTGGTATCGACACAGATGTTTGGATTGGTGTGTTTAATCCCTGGATTACTTTTTTTTTTTTCAGCCTGAGAAAGATGACAAGGCCTTACTGTGGTGTATAAATCTCCTAATCACTAGAGGGTATAAGCTTGTGGCAACATCCATGAGTTATTCCTCCAAGGAGAGAGCTAATAATCAAATAAAGTTGGGATATACAGACATATGGCTGCCACTGCTGCACAGTATCTCCAAGCAGGTGAGGTGTAGCCAAGATTTTATTTTTATTTAATTTTTATGCTCGGGTGTGTGGGTTTGTGCATGTGAGTGCAGTACCTGCAGAGGCCAGAAGAGGGTGCAATCAAGAGAATATAAGGGAAACATACTCTTAAATATGTACATTATTGTTAATACTACTAATAATATTTGAAACAAGGTTCTCACTCTGTAAGCCCAGGTTGGTCTGGTGCTTACTATTAGTCTTAAGCTTCAAACTCAAGAAAATTCTGCTGCCTCAACCTCCCAAGTGCTGGGGTTATGGGTTTTGAGCCAGCACACCAAGCTCCATGTTTCATTTTTATAAAAGTTAGGATTGGGGGGCTGGAGGGATGGCTCAGTGGTTTAAGAGCACCAACTGCTCTTGCAGAGGACCAGGATTCAATTCCCAGCACCTATGTGGTGGCTAAAAACCATCTTTAAGCCGGTGTACGCCTTTAATCTTAGCACTCAGGAGGCAGAGGCAGGCGGATCTCTGTGAGTTCCATGCCAGCTGGGGCTATAAGGAGACCCTATCTTGAAAAAACAAAACAAAAAAATAAATAAAAGTTAGGATTGGTATTCACTTGTCTATTTGTCTAACAAATATCTATTTAGGAGCTTCATATGTTAATTGCACTGGATGATACTGTTCTTGGAAAGCAGGATTCCTGACTTGTAGAGCTTATAGTTATTTTAAGAAGGGAAGACTTACCTTCTATTTTATATAAGTGACAGTGTGACATTCTAGGTCAGAGGTAGGCAAAGAGCCAGAAACTTGGCTTTACAATTATCTACCCATCTAGCTGTATTATCTTAGGCAAGTTTTTTTAAATTTCTAAGACCCAGTTTCTTCATCCTTATGACGGATGTTAGAAGTTATTGTAAAAGTTAGGGGACAAAAAAAAGAACAGATGGTGCTTATTTAGCAATATGCTAAAAATACTGAGTATCAGCCAGGTGTGGTGGTATATACCTGTAATCCTTGCACTTAGGAGGCCAAGGCAAGAGGATCATGAGTTTAAGACCAGCCCAGGCTACATACTTGAGACACTGACCCCAAAATGTAACAAACAGAAAACAAAACAAAACAAAAAAAGACCATAAGACCAAGCATCATGCTCAGAACACAGTAAGCACAGTAAATGCCAGTTAATTCCCAACAGTGATAGCTGTGATGGGGATAACAATGTTCTGACTCTTCTGTAGTGCCTCAAGAATCAGGAATTTTCCATGATTAAGTCAGGACATCTGGTGAGTTGAACAGTCAAGAATTTATTTATCCAGCAAAGAATTCTGGGGTAGGCCCAGTTGAATGTTCATCATTCAATATTTATTGGTATTCTGTGCCAGGAATTATTCAGAGCACAGGTAATTCATCTATCAGTAAATGCACATCTGCCTCTCCTCATGAAGTTTACATTCTAGTTGGGGAGAGAGAAAAAGGAAAAGCAACACATAGGGACTAGAGAGATGGTTCATTGATTAAGAGCACTTGATGTTCTTACAGATGACCTGGGTTTGAATCCTAGCACCCACCTGGTGTCTAACAGCTGTCCATAACTCCAGTTCCAGGGGATCTTACCCCCCTCTTCTGAGTTCTGTAGACATTGCATGACACAGTATACTTACATCCATGCACATAAAATAAAAATATTTTTTAAAGAAAACCAACATACAATTATAGCTCTGTTGGAAGGTGGGCACCATGGAAAGCTTTGTGCAGGAGGACCTGTTTTTAAGCTGAAATAGAACATCACTGTTTTAGTATATGAGGGCTAGACGAGAGAAAAGACCAACAGGAGCCATTGTCAGAAAGAACATAGGCCATGTCAAAGTGGATTCTGGTGAGTCTTCAAGCAGTCAGCCACAAATATGCAATTGTTAGTATAATTTTTGTGAATTAAAAAATTTGACCTGTTATTTCATTTATATAACAACAGCTAGATACCTTAATAATCATTGATACTGATATATGGTATATATGTCATTGCTCTACGTGCTTAATGATGATAATAAACCACCATAGCTAACAGTTGTATAATGCTAAGAAACTGTTCTAAAGATTTGTTCAATGCTCATGTCACTGAGCTCTTGCTCTGGGCACACATCAGGTTCCTAGTCCTTGTGATCTCTATCAAAAGGATTTAAATGGGTCAACAGAGCAGTAGATGACAGAGTATTACAGAATAGAGGAGAGCCACTCCCAAGTATGAGAGTGGTCAGCAACCACGGGATTATTGTAGAGCAAGACACTCAGGGTAAGAGTGGACAGTGGCCTCAGGGACTACTGTGCAAATCCTATTTTAGGCAGGCTTTATACTAAGTTCTCCAGACCAGCCAGCTTTCTTTAAGATTTATTTTCCTTTTTGTGCATGTGAATGTGGGAGCCCTCAGAGACCTACAGGTATCAGATCCCCCGGAGCTGGGTTATAGAGGTTGTGAGTCACCTTATGTTGATGCTGGGAACTGAACTCCTACCCTTTGCAAGACCAGTAAGTACTTTTAACTACTGTAGCATCTCTCCAGCCCCCAAACAGCTTTCTCTAATGATGGTTTCCTGTTCAGATGTTGACAGACCTATGTGGACGGACTCTCACTGGAGGGGGCAATGGTAGGAAAGCCTTCTGCCAGGTAGCAGTCTTGTCAGGTTTAGATAGTTACAATTAACGACCTTCCAAGCAGTTTAGGATGTACATCTCCTCCCAGGCCAGAGACAGACCCCATTCTTCTGATCATTAATTAAGAGTCCTGAACTTCCAGTCCTGAATTTTACAAATTGTTGATTATGAAGGAGAGCTCCAGCCCTAATACCCCCTAACTAGCTGCCTAACACTGTTGTTCGCATTGTATCGACTAGTAAATTTAGATTAGAGAAGTTGGACCCAGGGTTATTTGTCTTTAAAGACAGTAAGGAAAGAGGCAACTGGACAGACAGCATTTCATTCTGAGCACACACCCAGAAGGTGTTTTTGCTAAAAAGTATTGGTCCCTCATTTTAGCCCAAGAGGTAACTAAAGGCAGGATGAAAGGTTTGGACTCTTGGCCTTCATTTTGTGACTGTGCTCTGGTAGAAGCACAGAGATAAATATTGCCCTTAATGTTTCCTATTGAGTTACCTGAAATTTGAGGAAAAGCAAAAACATTGCAAGCTATCCAACTCCTATGGGGACAGTTATCCATGAGGGGAGGCTTCACCCTGGGTGATTAACTGATGAGCAGCCAAACAGCTTATTATACCACTTGCAGGACGGACCATAGCTGAGATGGTGATGGAGAGGACCACATTTAGACTAGGGCTGCTTAATTATGCATACCTCTTGCCCTCTGTTTAAAACTAAAGCTCATGTCTGGACCCCAGAAATGGACTTGGGAGCACTAGAACCCCTTTTCTGCTCTTGATCCCAGGGTGGCCATCTTGAACAAATCTCTCTACTTTTCACCATTACTTACCTCTTTAATTTGTATAGTGGGGACAGGTGGCTGATCCTAGCCTGTTAGGATTACTGAAGCCCAAGCTTTCAACTTATCAACTTTGGTGGCAACTAAAGGTCTAAGTTATGCTAAGAATATAATGGGTTGACTCCTCAAAGCCTAAGCACAGAGAGGGTACATTGATGGCATGGTTTGAGCCTGTGACAGGTAAATCCAGTTTCTACAGCTGATTGAATTTTACATTTACATGTGATTTGGCCCAGAGTTCTGTCGTAATTCACTGAGGGCCCAAGGATTGTTAATAGCTCAACAGATGCTATTAGAACCCTTTACTCATACATAGTGTCTGGATGTTGTTTATTTACTTGGTTTTCCTAGTTTTAGTCCTGGCCTTTAAATGAATGGACTGAGTTCCTAAGATGAACCATGTTAGGTAGTGTCTGAATAGCTTTTACATAACAAATGTTATGACAAATCTGTCTATTAAAATTTGTTTGTGTTCTTGTATATGTTGTGTCCAAAGTTAGAACTGCCAGTCTATCAGAAAACAGTTCTCATCAACTCAAACCTTGTGTAGGAAAACATGAATCTGTAAATATAGCTCTGTGTGTGTGTGTGTGTGTGTGTGTATGTGTGTGTGTAAACAGGAGTGTCATTGGGACTTACTGACGGTCATTCTAGCTCCACATTGAGTTAGATTCCCTGTCTCAAGGGAATAAGATGAAGAGTGATAGAAAAGGACTCCTAAAAAAAAAATAATAATAAAATAAAATAAATAAAGCTGGGCATGGTGGTGCACGCCTTTAATCCCAGCACTTGGGAGGCAGGCGAGGCAGATCTCTGTGAGTTCAAGACCAGCCTAGTCTACAGAGTGAGCTCCAGGCCAGCTGGATCTAAAGGGAGACCCTGTCTCAAAAAAACAAAACAAAACAACCCCCCCCCAAAAAAACAAAACCAAAACAAACAAAAAAACCCTTCTGACATCTTCCTCTGGCCTCTGTATTCATGTACACAGGCATGTATATTCACATACACATGTGCACATGCACCATACACACATATACGGATTTTATTTATATAGTATGGGTAAATGTGAGATCACAATTATTGCAGAAAGGTAACTTAAAGATGCTTTATGTTAAAGATTAGTCATGATCCAGTGTCATGCTTACTCTCATTGAAGGGGATAGTTGTGTAGTCAGATATCATATGCTAGAAAGGACTGAGGTCTGATGTAGCCAAATATGGCCTTGTTGGTCTTGCTAGATTAAGTAGCCCTTGTCAGAAGGAATGACTAGATCCCATCAGACAGCTTTCATTGCAAACATTCCACAGTCTTTATTTTTTCCAGTAGGAAATAAAATTGTTTTACAGATGGCACTAGCTAACTCACTGAAAGTAGCTCTGATGTATTTAAATAAAGTCCAAGTTAGTCTGAGTTTAGCAGGCTCATAGGAAGACCCAGTTGAGAGGGAATTTTGTAGGAACTTTGACTCTGTTTGGCTTGTTAGCCTATTAGAATAATAATTTAGCAGTATAAGACATTTTGTTCATGAAATTCTCATAGAGCAAATTACTACCTCTTGTTGAGTTTGTAGCTCTTCTCCAAGAACTTAATGTTATGGTAAAACAGCAGAAAACCTGCAATAATTCACCTTCTCTCCACATTTTTTTTTTTTTTTTTTTTTTTTTTTTTTTTGTCTTTTTGAGACAGGGTCTCCCTGTAGCCCCAGCTGTCCTGGAATTTGCTCTGTAGACCAGGCTGGCCTTGAACTCTCAAAGATCCACCTGCCTCTGCCTCCCAAGTGCTAGGATTAAAGGCATGCACCACCTGCCTGGTATTTTTTCTCCACCTTTTTACTCACTCTGGTCTTTGATCTGTCCCTTTTGACCTGCCGTTTGCCCAGCATACCTCGTGACAGTGTCCTGTTTCTATAGAAGATGAATAAGTGCTTTTCTATCTAGAGTAAATGCTAACTGAATCAAACAGAATTCATTATGGCAGTGACCAGCACATGCACAGAATTCCCTTTAAGTTAGCATTTACAGAATATAACCTAAAGCTTTATAAAAATCTTACTTAAGAGGTAGAGAGATGGCTCAGCAGTTAAGAGCACTGGCTGTTCTTGCAGAAGACCCGGGTCTGAATCTTAGCACCCACATGGTGACTTGCAACTATCTGTAACTCTTGTTCTAGGGAATCCAAGACCCTTTTCTGTCCTCCATGGGCATTGCCTGACATGGGTGCATTTAAATACTTGCAGGTATAACACTCATACATATAAAATAAAAATAGATTTTAAAAATGTTATTTAAGGGCTAGAGAGATGGCTCAGTGGTTAAGAGCACTGGTGGCTAACAACCATCCCTAACTCCACTTCCAAGAGGTCTGGCTCCCTTTTCTGGCCTCTGCAGGCATTCCACAACATGGGTTCACTTCCATACATGCATATAAAATACTCATACACATAAAACAAAGGGTACAGTTTATCATGGTGGGAAGGCATGACAGCAGGAGCTTGAGGCAGCTGGTCACATTGCATCAACACTCCAGAAGCAGAGGACGATGGATGCTGGTGTTTAGCTTACCTTCTCCTTTTTTATTTAGCTGAGGACCCAGGCGCATGGGATGGTGATTCCCACATTTAGAGTGGGCCTTCCCCCCTCAGTCAACCTAATCTAAAAACTCCCTCATGGACATGCCTAGAGATTTATCTTCTAGGTGATTCTAAATCCTGTCAGATTGTCAATATTAACTGTCACAAAGAATCCAGGCATGGTGGTACATGCCTTTAATCCCAGCACTTGGGAGGCAGAGGCAGGCAAATCTCTGAGTTCAAGGCCAGCCTGGTCTACGTAAGGAGTTCCAGGGCCACTGGAGCTACAGGGAGACCCTGTCTCAGAACAACAATAAAACTATCCCAAAGAACAGTGTCTAATCTTTCGAGGAAATGGATCGTTAAAATATGAAGTATCAGATAGTTTTAATTGTTCCAACATACCTGCAAGGTAGGTGAGTCAGTGAACAACACAACTGTAACTTCTGGCATCAGAGAACTTTCTGCTTGAGGTCTAGTCCAGATAATGAAACTTTGTTATATGATTTACATTCGAAACTGGGACTAGAAGTCATCAAATTTTATAATGCTTTGTAAAATAAGAAGTGATCGCCGGGCATGGTGGCACACGCCTTTAATCCCAGCACTCGGGAGGCAGAGGCAGGTGGATCTTTATGAGTTCCAAGGCCAGCCTGGTCTACAGAGTAAGTTCCAGGCCAGCTGGGGCTACAGGGAGACCTTGTCTCGAAAAAAAAAAAAAAAAAAAAAAAAAAAAAAAAGTGATGAAAATAAAAGATTATACTGGAAACTGCAAGATTCCATTTTGATTCAAATTTTGGCTGGAGATTCTATTTGTGAGAGGTAGCTGCTGCTTAAAGGGAGGAGAGTGCTTCCATGGTTTCCTAATGCTCCTGCAAGGGGCAGCTTGTTACCCAGCTATTCCTGGATGAGAGAGTTGCTTCTCCATGAAGTGCAGTAAGACAGGTTCAAATAACCAGTAGGAAATGATCTACTGTTGACCTTATACTTCTACCAAAGGTTACAGGAGAAATAACAGTTACAGAGAGTAGACTCATATTTACTACTTTTATTTTCAAAGGTCTGTGGGAGAAAATTTGAAAATAATTTAAAAGGATATATGTATATAATCTTTTTGGTGATATGGTTCAAATCTAGGGCCTTAGATAAACTAGGCCTAGTGTTTTACCACAGACTAGTATCTCCATTTTATTTTATTATTTTAAATGTCAGTCAGACTTGACTCATACTGTTTTATTTTTTTTTTGTAGATTTTTAATTTTTTTTATTACATTTTTGTGTGTGTATGCTTGTGTGTGTGTGTGTGTGGAGGGGGGGACACCAGACAGCTGTGGAAATCACTCTCTCCTTTCATCATGTGGGTCTGGGGATTGAACTCGTTGTCAGGCTTGACTGTAAGTGCCTTTATCGCACTGGCCTATATTTTATTTTATTTTATTTTTTATTTGTGTGTGGATATGATGTGGGGGGGGGTACATGTGGACACTTGCCTGATGTGGTACATGCGTGCAGGCTAGAGGCCAACTGTGGAATCGATTTTTCTCCTTTCATCCAGGATTGAAATCAAGGTTATTAGCCTTGTGTAACAAGCATTTTTACCTGCTGAGCCGTCTTCCTGACCCTTGACATACACTGTGTGAAAAACTTGTGAATATGTATGAATTTTTTGTCTCGTTTTAGAAATTCAACACAGGAGAAATGCCACTCCTTTGTCTTTATTCATCATAGTCATGGAGTTGTTGGGCATTAACTGTTCATCTACCCAAGGACTACACTACATTTCAAAATGCTGAAACCAAGGCTCAGAAATATTAATTACTAGTACAGATTGCTTTAGCTCACAGAATGACTGAGTGCTAGTCAGCCTACCACTGTTTCCTCCAGAATGTAATTTTTGTAACTGAGAAAGATTGGGTTACATAAAGCTCCTTTAAAAATCTTTTTAGGCTGGGTATGGTGGCACACACCTGGAATCCCACCACTCCGGAGATAGAGGCAGGTGGATCTCTGTGAGTTCAAGGCCACTCGATCTACATAGTGAGTTCTAGGACAGCTGGGAACTGGGGCTACAGAGAGATTCTGTCTCAAAAAATAAAATCCTTTCAGTGGGGAAGCATCTCTCGCACTGGGGATTGAGGTGTGCTGCTTAGTCGCTGCTTGGTATCACTTGGGTGGCATTCCTGGTTTTCTTATCACATGGAAAGAATTTTTTTTGAACTTCGTGTTTTGGGCTTTTCAGAGTTGAGGAGAAAAATCGTGTTTTTTTTAAATTTTTTTTTTATTTCTGTATGTGCAATGCCACGGAGGTCAGAAGAGGGTGTCAGATTCCCCTGGAACTGGAGTTCTCCTGGAATTGGAGTTTCAGACGGTTTTCGGCCGCCATGTGGGTGCTGGGGATCGAACCCAGGTCCTCTGCAAGAGCAGTTGGCGCTCGTAACCGCTAGGCCATCTCTCTAGCCCCGGTAAGACATTTCTTGAAGTTGGGGTTTCTGGGTTGGCATCCTGCCTCTGCTACCCTTCTCTGTGCTTTCTCCTCTGCATCTCCCAGCATCTTGGGGGACCAAGGGTGCCAGGCACTCGTTGGCACCAACTAGGCACATGGAAGAGTCTAAAGAGCAGGTAAAGGAGCCGTGGCAGGAAGACATGGTGACAGGAGGTGGCAGCTCTGGGGTTGGGTGACTATCACGTGTAGTGATCAGAGCTTCTGAGCTGCTTAAAGCACACTAGGCGCCAACCAAGATGCTGTCCAAGGCCCCGGAAGCCCCAAGAGTGCTGGTCTCTGGCAGAGCAACCCGAGTGCCTTGTATTTGTTTACTCAAGGAATGTTTCCAGTGCTACATGGCTCAGGTCTTCTAGGGTGTCCTACAGCACCCAGGCAGAACAAGCTTAAATGTCACCATGGCAGCCATGCTTGTGGGGTGCTTCCTCAGGGCCCTAGGCCAGATGGCAGATCCACTTTCTCCTGGATCTTCCTCACACCTCACAGGGCTGCTTCTGGCGTTCCAACACACACAAAGGGAAACTGAGGCCCAGGAGGTTCCAGGAGCTGTCTGGTGTCACATAATTGGTAAGTGGCAGAGCTGGAATTTGAACCCTAGGAGGCTTGGCTTANGTGTGTGTGTGTGTGTGTGTGTGTCCCTGTGTCTGTGTGTCTCTGTGTCTGTGTGTGTGTGTCTACGTGTGTGTGTGTCTGTGTCTGTGTGTGTGTCTGTGTGTGTGTGTCCGTGTGTGTGTGTGTGTGTGTGTGTGTGTGTGTGTGTCTGTGTGTGTCTGTGTGTGTGTGCGTGTAGGTCAGAGGATAAACCTGTAGGGGGTCTGTATTCTTTCCACCATATATGTCTCAAGGACTGAACTCAGGTTGTCAGGCTTGGAGAGAGGTGCCTCTTTCTGCTGAGCTGTGTGCGTGTGTGTGTGTGTGTGTGTGTGTGTGTGTGTGTGTGTGTGTGGCTTGGAGAGAGGTGCCTCTTCCTGTTGAGGGGTGTGTGTGTGTGTGTGTGTGTGTGGCTTGGAGAGAGGTGCCTCTTCCTGCTGAGCTGTGTATGTGTGTGTATCTCTGTGTGTGTATGTGTGTGTGTCTGTGTATGTGTGTGTCAGGCTTGCAGAGAGCTGCCTCTTCCTGCTGAGCTGTCTGTGTGTGTGTGTGTCTGTGTGTGTGTCTCTGTGTGTATATCTCTGTGTGTGTGTGTCTGTGTGTCTGTGTGTGTGTGTGTGTGTCAGGCTTGCAGAGAACTGCCTCTTCCTGCTGAGCTGTCTCACTGGTCCTCAAACTTTATTTTGGAGGCTTTTTTAAAAAATAAGATTTTTTAAATGTATTTACTTGCATATATGTACATGTACCTCGTACGTAGTTGGTACCCACACAGCCAGAAGAAGGTGTTGGATCCTCTGGAACTGGGGTTATGGATGTTTGTGAGCCAGGTGGGTGCTGGGAGTTGAACCCGGTTCTCTGCTAGAATATCCAGTGCTCTTAAACACTGAGCCATCTCTCCAGCCCTTGGAAAGGCTTTAAAGTCAAATATAATGAAACAAGAGATTACAGTACTGAAACAAGAGTCAGACAGACAAACAACCCAAAAACGCTCCTGACCAGGCCCAGGAGGACCTGAGGAGCAGAGCAAGTTGAGCTCCTCCAGGTCTATAGTGCCCAGGATATATGTACTATTTAATTCTCAAAAGCTGATTGCTTACTGGGAGACCTGCTCGAAATATACTTTATTGTGAAACTGTGGAGACCAGAGATTGATGTAAGATGTTTTCTTTTGCTTTCTTTTTGCTTTTTTAAAAATCTTTTTATTTTAATTTTATGTCTTTGAGTGTTTTGCCAGCATGTGTATAAGTGCACCTGTTTGTACAATGCCTATCAAGGCCAGTAGAGTGTATCAGATCCCCTGGAACTGGAGTTGTTTGATGCCCCGTGGGTGTTAGGAACTGAGCCCTGGTCCTCTATAAGAGTTCCAGGGGAATCCGAGACCCTCTTCTGACCTCCGCGGCATTGCACGACAAGGGTGCACAGACTTGCATGCAGACAGTACATTCATACACATACAGAAATAAATAAAAAAAAGAATTAAAAAAAATTAAAAAAAAAAAAAGAATAGCCAGTGCTCTTAACTACAGAGCCTCTCTAGCCCACCCCACCTTATTTCTTTTGAGAGAGTCCCTCACTTAACCTGTGACTTACTGGCTTAGCTAGGCAGGCTGGTCAGTAAGCTCCAGGACTTCCTGTCTGGGAGTGTCTGCCAGTGCTGGGGTTACAGTTGGGTGCCATTGCACTCAGCGCTCTCTGTGGGTGCTAGGTATCTAAACTCACTTCTTCATGCTTGCATGGCAGCCATTTTACCAACTGACCCACCTCTCCAGCCCACTGTATTTTATGATATCCTTATTGATTAGTATTAAAACCAAATTAAACAGTTAGGGAGTGTTGGTTTTGTTTGTTTCCATTTATTTTGAATTTATACATTATTTAACCTCTCCTCATAGCAAGATTAGTTGGGGATTTGGCATCCTAGAAGTCAGTAGTCAGCCATATTTAATGATTGTTGTAGTCCATAGAGCCTAGATGTTCAAGTTCCTAAAAAGTGGCTGGTGTGGATGGGGAAATGCGTTTGTTGGTGCTAGGAGTAACTTGGGCACATGCAGAGGGGACTCTCCATTGTGTTGTATTTGGTAATTGTGAAGTAATTTTGCTGGAGTTGAGACTGGTTAAAAATAAAGTTGGATTAAGCATTATCAGATTAATGAGAATGATACTCGAGCATTCCTGTTATATAGTAGTACATTACTGCTAGGTGTGACTATTCCAGGTTGGTAAGGCAGCTTTCCTTCTGTAGTAGATTCATGTTCTGGTGATTGGATTTGGCATGATATGACTATTGGCAAGTCATTTAAGCTTTCTGAGAGTGTCTCTTTATAAAATTAGGTGCAATCATAAGTCCTCTTTTTTTTTTTTTTTTTTTTTTTTTTTTTTTTTTTTT